>NPHX01000186.1:170675-183907 GCA_002271815.1 Eimeria falciformis | reverse complement strand
TATATATATATATATATATATTTTTAGTGTATGCGCGTACGCAAACAACGCTGCTGCACTACCGCCACCGTTCCTAGTTGCAGCCAGTCGCTTGCTGCTGCCTCGTGAGCCCTGTGCCTCCAGCAGCAGCAGCAGCTGCATGACAAGCGAAAGCTGCAGCTGTTGCAGCAGTAGTAGCTGCAGCAGTAGCAGCTCCTGCGACAGATGCGGCAACCGTCTCTTCCTTGTCTCTAAAAAAAATGTTGGGTTTTAAGAGGCAGAGGCTGTTTGCAGCAAAAACGATTTGTTATCATTGTTGTTCCACGAAATGAGGAGTCTCACCTTAATTTTATTTTGTACGAATTAACTAGCTGGATGCGTTACACGCATATTGACATATCACATACACTGTAATAACTCTTAGAGACAAGCAGAGGCTGGAGATAGAGTTGGTAGTTGGTAATATAAAACCACACGGCGAAAATGTACATAAAATAGTTTTGTTTGCTTTTGCCACGCAGCAAAATGCAAAAAATATGCGGAGAAATAGAGGAAGGAGGTGCTAGCCAAGCAGAGCAGACAGCGGGGAAAGTAGCTGAGGGGTGTTTGTGGCAGTTCCAAAACTCCAAAAAAGAATAAAGCGCCAATGACACCGCAATTTAAATTGAAAAATAAATAATTAATACATTTTATGTTTGTTTTGGATTAAAACGAACAGACAACACGAGGCAGAAAAAGAAGCGATAGGTTGCATGCATGCATGCATCCTAGGGCCCCCATTTTTGCTGTCTGTACAGCTGGGACTTTTGGATGGTCCAGCCCTCTGCAATAATTGTTAAAACCATTTCTTTTTCCCTTTCTCTAATTTCAGTATTAATTTATGTTTTCTGAAATTAGAGAAAGACACTTTTCTATTCGAAGTTCATTCACCGCTTCGCAGCGGGCAACAAAACCACATCATCAACAATTTAAGAGGACGGTTTGTTGTTTGCCGTTCTCTGTTTCTTTGTATTTATGAGTTTGTATATTTAGTTGTAGCTTTTTAGCGGTGAAAAAGAAGACAAATCCACCATGGCTAACGAGTTCCCGGGGGGCAGCTCTTTCAAGAGCGCCAACAAAAACTATCCTCTGCCTGCCAGTGCAAAACAAATGGAGGTGAAAAATAAAATGCCAGCACCCGTGCAGATAACGGCGGAGCAGTTGTTGCGGGAGGCGGTGGACAGACAGCTGGACGACGCTTTGGCCCACAAGCCTCAGCAGAGAATTGTTGATGAAGAAGAGTTGAATGAATACAGACTAAACAAACGGAAGGAGTTTGAAGACACACTCAGGAGGCAGAGACATCACATGGGCACATGGATTAAATACGCGGAGTGGGAAGCAGCGCAAAAAGAGTTTCGAAGGTAACTAACAAATCCGAAACCCCAAATAGTTTTATGCATTGTATATATATAATATAATATAATATAATATAATATATATATATATATCTGCATAAACATCCACGTAGTGAGCCATGTCAGTATCTGCGCGTATTTTTAGGTGTATAGACACCTGAATCTCTCACCAGTTGCTGCCTGTCTGGCCTCCCCTAGTGTTTTTATTGTCTTTTTGCCTCATCACTTTAAGTGCCTCTTCTCCAACATTCTTTTATGACTCTCTCCGTCTGTCTTTCTGTCTGTTTGTCGGTCTGTGGTTTGTTTGTTTGTCTCTCAATTAGTGTAAGTTGGTGTCTGTGTGTGTTGTGCCCTGCAGGGCTCGTAGTGTATTCGAGCGTGCCTTGTTAGTGGATTATCAAAATGTGTCTCTCTGGTTGAAATACATAGAAATGGAAGCGAAGAATAAATTTGTTATTAGCTGCAGAAACCTCTACGAACGTGCTTGCCAGCTGCTTCCTCGAGTGGAGCAGTTTTGGTTTAAATACGCGCATATGGAGGAGCTGCTGGGAAACTATGCAGGTATTACGATGTTTTATTAACCCCAATTTTGAGGTGTATGGACAGCTCCCACCACCAGTCGCAGGCGGATTTGCTGCTTCGGTTGACACTTTTCATTTTCTACTTTTCATGTCTTACGGGCAGAGACAGAAATGTGCAGAGACAAAGAGAGAGACAGACAAAGAGACAGAGAGAGAGACAGACAGAGAGACAGAGACACAGAGACAGAGAGACAGAGACAGAGAGAGACAGACACAGACAGACTGCCTTGTGTGATTTGGGCTTATGCAGGCGCACGTGCAGTGTACGAGCGGTGGATGGAGTGGAACCCGTCAGACAAAGGGTGGCTGGTGTACATACACTTTGAAGAAAGATGCAAAGAACTGGAGAGAGCAAGACGCGTTTTTGAACGGTCTGTACACCCAAAATATCGCAGCCTTAATCCCCAAAGACAGCAGCTGAATCTGCTGGACCAGAGTTTCATTTGTCTCGTTTATTTTATTGATTTATTTATTTTATTTATTGATTTATTTATTTTGCTTTCCACTTCTCTCATATGTATATATATATATATATATATACACATACACTACGCGCTCTTTCCCTGCGGGCTAATGTTTAGGGTTTAGGGTTTAGGGTTTAGGGTTTAGAGTTGTTTGCGTGTAGGTACCTGAGCAATCGTCCTACCCAGGAATCTTTTCTTCGCTTCTGCAAGTTTGAGGAAAGGCACAGAAATATCCCGCGGGCACGAGCAGGATTTGAAAAGGCGGTGAGTTTTTGTTTGTTATTTTGCGTATGATTTATTTATTTGTTTATTTGTTTGTCTGTTTGTCTTTATTTTTAAGTCCGTTTGTTGCTATTTTGGTTGCTTGTAATAGAAGCACGCTTGCTGCTGCTGCAGTAACAGCAACAACAGCAACAACAGCAACAACAGCAACAGCAACAGCAACAGCAGCAACAGCAGCAACAGCAACAGCAGCAACAGCAGCAACAATGTGGTTTTTGTTTTCTGTTCAGATTGAGTTGCTGCCTGAGGAGATGCTGAACGAGCAATTTTATTTAAAGTTTGCAAGTTTTGAGGAAAGGCAGAATGAAAAGGCGAGGTGCGGAGCAGACGTATTATCACATGTTCTTTCTGTACATACACCTGAATGTATATCTGCACATGCCTGCGTGTTTATTGTATTTATATGCATTTATATAAATATATTTATTTATTTATTTGTATATACTCTTTTATATGTGTTTGTGTATAAACTTATCATCGTATGTGTGCCCCTTAGCAAGCTGCATCGAATGTTTTACGAGGTGTCTGTACACCTCACTGATGTCTAAGCTGCTCTCTGTTTCTACGCTTGTATCCCTCCATTTCAAACAAATTAAATAAATGTGTTTAACTGAATAAAAATAAATAAAAATGAGTAAATAAAAATAAAAATAAATAATAAATAAAAATAAATAAATAAATAAATAAATAAGTGGAAAAATGCGTTGCATGCGACTTATTTTAGGGCAAAGGCAATTTACGAGGAAGCCTTGCAGAGAGTCCCGCGAGGGCAGGCGGACGAGTTGTACACAAAATACGTTGCATTTCAGAAGCAGTTTGGAGACAGGTGGGTTTCAAAATAGTTTTAAATGGGACAGATTACATGCAGATCGCAACACGCTATATGAGGTGTACAGACACCTGGATTTTTGACCTTCTCGGAGTTTGTCTTTCTCTGTTTTTGCATTTCTCAGAGAAGGCTTGGAGGAGACGGTTCTGTCTAAGCGGCGTTTTGTTTATGAGGAAGCTTTGCACAAAAACAAATTTAATTATGATGGGTGGATTGATTACATTCGACTCGAAGAATCAACTGGAAACGTCGAAAGAACAAGAAATGTTTATGAGAGAGCCGTGGCAAATACACCCCCCATTTTAGAAAAGAGGTGTTGGACGCGGTACGTGTTTTATTTTATTCTTTCTATCCCTTCTTTGATCAATTTATAGCTTTTTAACTGCATGCAGAGGCCAATAAATATATTTATTTATTTATTTATAGAGAGAGAGAAAGAGGTGTATAATGTGGTAATAAGCTATCTCTCCCACGCTGCCAGACAGCAGAAAGATGTTTTTATTTTTCAACTGTGTCATGCTGTTATTGAGTTGAACCACATCGAAGCGCGCCAAGGTGTATGTTCGGGTGTCTGTACACCTCAGGTATATTTACATATGGATTTCGTACGCCTTGTTTGAAGAGCTTGTGGCAAAGGACATTGACAGATGCCGGGCGGTTTATGAAAAAGCACTTGAGGTTGTTCCGCACAAATTGTTTTCTTTTGCAAAGCTCTGGACGCTCTTTGTGGCTTTTGAGGTGAATTTTCAGGGAAATTAAAATTTTAAAAACTTATCTAGTAACCTTTTATTCATGTTTAGCAATCCTTCTCTTTATTTGATGACGGTGTCTGCTTAATATGTTTTATTTTCATGTTTTTCCTGATTATTCTTTTCATACAGCAACCACTTGCCGTTCAGAGCATCTTTTAGACATATGCCAATCTATGTCTTTGTAATCATGTAATATATATATATATACACCATAATTATATTGTCTGCATGCAGATCCGTCAGCTGAATTTAGAGCGGGCAAGAAAAATATTTGGGATGGCAATTGCGAAATGCGGCAAAGCGAAAATATTTCAAGCGTATTCGCAGCTGGAGTTGCGTCTGGGGAACATCGACAGATGCCGTCAGATTCATGCGAAGTTCATTGAGACATATCCGTTAAATCCCAAGGTTTGTTTGTTGGCATTTGTTTTAACACCTCCTCCATCTGCTGGTTCCTTGCTAGAGACATTAAAAATAAATTTTCGGGTTTTTGTGGCTTTAGTTGGCTGCCCTTTGCATGCAGCCTTGTGGAGAAAGACAAAAATAAACCGCCCGAGTTTGTTTTGTTTGTTTATAAGTTTATTATTTGAATTAAAGTTATTTTATTGAATTTCGCAGGCATGGATTTTCATGATTGAGTTGGAGGTTCTTGCAGAAGAAACCGAAAGGGCGAGGGCTCTGTGCGAGTTGGCAGTTGGGATGGAGCAGATGGAAATGCCTGAATTGGTTTGTTTATTTTCTTTTTGAAGTGCTACTTGCCAAGTACTAGTTTCTGATTAGTAGGGTAATCTATGGTGAAGAAAACCGCTTTTTTTATTGTTTAAATTGTATTTTCAACGCTATTTTCAACCTCTCCGTGCACCTGCAGATTTGGAAAGCGTACATTGACATGGAAGTTAATTGGGGGGCCTTTGATAGAGCCCGCGCTCTCTACGAACGGCTGCTTGACAAAACACAACACGTAAATGCATTTAAAGGTTATGCCACGTTCGAGTGGAAGAAAGCCGAACAAAAAGACAAGGCCAGACAGGTAACTATTTTGTCTCTTGTTTTTTGTATTATTTATATTATTTATATTATTTATATTATTTGTATTATTTATATTTGTTGTATTATTTATATTATTTGTATTGTTTGTATTATTTGTATTATTTATAGTATTTATATTATCTATATTATTTTGTATTGTTTATATTATTTGTATTATTTGTATTATCTGTCTTGTATTATTTGTATTTTTGATTTCATTTATTTTATTTGTCTTTGTTGTCTACTAAATCTTGCACATGCAAATCCTGTTCCTCCTGCCTTGTAGGAGTGAGTTTAAGTTGCTGGTAGACAAGCTATTTTAATGTCCGGCCTTTCATTAAAACCTCAAATTTAAATATATTTATTAGGGCTGCCTCTTTCCACAATTTCAATCTTTCTCTCTTTTTTCTGATGTTATAAATGCAGGTCTTAAGCCGCGGAATTGATGTGTGCAAAACAAATGGTTGGGATGAAGAACGAGCTGCTCTCCTTGATGTGCGTCTAACATTCTTACCAGTTTTAAATACATTATTATCATTATTATATTATTATATTATTATATTAATATTTCATAATTATTATTATTACAATTATCATACTATGAATTTATTCGTTATATTTTTAATACGTAATAATATTATTATATCATAATAATATTATTAAAATAATAATATTAATGTTTGTTTTGTGTTATTTTTGCGTTTACTTGCTACTTTTTGTGCCGATGGGAGGTTGAAAGAATGTTTTTTTAACACGTATTTTTGGGGTGTATGTACAGCACTGGCTTTCTTTGGAGAGGGAAGGGGGCGATGCGCGTTCAATTCAGCGCGTATTTCAACTTTTTCCGAAGAAGATAAAGAAGAGAAAAACACAAAAGAATGTCAATGGAGTCGAGGAAGTTACAGAGACACTCACGTATATTTTTCCTGATGATGAAAATTCAGCAGCGGTGAGGCAGCCGCCAAAAACAAGCAGCAAAGAGGTTTTTAGCAATGCAGGCAGAGTCCAAATTTGTTTTAAAATAAAAAGTATATTGCCCAAATACGAGCTGCACAGACTACATACATTCCAGCAGGGGCTGTACATACACCCCAGATTTTCACCGTCTTATTTGCATGTATTTATCTCGTTTTTGTGTTTTTATAAATGCTGCAGAACCTCAAAATTTTGCAAGCTGCCAAAATGTGGAAAAAGAGGCAGCTGGAGTCCCAGGGACAGACAGCATGAATTCTCTTTGATAAATTTTGCAGACTGCTTTTTTTGTCTTGTTAGTTTTATTTGTCGATCTTCTTCCAGTGTACAGACAGCTAGTTCGCCACTTGCAGCCAGCTGGCAGTTTAAGCTGTTTCATTTCCTCAGTTTTGCCTCTGTCTAAAATAGAGAGTTTAGCACTTGCCCCTGTCCAGCAGCAAAAATACGCCGGGCCCTGATAGAAATATTGAGTTCACTGTACGTACAGTCCAGCTCTTTTTGCAAAATGTCACAGGCTTGCTGTTTTATAATTGCGGGCATGTATTCAAATTAACAAGGACATAAACGAGCGCTACTATTGGACCCTAGTGCAGGGTGCAGGAGTCTCTGTATTTATTTATTTTTCTCTTTTTCTCACTCTTTCTCTCTTGATGCTTGTCAACAAAAGAATTAATACTTGAAGGGAAAAAGAGCAGGCATCCTTAAAAGCATTTAAATAACATTTCAATGAAAAATAAAAATTATTGATTTGCCACAAATGAGAAAGGCAGGAGAGACATCACGGGCAAGATGCTTCAAATGCATTTCCTACTTTTTGCTTAATTAAAAATGTGAAAAATATAATTTGTTTGTTTTCTCTCGTCTGTCTCCCGCTCCTGCGCCAGTCGCTGCCACAGACAGTTCAGCGCTCACGAAGCAACGCAAGGGCAGCAGTTGCTGCACCCTGCCGTTAAATCTAAAGCACCAAACATTCAAAATTCTCTCTTTGCACCCACAGTGCATGCATACATGCATGCATGCAGCAAGAGGAGGTTGTTTCAAGTTCCGAAATGCCTGATGAGTGTATTTTCAAGCTCTTCCCGTTCTGCTTCCTGCCCCACCTCTGTCTTTAGATTTAATGTTATTTTTCGCTCGTGTCTCTTCTCCGCTGCCTCCCTCATCTCCTGCTGCATGTAAGCCCTCGCATCTGGTCGAATAATTCTTCTCTTGTGCCTCCAGAGGTCTCCCCAGGCCGCGTGCCTTGCTGCTTTGTACCCCGCAGCATGCGGCATGTGTTTGCTGACAGCCACTCTTTCAAAGCAGTGCGGCGCAGCACACACGTCTAACAAAACATGTTCTCTCCCTTTGATGGGGGGAGCCACAAGCCGCGGCCAAAAAAAAGAAAGAGCTTCCTTAGAGGCCCCCGCTGCCTCCGCCGCAGCCTGCGAGTCGAATTGCTGCCTTGGCCCTATCCCTTTTCGCACAACAAGAAAACTAAACTTTTCCTCTTCTATTGATTTCGACCGAGACCCTTTGCAGTACAAATGATGAGGCAGCCGACGCACGCGCTGCCCAAAGTGGCACCAGTCTCTTCCAGTGAGGCTCAGGGGGCAGACAGATTCGTGAGGACAAGGAGAGACAAAGTGGAACTTCTCTCTTCCCAACTCACAAATGAATAGTTCCCTTACACTCACTAACACGCGGAAACCACTCACCGTCCCCCGCTCTAACAACACCAACAAACCCCCAGGCTTTATGCGGTTCCACAAGGTGCGAATTAAAGAATGTCTGCTGCCTTGCCCGTCAACGGAACGCAGCAAAGAATGCGGCAAAAGCACAAGATCAAAACGATCATCTACTGTCTCTACTGTCTTTGTCTCTGCTGTCTCTCTTTGGGCAGCTCGGCGAAGACCCTCATCATACAGAGCCAGCTGCCACGCGACAGAGGGAGACAAATCTGCTGTTAAATAACGCCCTATGCTGGCCAGGTGTACCGACGGCTCCACTGCCATTAATAACTCAATTGAATCCCCAGCAGCAGCAGCAGCAGCAGCAGCATCTCCTGCTGCTGCTGCTGCCGTTGTCTCCGTAGCAACAACAGATGATTTTCCTTGTTTACGCGGAATTGCTGCTGCAGCATTTTCTTCCATCTGCTGTCCATACACCGCATCGACGGCCAACAATCCAGCAGCAAATCCGGCGTTCATTTCTAAAACTCTCTTGGGAAAGAAGTGAGGACATCTTGTTTTAATTTCCGTCAGGATGCGCAGCATGGACGCATACACCCCAGCAAACCGGTGGGCTGTCCAGGCAGCAGCAGTCAGAGGGGAGTGACTGGTGGTCAGGTGTCTGTACAGCGGATGTCTTGCATCTTCTGCTGCAGCAAGTGCCTCTTGCGCCTCAAGCCCGTCAGGGGGCAGATGAGAAAGTATAGCTTCTGTAGCCCCTGGCAGAGAACGGAGGACATTTGTGTCTCTTCCCTTTAAATACAACATGCTGGCCGTGGGTACAGGTCGAGGCCTAGCTGCTGCTTGCACTGTATTATTCTCCTGCTCCTGCTCCTGCTCCTGCTGCTGCTGCTGCAGAGCCTCGTTGGCAGCAGCAGCAGCAGCAAGTATCTGCTGTGCCTCCGGAAGCAACTGCGAGGGCAAAACGCGCGGCAGCTCCACGGACGTTCTTGCTGTTGTCTTGTCGGCCAGCAGCCTCCCTGCCTTTTCAATATCTTTCTTTTTCCCCACGTGCTTTAACAGCAGCTGCAGCTTTTGCAACATCGCAGGAGGCAGTTCGACTGTCTTCAGTGTACACAGGGACAACGAATCCAAGGCAGCAACAGCCAGGGGGTCGGGCTGGAGTGTATCTAACATTCGGTCAAAACGAAAACCACGATACACAGAGTCATATGAGCTGCTGCTACTACTGCTACTGCTGCTGGTGCTGCAACTGCTGCAACTGCTGCTGCTGTTGCTGCCGCTGCTGCTGTTGCTGCTGCTGTTGCTGCTGCTGTTGCTGCTGCGTTTGCAGGAGGTAGAGTTGCTGCAAGGGGTAGGAGTCAGGCCGCTGCTACTGCTGCAAGCTGTGCTGCTGGCACTACAGCGTTTGCTTGCCTGGGCACAGCGAATTCCTTTGGCTTCTTTCGCATCGTTGCTGCAGATGGTACCGCTGCTGGAGGAAAATTCCCGTAAGAACCGGGGGCCCCGGGGACCCCGGGAGCCCCCAGTTACTTCATCTGTCCTGAAGGCAGGAAAAGCAGGTGGGGTGACACATGGCAACCCTCCCAGGAGGCAGTTTCGAATGGCCAGAAAATGAGGCAAATTCGAGGCGTGCCTTGTGAGGCTCCCCTTGGCGGTTAGCCCATCGATGGACGGCAGGAATGCTGGCCTGGTGCAGAGAGAAGAAAAGTGCAAAACAGAAACTTTGGAAGAATGAGGAGTCTCAATGCCATTAAAAGCCCAAATGGAAGTGTCTTTTGGCGTTCTTGCTGAGAAAGATGAGGGAGAGATGCGGCGAGGGCACGCAGGCGAGACGGCAAATAGGCCGCATGGCCAGGGGAGAGAGTTTCTTTTCATGGGACAAAATGTGACCTTTTGCTTTCCTCGTTCGTGGAAATTAATGGAAATAAACAAAAAACTTTAAGGAGATTCAAATTTAGTCCAAATAGTGGACGGAAAAAACCCGTTTGCCTCCGCATTTCTTTTCCAGTGCAAAATGTGCATCCAATTTGAGCTGTCTGTACACCGCAATTTGAATCTGCACATGAACTTCCCGTGATCGTGAACGTCTCATTTCTTTTGCTTATTGTAAATAACCAGCCAGATTCTTCCAAGTCTTCCTGCTCTAAGGATCAACCTGTATTTGCCTGATTTAATTTTGAAATAAATGGAAAATTTTTTATTGTTTTTATTGACATGAAATGCATCAAAAGCGATTGAGGATCGGGGTGATCACAAGCTTGCATGTGGGGTGTGCATAACATCCAATGTGCTAAATTATTGTTATTTCCCCCAATTTTTCTCCATTAATAACAGCATTAAATTAATTAAAAGTCTTTTCTATTTATTTAATTTAATTAATTTCTCCATTTAATTCATTTGAATCGGAAAACACCACCGACGACGCTTGGGCCTGAGGCCCCGGGACCCTCGATGCGCATTTAATGATCTTGTTTATTTTTAAAATTTTGAATGAATAAAAGCATTTATCCATGAAAAGAATAATACATTTTTACAGCAAGATTTTCTGTTTTGATTGGCATGGCTAGGCACCAGCGGCCCAAATGTGAGCATTAGTGCTGCAATTTCACATTTTTACTCATTATTGTCATTTCTTTCTCATTCTCAATTTCCACAACAGAGAAAGCGTTACAATGGCATATGCCCGGCCTCCAGCCCCCCTTCCTTCGTCTCCATCTTCTGCAGAGAGCGATTTGTATTTCAGTTCGTCTCAGGTCCTTGTGGCTGAGGTGACAGGCGTGACAGACAGCCTCAACCGCATCCAGCGCGTTTGTTTCTTTCGCTGCTGCTGCCGCATAGGGGAACACGGAGAGATAAAGCACAAATCACGCAGCGAGCCCCAGCTGCAAACTTGGGAAAAATCCTGCAGCGATCGCTGCATCACCAAACTTATTCAAACCCACGCGCTAGTGGGGCATGAGCTGGCTAAGATACTCAATTTAGAGCAGGGCCAGCAGAGAGGGGAGGAGGGAGACAGGTATAAGCCCATGTCTTTTGCCTTTATGTAGGGGTTGAGCAGCAGAGAGTTATCCGCAAGAATTTGTTTTTATCTGTCTTCTTCCTTTCTCTGCGATGTCTATTCATTCCAAATAAACTTGAAATGGCTGCCCCCGCCGTGGCGCCCCGCTGGGCCTTTGCGGTTGGCCTGCGGGGCATTGCGGCGTGTGTCTCCCGGGGTGTATTGACAGCTGCTTCCCCGCTGGCAAGGAACAAGCATGCATTCTCTCTCTGCATCCCGTGCAGCTCAGCAGGAAACCTCCAGCCGTCCCTTGCTGTTTGCTGCTTTCATTCTCTCGCTCCTCTGATGCCCAGCCTCTCTTCTCCCTCCTTTTTTCTTGCCATTCCGCCTGGCCTCCCTTGCCCCTGCAGCAGCAGCAGCAGGAGCAGCAGGAGCAGCAGGAGCAGCAGCAGCAGCAGCAGCAGCAGCAGCATAACAACAACCCCACCCTCTCCACCCTGTGCTTGGCTTAGGGAGTCGAGGCGTTGGTTGCTGGAGACGAGACCCAGCTGTGCCCAGCTGCCGCGTGTGCGCCGGGTGTATTCGATGGAGGCCAGCGAGCTGCTGCAATGCATGCGTTTTTGCGCGTCTCGGGGTTTGCTGATGCGGGCTGTGTGGGAGGCACTGATGTATCGCTGCTGCGTGCTAAGGGGCACGCTGTCTGTACACCAGCAGGTGCAGATTTTGCGTGTTTTTGCGTCTATTCAAAGAAGAGAATGGTGCTTTTTGAATTACATTTTAGAGGGGATTCGCATGCAACTGCAGCACTTAAGGCTTGCTGATGCCGTGCTGCTGCTGGCAGCAATGCAGCGGCTGCGGCTGAGAGACGAGTTGCTGCTGACGGCCTTAATTCCCCTCTGTCTGCGGCGCATCACCCCAACAGCCTCGCCCCCTATTCTGTCTCTCCTAGCACATTCAGGTGTACAGACAGGTGCACCGCAGCTGCACAAGCTGCTGCAGAAAATTTATGTTTCGATGGCGCCGCGGCTGAGGCAGCAGCAGGAGACGCAGACGCTGTCTCTCTTGCTTTCAGCCTACTCGACGTACGCATGCAAATCCTTGGGGGCCCCCTGTGTGTCAGGGGGGCCCCATGGGGGGCCCCAGGAGGGGTCCCCCCGGGTGGAAGGGGATGAGGAGGGCGTGCTGCTGCCATTTAAACCCTTCATTGAGATGCTGCTGGAGGCAAGCGGGAACAACACAACAATGAGAAAGATGGGTGCAACAGACTGCATGCATCTCTGCAATGCCGTCGTAAACCTCAACGCAGCAGCAGCAGCAGCAGCTGCAGCAGCAGCAGAAACAGAAACAGCGGCTACAGCGGCATCAAAAGAGACAGGGTTGGTGCCAGCCCCGTTTCTGCATGCAGCGCTTCGCAGAGTCTCTGAGGTGATTTTTGAGTTCTCTGCGTGGGAATTGTCACAGCTGCTCTCGGCCCTGCTGCACCTCCAGCAGCAGCAACAGCAGCAGCAGCAGCTGCAGCAGCAGGGGACGGGCCTCTTGCTGCAGCAGACTGTTTCTAGAACCTTGGAGGAGATAGCTGCGAGGGCTGAGAGTTTCAGCGCGGAGGCAGCGGCGGCTGCCCTGCGGCACTTCGACAAGCTTTCTAAGGTAAGACAAAATGTTCTCTTTAGAAATTGAAAAATATGTTTAAATAAAATAAATAGTTAATATAAAGATTTATTGAATTTAAAGAGGTTTTAAAAATCAAAGTAGAGTAGCAATAACTACTTATTTTTCATATACAGACATTATTAGCAGTGAATAGAAGTGTAGTATGAAAACAAATTCAATACAAAAACATATTTAATATTAAATCTTTTCATAAGAGAAGTATATTATCAGTAAACACATATTAGCAGTAAAAAAAAATTTTAAAAACATGTTTTAATGAATTTAATGAAACTTAAATTCATTTTTCTATCTTGTTCTTTTTCTGTTTCCTCTTGTCTCCTGCAGCCTTCTCCTATAACTGAGGCTGCACTTTTGGTGCGTCTTGGGCAGGCGCTGCCGCGGCCTCTTGCCTCTGGGGTGTCTAGGCAGCTCCCTGCCCTGCGGCAGGTGGCGCAGCGAGCTGCATTGCCATCCACTCTGTCACTTCAGTTATTCCTCCCCGCATTGGTACCTGGTGCTGCTGCATGCAGCAGCACCAGCAGCAGCACAGGTGATGTAGAGACACCGCAGCACGAGGAGGAGTGGACGCAGCCGGCGATTGCCACCGCTGCAGCAACGCTTGCAGAGAC
>NPHX01000186.1:151070-163095 GCA_002271815.1 Eimeria falciformis | reverse complement strand
GCAGCAGCAGCAGCAGCAGCAGCAGCAGCAGCAGTAAGTAACAGCGGGGGAAGCTGTCAGCAGCGGAGAGAGCGCAGCCCCTGGCTTCGCGCTGATAGTCAACCTCCGTTTGCTGCTGCTGCTGCCGCTTCAGCAGCAACAGCAGTAACAGCAGCAGCAGCAGCAGAAGGGAGAGCATCTCCAGATACATCAGGGCTGCGCTGTAGCAGCATCAGCAGCATCAGCAGCAGCAGCAGCAGCAGCAGACGGCTCTCAAGCGACCCCTCCTCTGGAGTGTGGGGGGGGCGTGCAGCAGCAGCAGCAGCAGCAGCAGCAGCAGCAGATTGGCACTGCAGCGCGAGGCAGGAAGTGGAGGCTCTGCGTCCGTTGGACAGTGGCCTGTCCGCTGCAGCATCCCCGCCAGCAGCAGCAGCAGCAACAGCAGCAGCAGCAGAGGCAGATGAGCCATGGTTATCTGGTTCTGCTGCTGCTGCTGCTCTTGCTTCCTCAGAGTGGGGCTCAGGCGGCAGCAGCACTCCTATTTGTTTATTAAGGGGGGCTGAGGTGTCTCTACACCCAGCAGCCCAGCAGCTGCCAACCCAATTTCCCCTCCATCCACCCCCCATCCATCAGCAGCAGCAGCAGCAGCAGCAGCAGTTTTATGCCGCGGGAGCAGCAGACAGCGCTGCTTATTTGCCTGCTGCCCAGGGGAGTCCAGCAATTTTCCCACTTTCGTTGCAGCAGATGCAGCAGCAGCAGATGCAGCAGCAGCAACTGCAGCAGCAGCAGATTCAACAGCAGCAAATGCAGCAGCAGCAAATGCAGCAGCAGCAGCAGATTGGCGTCTCTACGCAGCAGCGGCAGCAGCAGCCCATCCCAAAATCACACCGAGCAGCAGCAGCAGCAGCAGCAGCAAGGAGCAGCAGTGCGCCTCCCCCGCAGCAGCAGCAGCAGCCCAGCTCCGATTGCACAGCAGCAGCTACTCCAGCAGCAGCAGCAGGAGCAGCAGCAGCAGCAAATGAGTGGTGGTTAATACCTCAGCCGCGCGAAGACCCTCCCTTAACAGCAGCAGGAGTAGAGCTGCTGCTGCAGCAGCAGCAGCTACCCCATTGTCCTTCTGTGGTGTATGACCATGATAATTTTTGTTTTTATGCTGTTTGGAAGCAGAGAGATGGGCTGCTCCAGAGAAGAAGATGCTGTATTGAATCCTTAGGGGCAAGAGAGGCGCACAGACAGGCTGTACTGACACTTATGCGGGTGAGGCACTTTTAGTGATTTTGCATGCAAATGGGTCGTTTCTTTATTAATAGGTTTGTAATACTATTATTATTAATATCTTATTTATAGTATTCTTATTAATGAGCTCTAACACTCTTGTTGATTTCTCATTTAATTTGCAAATTTTCTTCGTGTTGGGCGGGAGCTCCCTATACACCCGGGGCAGCAGGCGAGCGCCGCGTTGAAAGACAGTGCAGTTTCTCTCTGTGTTTTTGGCTTTTGTGTCTCCTCATTGTTGCTGCATTTCCAGCTGCTACCTTTTTGTTTGTTTTGCTGTTTGTCTCGAAGATCACAAACAGCCCCAGTTGCACTGCATGCGCTCATTTGCTGTTAATCCTAAACTAACGAGAAAAGGACATTTAAAATGGAGCAGTGCCGAGAAAAAGAGCTGCTGCTGCTGCGAAAGCCCCAAAGTTTGTCTGCATGCATGCATGCGTTTGCAGATAGGGCGGAGGCCCCCTGGGGTTGTTTATGACAGCCGCAGCAGAAAGTGGAGTGTCTGCGTCACCCGTTATAATGGGAGACATCGCGCCTCCTTCTCTGTCAAGAAATTCGGATTTGAAGGAGCTTATCTCAAAGCCATGGAATGGTAAACCCTAAACCCTAAACCCTAAACCCTAAACCCTAGTCGTTTGGGACGTGGGAGATATTGCTACTTGTTGGTTGGCGGTTTTCGTCTTTTTTTAAAGCGGCAGCTCGGCGCTTGTTTAGCCATTTAAGCCGCTGCATGCAAAGAGACAGCAGCGAGAGACAGCAGAGATAAACAGGCAGCAGAGAATACATACACATATATATATATATATATACAGAGAGAGAGAAGAGAGAAAAATGTTTGTCTGTCTTTCAATCTCTTTGTGACCGCTTAGAGAGCGGCGTATTTATTTACGAGTCTGCATGCAGATATATTAATTTCTGTGGCTGCTCGCATGCACTGGGTGTTTGTGTGTTTGGGGCTTTTGTTGCTGCTAAGGTATGAAGCAAAAAGGACAGAGTTGGGGTTGACAGAGGCCCCTATGCATTCTGAAATAGATATGGAGTTTGCTGCCTCTTTGTCTCCTGCTGCTCTTCTGTCTCTCGCTCTCAACGCGCCGGATGCAGCGCCTCCAGCAGGAGACGGTTTCCCTGCTGCTGCCAGCTGCCAGTTGCAGCAGCAGCAGCAGCAGCAGCAGACAATCCGTTCCTTGCTGCCTCCAACAGCTGTCTGTACACCTGACGCGGCCCTTTGTGTTGACCCTTCCGCGCAAGACCCCACACAGCAGCAGCAGCAAGTGCACCTCCTGCAGCAGCACTTTTTGCTGCAGCAGATGCAACTGCAGCAGCAGCAGCAGCTCACTTCAGCAGCAGCAGCAGCAGGGCGTGGCCGGATTGCTAAGAGACCCAAATCTTTTCCTGGTGGCTCCGAAAGCCGCAAGAGGCGCGGAGACATCAAAAGCAAACAACAACCAGGAGCAGCAGCAGCAGCTGCAGCAGCAGCAGCAGCTGCTACTGCTGCTGCTGCTGCTGCACAGATGCCCATTGTGGCAGCCCCACATGCACAGCATCCTCTAGGCGAGGTTGCTGTCGAGCACCAGCAGACAGGTTACTCAGAGTATAGTTTGCTGCTGCAGCAAACAGCCCCGAATTGTCTGCATGCACCCACAGCTACCGCTGACGGCTCGCTGCATGCCAATTTGTGCTGAGAGCGACGGAAGGCAGCTCCTCAGTAACCCACAACCCACCGACCTGTTCTCTAGAGAGACAGCAGGCAGCAAATAAACCCTTGAAAAGACAAGCGACAACAAACAAACTTTTAAAGAGACAGGAGACAGCAGGGGGATGAAAGAGAAATTGCTGTTAGCGTTTGTGGCTACACTTTTGGGTGTTTGGCTGAGAGACACGGAGACAGTCTCTTATGGCAGTTTGCTGCTGTTCTTGTCCTATCAAACGACGCTTGAAAACGGGCGGCCGCTGCTGCTGTGGGGCAGCAGACAGACAGATACGCCGACAGCAGCAGCAGCAACAGGAGCGGGAGCAGCAGCAGAAGCAGCAGAAGCAGCAGAAGCAGCAGAAGCAGCAGCAGCAGCAGAAGCAGCAGCAGCAGCAACAGTAGCCACTAGCGAGAGACAGCCGAGATTGTATTTGCTGAAGACTGTCGGTGTCTGTCCGTTTGATTGTCTGTGTAATTGAAATTTGCATCACCGGCATTTCTCTGGTATTTGCCTCTTTGCTTATTCCCCAGCGCATATCAACAACCCTAAAATATACAAAACGAAGTTTGCTGCCATTCTCTTGCTGCAGCAGAAGTGGTGTTTTCAACGAAATATCTCTGCTGCAACACAGCAGCCCCAAAGACCTCAGGGCGCTGCATGCGTTTCTTTCGCGCTGTCTTTTGGGGCTGGTTTTTGTTTGACGGTGCAGAGACAAAAGCTGCAGGAAGGGCAAAAAAAGAGAAATAAGCCGCTTTTGCTAACATATGATGGGTTAGTTTAAGAGCCTTCATTTCGGATGTACAGACAGCTTTTATGATCCCTCCTCTGGCTCCTCTTCCTCGTTTGTCTCTGCCTTGTCATTTTCTTCGCTGCCTTCATCTTCTCCATTTTCGCCCTTAGCCTGTTGCCGCGATTCAGAGCTTTCTTGCTGCGACTCTTCTTCGCCTTCTGCATCTTTATCTGTCTGCTGCTGCTGCTCGTGCTGCTCCTCATGCTGCTCCTGCTGCTGCTCCTGCTCCTGCTGCTGCTCCTGCTGCGTTTCTGCGCCGTTTTTGTTTTCGGTGTCTCCTTGCTGCTCCTCTGCTGACTCGTTCGGTTTGCTGGCGCTGCTGTTTGTGTCTCCGTTTGCTGCTGCCTCTTCCTCTGCTTTTTCCTTCTGGGGCTCAGCTGCGCTGCTGCTGCTGCTGTTGCTGCTGCTGCTGCTGCTGCTGCTGCTGTCAGCGTCCTCAGTGGTGCTTTGGGCCTCCTGGGCAGTCGCTGAGGCTTCCTTTGCATCCGCAGAAGGAGGCTCTCCATTCTCCTGTGTCTCTGCTGCTGAGCCGTTTGCTGCTGCTGCTGCTGGTTGCTGCTGCGGTGTCTCCTGAGGTGTCTCTTGAGGTGTCTCTTGAGGTGTCTCTTGAGGTTGGCTGGGACCGTTTGCACTTTCGGCAGCATTGGGCTGCGGCGTTTCCCCTTGTGTCTCTGCTGGTTGTTGGTTGTTGTTGTTTGCTGCATCTGTTGCCGTCTCTGGTGGTTTTGCTGGTTGATCTGTCTCTGTTGTCTTTGCTGCATCTGGTGCTGTCTCTGTTGGTTTTGCTGCTTGATCTGTCTCTGTTGTGTTTGCTGCACCTGTTGTTGTCTCTGTTGGTTTTGCTGTATTTTTAATGATCTCTACTGCGGTCTCTGATGCATCCTTGGCTATCTCTGTTGCTTCTGTTGCTGAAGCATTAGTGTCTTGTATGATTTGTTTAGCTGTTTCTTTGATGACATTAGCAGCAGCCTTCGCTGTCTCTTCTGCCTCTTCTTGTGTCTCTTTGTTGTCTTTAATGAGCGGCATTGTCGCTTCATCTGTAGGCAGATTTGCAAGTTGAAACGCTTGGTCTGCAGGGGAGGGAGAGGGTGATGCTCCTTTGTTTGCTGCATCTTTTTCTTTAATGAAGGTTTCTAAATCTCGTCGACTGAGGCGCTGCAACCCTGCAGACTTTCTCAGCAGCTTAGCAACCGCATTTTCAAATGTATGTGCGTCTGCGGTTGTGTTTGGTGCTGCTGCTGTAGCACCGCCTGCTGCTGGTGCTGTGGCACCACCCTTTGCTGCTGTAGCACCGCCTGCTGCTGGTGATGTGGCACCAGCCCCCGCGGCTGCCCTTGAAGCCTTTTCCTCTTCTTGCTGCAGCTGGCTGCAGCTTTTAAAGCAGCTTGTTCTAACAAGCACTTCTTGGCTGGTTTGCAGTGCATGGGGGACATTACAGGTTCCTCCATTTTGACTTGGAACAAATTTTCTATATGTTTCAATTTGTTGATAATTCCCTGGTCTGCATTGTTTGCAGTCTTTGGGGTTTTTTGGCCGGTAACGAAACTTGCATTGATGCGGAATAGCGAGGTTTGTTCTCAAATGGCATTTAAACACTTCAGGATCGTTTGGGTATTTGCTGCGAGTCAACCAAAGATAAAAGTTCCCTGCATCCTCCATTTCATGTTTCTCCCCTAAGAAAACGGGCAAGGCCAACCACTGCGGCCTGCTGCTGCCTGCTGCCTGCTGCTTGTCTCCCTCAGCCGTCACTGTTGGTTCGATGAGAGCTTTTAATGAAAGTTCTGCGACCTGCGAGCCGGCGTAGTGTTTAGAGAGAGAAACCTTACAAGAGGCAATATCTCCAAAGGAGGTCGCCATATTTGCACATGTCCCCAACTCATCGGTAGTCGAGGCAGAGTCTGATTTGCCATTAGTTTCCGAAACTTCAGGTTTCTCGCTGGCTGTTCGAAACGCCACAGGGAGGATGGAGGAGAGGGACGAAACTTTAAAACGACGCCCCTCTGCAGCTTTCAAACGCTCCGTTTTGCTGTCTATAATTGTCACGCCTCTTGGTGCTGTCACCTCTGCTATGTCTGCTTCTGCTGTTGGAATAAAAAAGATCCATGCGCGCGTCGCACGGTTAAAAAGAGGGTTTTCAATGTACACTGAGCAGTCCTCGCATGCCTCCATGTTGCACTTCCTGGTGGTGACAAGAGGCTCGGAGTCTGCTTTGCAGGGAATCTGAAAACTATTTGGAAAATGCTTTTCGCCTATCCAACGAGGAATCCCATTTGCAACTTGAACTATGGAGGTTATGCTGCCGAAACCGCCGCAGGGAAATGGACAGGCGCCCCAAGGAAACACATCGGGAATAGTGCGGGTGTTGGCCCTCTCCACACGGCAGCCTAAAGTCGCATGGCACGGCGCTTTGAATTTCTTGTCGCAGGGAGCAATGCTAACTACTGCTTGCATCTTCTCGCTCCAGCCCATGCCAAGGTCGGGGTCCCAGGGATACAGATCGGCGCAGGTTTGGCCCCAGCCAGTTTTGTGAAGGAGCACTTTGCGCATGCGGATCTTGAACGCTTTCCCGTCGACTGCTTCGCAACTTTTCGTGCAATCCGCCATCGTTACCCATTCGTCTAACTGGCAATTAATGCTACATTCTTGCAATTGGCACTTTCTTTTCATGAAAGCGCCGCCACAGGTGTCCTCGTTCTCACCGGAATACAAAGTCCGTGTCCACACCTCGTAACCCCAACCGCAAGTTGTACTGCAGGGGGTTTCTTGCCTCCACTGCCCCCAAATGCAATTCCGTTTGCTGATGAGCTTTTTATTTTCCCAATGTTTTGTAATTGCATGGCCACCCGTAAATCGGAATGTTGCAAACCACCAATTGGCAGGGTTTTCCGTGGAAAGCGATTTCGACGGTGTACGCACAGCTAGGCGGAATGAGTGCCGGCCGAGAGGCAGACTGGTTGCTTCATTCTCACTTGAAACTGTAATGAACGTGCTCAAGCTATCGGGCCTGTTCCTCATATATGCTTTTCGCTCTAAACATGTCAGTGGCGGCATGCTGGGATCCAAACTGCTGCAAACCACACCCTCTTGCTTCACCCTGTACCCAGGAGGCAGCGCAACGACTATGAAGGCGATCTGCCTACTTTCCATGGTGTGAAGCGGAAAATTATACACTATTGTAATGACAGAATCTGCTTCGAGTCTGTTTTCCTCTTCAATAACATGAAAGTCGTTAACTGCCTTCAACAAAACATTAGAGCCCGGTATTGTTTCATGGTCAGCCAAATTCGATAGTTCTGAATTTTGCGCTGCCGATCCTTTCTGAGCATCCCCTCCTTCAGCTGATTTCGTTTCGCCCTGCTTTGATGAAAAATTATCCGATGGGTTTGCTGCTCCGTCTACAGAAGCGTGAGCCCTGATTTGCAAAGCAGAAGTGAAACCAAGAGGCTCCTCTTGCAGCCGCGAGCGGGGATGAAAGGAGTTCTCATGAGGATCCAAGGGGTCCCACGAACTTGCATTGCTCATCCCTGCAGCGGAATCGGATGCGGGGTCAAATGCAATGTGCAGCCATCCCCGTCGGTTGTCTTCTTGTCTCACGACGCTCTCCAGCTTGTCGATTATACCAGAATAAGAATTAATGAAATTTGTTTCAAGCATCCCAGGCCACTCCTCGTCTTTGGCGGCGGGAATTTCATCATTTACATTCACTATGCCAAGACTTTTTGCAAGTTTTTCCTTCGTGGAGGCCAGGCCAGAATCCATATAAGAAGAATCATAAAATTCGTGCTGCTGCAGCTCCTGCTGGCTCCTCACTGCTTGCAGGAAGTCTGCTGAGCAAGCAGAAGGCCAAAGAATAAAAAAGCAGGGAAAGAAACCGAGAGAGAGAAACAAAACAAAATGTCGGAGTTGTGTGCCATGGTGACGTGTGTACGATTTTATTTGTTGAAATATGGGAACCGGAGGGTCACCTGCGATGGTTTCTCCGCCCGCAAAATTCATGTTTTCCCTTTTATAATACATTTTCCTTTAAAGAAAAAAGACAGCTTTTTGATAATCTCCTCCTCTCCAAGGGACGAGTCAGCGCCGCCTTTACGTTTTCTCACATTGACTCATTGCCGCTGGCTGTTCTCCTTGAATCCTCTCAAAATGGGGTTTTCGGCAATACAGAATTGTATTCAAAAATTAAAAAAAACAAACTGTCTGGGCTAACAGGTGTCGCTGCCTCCAATTGGTGTGCTGTGGAGCCCGAGCACATCGAACGCATGAGAAGGACCGAAAATTGGCACAAAAAATCAAAACAAGAAGACTTTCCAGAGTTATTCAAAATGCACAAATACGAGACATGGAGAAGTTTTACTTCGAAGGAGCTGCGCACACACCGTGTGAGGCTCCTCTTGTGCCACAGAGCCTTAACTTCGGCCTCTGACCGATGGTACGCCGCACCAGCGGAAAAAAGCGTGCAAATAAACAAATTTAGCTCCTGTCCTTCTGGCTAAAATCCTTTTTGCTTTTGAGTTGTGTATTTCAATGGTTTTTTATCCTTTATCTTCCCAAGGACAGGCGGCAAACGCACAAGACAAGCCACACAACGGGCCCCATCCAGCGGCCTCTGACGACGTTGTCTCTGCATGCGCCAGGTAAGCAGAAACTTCCCGAGTTTCAATTGCTTTAATCATTAATATCTAAGCTGTAAAGATCAATGAACAGAAGGCACAGACCTTCTATTTGCCTGTTTCTTAGAGACGGTCTCTCGTATGCAGCAGCAAGTGTAGCCCAAACACAGCAAGTATAACCAGTCGCAGCCCCATGTATCTCTCCCTCTATTTCTTATGTTGGTTTTAGAAAACTGCGGGGTTTCTTTAGACTTCTTCTGCCCCAGCAGCACCTGATTGGTCAGCAGCCTGCGGCTTCCCTCTGGCGTTTTGCCCCTTTGCACGCAGGGGGCTGCTGAGCTGCATAAGCCAACGCCATGTTCCTCCTTCTCTCTCTGTCTGTCTTGACGTGCTTTAGAGGCAGAGGCAGGTGTTTGGGGTGTCTCTACAGCCTCAATTATACATAAGGACGATCGGCCTCTGCTGCTACCGGCATGGCGCTGGTGCCCCTCGCTCCCCTTCCCAGCGTGGCTCCTTCTTGGTTTCGGATTGAGCGTCGTGTTGGCCATCGCCCTTTATGTTTGAAGGTTTTTTTGTTTGCTTTTTGTTTCTTTTTTGTCTTTGGGTTGTTCACCGTGGTGTATTTCTTTGTCAACTCTATTTGCGTCTCCCTCTTGATTAGCGTGTCTCTCCTTCTTGCTCTCCTCTACTCCCTCACTCTCGCCCTCGCCTTCCCTGGCAGCAACTGTCTCTTTCAATGGCAAGTGCAGCAGCAGCTAGGGGCAGAGGCAGCCGATGATTTGCTGCACCGGCTCCGGCCTTTGGAATCTTATTTTCTTTATCTTCTGTCTCTCTCGCTTGGCAGTCCCTCAGATGTGAAGAAGGGCGCAGCGGCTGTTTCCCTTTCTGGTTCCTGTCTGTCCAATTATCTCTCCTCCAGCAGCAGCAACAGCAGCAGCAACGCCGTTTCTCTTCTTAGCGATGGTACCGAGCTCGCAGCAGCTGCTGTCTTTGCAGGGGGCGATGCAGCAGCCAAAGAAAGAATTGGTGAGGCCTGCTTCTCTCTAGCTTCGCATCTCCTTGCTTTTCAGTCTTTACACCTCAAGTACGACGCCCTAGAGCATCAGCAGCTGCTGGCAGCAGGCGCAGCAGCAGCACCAGCAGGACCAGATCCAGCAGCAGCAGCAGCAGCAGCAACATCAGCAGCAGCAGCGGATACACCGGGATGGTTGGTACAGCAGAAGGAAAGGGTGACGCTCACTTGGCTACAGGAGGCCCTTGCCTTTTCTGTTGCTTCACTTCTCTCTGAGCTTGCTGCTATCTCCTTAACAGCAGCAAGCTCCTCAGCAGCAGCAGCAGCAGCAGGGGCGTCGCACAGTTTGCTTGATATTCTGGGGCTGCCACAACCCGCTACAGCTACAGCAGCAGCAGCAGCAGCAGCAGCAGCAGGTAACAGTTTCGATTTGGACAGGCAAAGGGGAAACCCGCCGGCCTTTCCCCTTGCAAATCTACGGCTTGCTGCTGCTGCTGATTTTCGTCATTGTGCTGCTGCACTGCACCAGCTGCAGGCGGTGGTGCTGCTGCTGTTGCCGTTCCGAAGCGGACAGCAGCAGCAGCAGCAGCAGCAGCAGCAGCAGCGGTGGCTTCAATGGCTGTTGCGGCTGCTGCTTCGCTGCCTGGTGCCTTCACCTCTAGCGTCTCTCCCTCTGCTGCAGCAGCAAGCAGCCCTCCAAGCAAGTCAGAGAGGAGACGCAGCAGGGGTTGAGCTCTGGCTGCCCGTGCTGCAGCAACGGCGGCGCGCTCACATTGCTGCTGCTTTGTCCAGGCTGTATGCAGCAGCAAAGCGCCTTGCTGCTCTTTTCAGCAGCAGCTGCAGAAGCAGCAGCAGCAGCTGCAGCAGAAGATTTCGCCGACAGCAGCAGCACGTCCCCACGCTGCTGCAAAACCCAGCAGGGGACACTGAGACAGCTGCTGCTGCTGTTGCTGTTAGGAGGCCCAACGCATTAGCAGCAGCTGCAGTAGCAGCCGCAGCAGCAGCAGCAGCAGCAGCAAACCGGTTGCTGCAGCCGCTGCTGCCGCTGCTACGCCCCCCTCCTCCAAAGGAAATTTATCTTCAGTGTGTTTTTCTGCCTGCTGCTGGATCTCATTGGCAGCTGCCAGCCAGTTGCTGCAGCTCTGCTGCTGCTGCTGCTGCTGCTGCTGCACTGCCTTTTGACTTTGCCTTCCCCCCGAGTTGCTGCCGCTCCTGCTCTTCCCCTATTGGTCCTCCTGCTGCTGCTTCTAAGCAGCAGGAGGAGCAGGAGCAGCAGGAGCAGCAGCAGCAGCTGCTGCTGCCTGCCAACGGCAGCCGCTGCGCTGCAGTGAGAGGCGCATTGGAAAGGGGAGACGTGGCTGCCTTGGCTTGCAGTGTCTCTTCATTTCAAGCTGCTGCTTTCTCTCTGTTTCTCTTCCTCTCGCAGCAACACCTTGCTGCTGCTGCTGCTGCTGATGCTGCTGCCCCCTTGGAGACAGGCAGCAGCAGCCATGGGCGCCGTCTCAGGGCGGGCCCACGGGCGGTGTTTCTGCAGCAGCAGCAGCAGCAGCAGCAGCAGCGGTGGTCCGAGGTCTGTGCACTTGCGAGGGTTGTTGCTGCGCTTGCTGCTGCAGCAGCAGGAGCAGCAGCACAAGCAGCAGCACAAGCGTGTCGGCGGTGCTTGGCCCGCTGTCGCCCCGTACGCGGTGTCATGCAGCAGCTGCAGCAGCAGCAGCAGCACGTGGGCAGCAGCAGCAGAACCGCAGAGCAGCAGGCTCTGCTGCCTCTTCAGGCTCCCTCAGGGGCCGCCAGCTCTGCCCTGCGTTTTGTCTGCGGCTGCCCTGACCAGCGGCATGCACTTGTATGCAGCGATGCAGCAGCAGCAGCAGCAGCAGCAGCATTGGAGATAGGGGGAGACGTTGCTGTGCTCTTCAATCCAAACGCAGGGTCACTTGAAATGGCCATCGCTGGCCGAGACCCTGAAAAAGAATGCTACTTGAAAAGGTAGGCTTCTTATCTATTTGTCTCCGTCTGTCGAACTGCTTCTCTCTGCCCATCTTTGTCTGTCTCTGTCTCTATGTGTCTCTATCTCGGTCTGTGTCTGTGTGTCTCTATCTGTTTTTGCGTGTCTCTGTTTGTCTCTGTCTGTCTCTGTCTCTATCTGTGTGCCTCTGTCTGTCTCTGTTTGTCTCTGTGTGCCTCTGTGTGTCTCTTTCTGCCTCTGTCTGTCTCTGTCTGTCTCTGTCTGTCTCTGTCTCTGTCTGCCTGTCTCTGTCTGCCTCTTTCTGTGTCTCTCTGTGTCTGTCTATGTCTGTCAATCTCTATCAACTTTTTGCTGTCTCTGTCTCTGTCTCTGTCTCCGTGTCTCTGCATGCAGGGGTGTCAGTGTCTTATTATCAAACTATCGGGGCTGCTCTTCTTCTGGCGGCAGCATTTCTCTTTCTGGGCTGCTGGACGACGCGGCAGCAATTTACTGCTTTGCTGCTGGACTTGAGGGTAAGCTCTGTCTGTTTCGGTCTGTCTCTCTGTCTGTCTCCATGTCTCTGTCTGTCTCTGTCTGTCTCTGTCTGTCTGTCTGTCTCCCTGTCTCTGTTTGTCTCTGTCTCTATTTTTGTCTTTTTTGATTTTTCTCTCCCTGTCTCTGTCGGTCTCTACCTCGTTCTCTTCCTCGCTGTCGGCGTCTGTCTCT
>NPHX01000186.1:121186-150204 GCA_002271815.1 Eimeria falciformis | reverse complement strand
GCAGCAGCAGCAGCAGCAGCAGCAGCAGCAGCAGCAGCAGAGTGTGTGTCTCTTTTGTCTCTAAAGTGTCTCCTTCTTCACTTCAGTCGAGGGGGCCCCTCCAACCCAAGAACCCCGCCATACCCGCAAACCCCGCAGCTCGTTGTAGGCCCTGCGAGCTCTTTCATCGGGGTCTGCTGCTGCTGCTGCTGCTGCTGCTGCGGTTGGGGGGGCCCCAGGGTCTCCAGCCTCTTCAACAGTGTCTCCTTTCTGCTGACGTTCCTCCCCTTCAATTCGCTGCTTCTTTGCTGCTGCTGCTGCTGCACCCGCCGAGGGGCCCCGGAGCACCGCAGGCAAGCGGACAAGATCAGGGGCCCTGGGCCCTTGGGGCCCAGGGGGCCCCTCCTTACGAAGGGGTGGTGGGGCCTCGGGGAGCAGCAAGCAGGGAGCAGAATCGAGCTGCTGGAGGGCCCTCTGCCTCAGCTGCTGCAGGGATGCGCGGGGGCCCCTCCCACACGCTGTGCGGCCTCTGAAGGCCCCAAGAGGCCCCCCTTCCCAAGCCTCCTGCTGCTGCTGCTGTTGCTGCTGCTGCTGCAGCATGCAGAGGGCCAGGGAATGGAGACGCTCTATCCGCTGTCCCCAAACAGCAGCAGACCGTTCGACGAGCAGCGCAGCCTCCGTAAACTTCATCGTGTGCGCCCCAGCCCCCTTGCGGGGAGACCCCTCTGGGGGGCCCCCCAGGGGCCCTTCGGGGGCCCCAGAGGGGCCCCCATTGCCTGCGTTTTCCAGCTCAAGAAGACCTTCCTCTGTAAGCCGCAGAAAGTCCGAGAGGAGACCCCCGAGGTCATACTCCCATACCCCCTTTGCTGCTGCTGCTGCTCCTTGGGGGCCTCGCAGCAGCAGCTGCGTCGCTTCTGCCAGGAATGCATCGACTGTCTCTTCGGAAGGGGCCCCCAGGGGGGCCCCGCATTCCTCCTCAAGGGGCAGCGTCTCGGGGGCCCCCATGTCTAGGGTTTGACACTTCTGGGGCCTCCCTTAGGGGCCCCTGAAGGATGCTAGCGTCCCTTCAGAGAGAGACAGCAAAGAAAGACTGTGCGAATGCCCTCAAGAGGTGTAGAGACACCCCAAGGCCCTCCTCAGGGCCCAACGACGCACGAGGCCTCAGCCTCCTTTTCAAACTTCCCCTTCAATAAAAAGCCGCCAGGTGAGCAGCGGAGCTGCCCCAGAGAGGCCCCAAGGCCTCACGGGCTAGCTGAGAGCAAGGGGGCCCCCCATCGCTAGCCTTACCGCCTTTATAGAATGGGAGGGGCCCCCAGCAACTGGTGCTGCTGCTGCTTGGTGCTGCCCTTAAGCCCGTCGAACGCGTCCGGTGTATCTCCACCTCAAAAATAAAAAGGTTTTTAACAAGAAGAAATGCAGAGGGGCCCCTCTATACCCCGAGTACCCGAAAGGTGGGTATACACCTCAAACACCGACCCCCCTGGGGCCCCCTGGGGTCCCCTGATTTCGGCAAGCTCAGACAAGGGGGGACGTGTCTGCGTCTTTATAATTTAAATTAAGTTAATATTTTATATTTTGCATTGTGTATTTTGTTTTATTTGTTTTTAGAAACACAAAAATACTCTTATCCGAGGGCCCCCTTCTGTGCCCCTTTTCGCCCGCCTCTGGAGAAATATTTGCTTTGTAAGGCGCCTAGCAGCCACCCGTAAATTAAAAGGTCTTTGGGGCCCCTCCCCGATGCAATGGTGCTTCTGAAGGTGCTGAGGAAGACGAAGGCGAAGGAAAAGGAACTGCGTCTCCTCATGCTGTGAGGCTCTTCTATGGGGGCCCCCCTTTGGGGGGCCCCCATAGAGCCAGGCCCCAAGGCCGCTAGCTGTGGGGGCCCACGCTGGGGCCCCCATGTGGTGGCTACTCATATGTTAAGGGCCTCGAATGCATGAGCCCTAGGAGACGGAGAGGAGACAGTCAATTGAATGTTCAAGCTATTAGGAATAGGAGAAAGACAGCTCGCTTCTCTCTGCTGTCTTCTCTGTGTTTTGTGGTTCTAAGGGGCCTCGATGCTGCAGGGAAGACGACGTTTGTGCGGCGGCTGAACGGCAGCGAGGTGGACTCAGTGGCTCCCACGTTGGGGTTTAGTATCTATCCCTTTTCTTTTCAGGGGTGAGCAGGGGGCCCCGGGGCCCCTCTGCATGCATCAGCCCTTTTTTTGCATGCTCTTTTTTGGGGCTTGAAACTTCTGAGCAGCAAATATCTGTCCCTTTTGTCTCCTGCCTGTCCTATCAGCATGTGGAGGGTTTGGGGCTGTCTGTCTCTTTTTGTTTTGCTGCATGCATTTTAATCAATTGTTTGATTGCTGTGGATTTTCCGCAGATTTCGTCTGAGTGTTTGGGACGTTGGAGGCCAGCGGACAATTCGTGCTTTTTGGAGAAACTACTTCGAGTGTACAGACGGCTTGATTTGGGTAGTAGACTCTGCAGACAGAGAGCGCATGAATGTTTGCAAAGAGGAGCTATGCAGGCTGCTTAAAGAAGAGGTAAGGGGCCCTCGCAACCTCCCTTAACACGGGCTTATTAAGGGGCCCCTCTTGTATCCGCACAGAGCGTCGGCAATCGCTTCTGCTTCGCATTTGTTAATCCAGCGCTGCTGCTGCTGCTGCAGTTTGTCTCCTTCCGTGTTTGTGCGTCTCCTGCTGCATTGCTGCTGCTGCTGCTGCTGCAGTTTGTCTCCTTGGGTGTTTATGTGTCTCCTACAGTGTTGCTGCTGCTGCTGCTGCTGCTGCAGTTTGTCTTCTGTGTTTGTGTGTCTCCTGCAGCGGCTGGCTGGCGTGCCAGTGTTGATTCTAGCAAACAAACAAGACGTCCCTTCGGCCCTCAGCCCCAAAGAAATTCAAGAGGTGAGGCTGGGGGCCCCCTCTCAGCCCGAGGGCCCCCAGCAGGGCCCCCGAGGGCCCGCGGCTGTTTGTTGCTTCTTTTAAAGACCTTGAAAGCGCCAGTGGGGAGCCAGCTGGGAAGAGACATTCTAGGGATGCTGAGGAGACACTTTAGCAATGCTGAGGAGACACCCCAGGATGCTGGGGAGACACTCTAGAGGAGACCCCCTAGGGTGCCAAGGAGACATTTTAGGGGTGCTGAGGAGACACTTGAGAGATGCTGAAAAGACACTTGAGGGGTGCTGAGGAGACACTCTGGGATGCTGAGGAGACACTCTAAAGATCCCCTAGGGTGCTGTGGCTGAGGAGACACTTGAGGGGTGCTGAGGAGACACTTGAGAGGAGACATTCTAGGGTGCTGAGGAGACACCTTAGGCATGCTGAGGAGCGTGAAGTGTGGCCTCTTTGTCTCTTGTTGCGAGCGTATTTGAAGGGCAGAGGGGACGTTTGTTGCAGTGTTTTGTCTGTTTGTTGCTGCTCTCTCAGGCTTTGGGTTTGGAGAACATGAGGACCTCCAGGCACTGGGCAGTCATGGCCTGCAGTGCCAAGAAGGGCACGGGGCTGCTGGAGGGGATGAGCTGGATCGTCTCCGACATTTCCAACAGAGTCTTTGTGCGCCTCTGAGGCCTAGGCCTTTTTGCCCTTCGGCACCCAAAGAGAGACTGTCTCTTTCCTTGAAGAGAGACTGTCTCCTTTAGTTGAAAGGCTTGCTGCTGCCACTTGGGGGCCCTGGGGTGTCTCCAGCAGGCTTGT
Source organism: Eimeria falciformis (assembly GCA_002271815.1). Classification (NCBI taxonomy): domain Eukaryota; phylum Apicomplexa; class Conoidasida; order Eucoccidiorida; family Eimeriidae; genus Eimeria; species Eimeria falciformis. The sequence goes on along the minus strand of NPHX01000186.1, from coordinate 146,543 downwards.
GGCTTCAGTGGTGAAGGCAGGAGGGGCTAAGCAAGTGTAGAGACAAAACACAATTCAGGTGTACAGACAGCCGCGCGTGTGGAGTGTCTCCGTAAACCGCACTGATGCAGCAGGCACTTCTTCTAAGGAAGTAAGCTACTGGGAGGCCCAGCCCGCAGCAAACCGCTGCCTCTCTCCTTCAATGCGGAGACAGTCTCTGCTGCTTGCTGCTCTTCCTCGTCGTGTCTCTCTTACCATCAAGAATTCGCGAGGCCAAACCTTTCTAGTTTTTGTAGAGACACCTCATTTGCTGCTCTGCAGCAGAGGGGCCCCCGTTTAAGCTTTAATGTTGGGAAGTTTCAGAGACACTTCGTAATGGAGAGTGGAATAAAGAGACACATAAAGAGACAGAGACAGACACAGAGAGAAAGACAAATAAAGAGACAAATAAAGACATAGAGACCAGTAAAGAGACAGAGACAGAGACAGAGGCAGATAAAGAGACAGATTGCCTGCTTGGGGAGCCGCTTGAAGGGAGTAAGACAGAAATGAAGCAGAGGCAATCGGATGATGAGAGAAGCCAAAAGGGAGAGAAACTGCCCTAAGAGCAAATGCATTTTATTTTAATTCCGCTTGTTTTGTCTTTCTCTCCAAACCACAAATCATGAAAAACTCTGTCGTCTTGCCTCTTTAAGAGTCGACTAGAAGAAATGCTGAGGAGCGAAGAAAACCACAAAAAATATTTTGAAGAATTTCATTTTCCACTTTTATTTAAAACCACAAGAGGCGAGGGGAAAACGATGCAAGCGGTGGTTGAAGGGCACGGGAACCACAAACAGATTGGCCAGGGTGAGGGGTTCAGGCCCAGTGAAAAAGAGATGAAGAAGAAGATATTTGTGGGTTTCTGGGGGAGGTTAGCAGCAGTAAAACCAGACAGAACACCGAGCAACAGGGGCCTTCCAATTTAGAGGCAAGAAAGTAGAGAGGGAGATTGAGGTGGAATGAGGGTTTAGGGTTTAGGGTTTAGACGAAATCGAGAACAAGTGCCTTGGTGAGGAGGCTGAAGAAGAGCCACGTGTGATGGTTAGTTTGAGCGGCAGGGGGCCTGAATGGTCTTGCCTTTCATGACGCCCTCCAGAAACAAACTCCAGCGATTTTCTTTACTGGGGATTTGTGGTTAGGGTTTATTGTCTCTACTGTAGAAGACGAAGCTAAACTAAAAGCAAAGAGAAAACGAAAATAACCAAAATGCACGGCGAGGGAGCGGGAGTGGCTGTGAGGGTCCTGGGAGGGAAGAGAGCGGAGAGAGGCAGCACAATAGGAGAAAGAGAGAGACAACCTGTCTTCTGCTGCTGCACATACACCGTCGGTTAAGCCATTAATGCTGGCTGTAAAGGGCTTAAGAGCTGTCCAGTGTCTGTACATGAGACTGTTTATTTGTCTCTTTCCCTGCTCCTCTGCTTGGCGATTAGTTGTATTGAGTGTATGCATGTGCAGCAGCAGAGAACACGTAAAAGGCACCAAGCCGCCTTTCTCTTATTAAAGAAGAGGGACAGCCTTAGGCAGCACAAAAACCCTAAAATGTCGGCGTAAGGCAGTGAATGAGGTTTGGATTTAGGGCCCGAAAGAAGAAGAGGGAAGGGAGAAAGTAAGGTAAGGAGGCTGAAGCAACACAAAGCGACATAGAAAGAATGGAACCTCTTGTCGAGACACTAAAGAAAAACTCTTGGTAGAAATAAAATAAAACCCGAATGGTCTTATAAACATAAATAGTTTTGATTGCTCTTCCTGTAGATCCATCGGAAAGCCAGGAGGAGAGAAGCCGCCTGCAAATTGTTGAAAATGTGCAGCAGCAAAGAACAGGCAGGAAGCAGCGGGCTTGCCTCCTCCACTCCCATCTGTAGGAGCAAAAGGCAGGGCCCCAGGCCCCACACCAAACCCTGGAGGGTCGCCGTAAGGCAACGGTTTGCCGCAATGCATGCAGCAGCTGCTGCAGGAGAAACTGGAATGGGTCGGTAGTGAGCAAGTCCAAAGAGGACCGAAGACACCCCGCTGACGACGGCGTGGGTGTACATACACCTGCGGGGAGCCGCAGATGGTTTTTTTCTCTTTTTATAAACGTCCTGCATTTTATTTCTGTCTCTGTCTGCCTTCTGTTTTCCCTTTTGAATGTCCTTAAAAACCCAGCGGCCCACCCAACGGCCTGCATCCTGTAAGGTGCGGAGCAACAGCAAAAGCAGCAGGGGAAGAAGCCCCCGAAATTCGAGCTCTTCCAGCAGAGGGCCGAAAAGAAGCCGCTGGAGCCAGGGGCTGTTGGGACAGAGGCAGTCGAGAGCAGTTGCATGGGTGCGGGCGTGTGCTGCCGCAAAAGCAGCAAGGGAAGGCGGCAGACGTATATACACCCCGTAGCGTGAGAGCCAGAAGTTTGCACTTAACCCGACGATGAGGGCACTGGACCCAATCAGATGCAACAACAAGAGCCGAGATAGCAGAGAGGCCCACCTTATCCTCACTGTGCGTGGTGCTGGCTCTCTTCTGAGAGAGCTGTGCTTCCTGTGGAAGGGAAACAACGAATGAAAAAAGATACAACTTCCGTTTCCCGTAAAGCAACCAACGGAGATAAAGGCGACTGCTCGCTTGCCAGCTCGCCAGGCCGCAAGCTGCAGGAACGATGGGAAAGAGGGGGAGGCGGTCGGCAGCAGACGAGTGGCGTTATGCAGCAAATGCTGCTGCTGCTGCTGCTGAGTGTATAGAAAGGTTTTCTCAGGCTTGTGCCAGTGGGGCCAAAGCAGGTAAGTTTTCTGCGCTTTGTTGTGCAGCTGCTGCTCGCCAGGAAATGAAAAGGTAGTCCAGCTGTTCCCTGTTGGTTTCAGTGATTGGCCGCATGAGGACGGGCTTTCTGGGAAGAGGCGTGGTGGTACGGAAGAAATTACGTTGGCCGCAGTCTCTGTGAAACAGGAAAGGAATGCAGGGAAATGCGCCAGAATAAACAAACGGAGAAGCATCATCTACACAAAGTTTTGTGTTCGCCTCATAACCCACGGAACACATCTCCATCGAATAGCCCATGCAAAAGCAAGAAGAAAAATCCTCTTTTCCCCATTTGCAGCGTTTAAACGGAAATGGGAATTTTTAGTTTTCATAAAGGCCCAAGGTAGATGAGTGTGCGCTTGGGCCCACACGCAGCCGACAGGGGACCAGAGGGGCCCCTCACTTGAAATTCGTATGTGTTCGTTGCCTTGCTGTTCTTATTTCTCAAATATAAAAAAGCTTGTAAAAATAAATTTTATCCCTTCGATATTAGGAATGCATTCCTTTACATTTTGGTGACCTTACAAAATGTTGATATATATGAAGGCAGCCTCGTTGCAACACTCTTGGACATTTTCTCCAGACAGTCCTAAAGCATATGATTAGTTGCAACTGTAAAACGAGTAGACACACATGTGTGACGAGCAGCTGCGCTTGTAGCTGTGGGAAGTTAAAGCTCGTGAATACAAAAAGGTAGTCATAAACAAGTGTGCGTCAAGGGCCACCAGCTGAGAATTTCACAGCCTGGCTTGGGCCACCTCAGCCTTCAGCTCCTGCAGAAGAGCTGCCGCTCTGCCTCTCCGTAAGTCGGGATCAATTGCAACAGCTTGGGACTCGATGGCAGCCAGATTTTCGCCTCGTTTTACTTTTACATAACCGTTTCTTCCCCAAGAGTTTCCCCAAGTGCTGAGTGTTGCCGGAACTTGAATTTAACTGAGTGAGCAGCGTAGCCACCATGAGCTTACTTCCGCACTATCCAGAATTTTCGGCCCGCCATTCCTGGCATCCTAGGCCTGTGTATGCATGCCAGGGTTTAAACAAACAGGCCGAAAGCATCATCATTCGTATACGGCTTACGGATCTTCTCCCCACCCAACGATTGCTATTGCGTGGTTTGTGTACTCCCAGCCTGCACTCCGTCACAGGCGTCAACGCGAATCCCCTCCACCAATCAAATAACAGACCTGTAAAACCCTTTCTGGGCGAATCACATAGCTTTCCATGATCTGGTGGTTTGGAGTCAAAGAACCCGTCATCATAAAGAAACAACGCGTCTGGGGCGTCGATTGCTGCAACGACCGGGCTGCAAAGAATCCATATTGCCATCCTTAAGAAAACTGATCGAGACGCAAACAATACCCATGATTGTAGATCTCCTCCATTATCTTCTGTTCATCACAGCCCTCGTAGAAACCGCCAACGTAGTTGTATTCTTGGGCATACCTGCCAAGCTGAGAATGCCTCCCGACTGATGCCGCTAAGTAAAACAGTTGCTTACCATAGGTCATCTGGGCCGCACCCTGGCGCCGACTTGGCAGGAGCTCGAATAAAGCTCCCAGTGCTTTGTTGAGTGCAGGTCATGATTTGGATCTTCTGATAATATGCTAGAAACAGCAACCGTTCAACTTACTGCATCGGGCAGGGTGCTTTTGCTGGGTCATGCGTTGCAAGATATTTCTGGCAGTCTTCGGTTCCGATGCCGAACTCCTTCGCATGCTTTCCAACCAAAAACGGGTATCCCCCATCGCATCCTTGGTTAAAGGGCTGCAGTGCGTTCGTGATGGAAGGCGAATCAGAGGCAACAAAATCGAAATTGACGGACCGAACAGCTTAGCACCGTTTGGGCAGACAGTGGAGAAGAAAATATTGCACGCTGGTTATCGGGGAACAACTTTGCAAAGAGAATTTCAAAGCGCTTCTGGAGCACGTAGGCTCCCGACACAGCATAGCAACTGCCGCAGTTTTCTGGAACTCTTTGTTGCGTTCTATTCATTATCAGTGCAGGTTATGAAGCTTACGTTGATTAAGCACAGGATCCGAGGCTGGCTCGTAATTTGCAGAGAGGAAGGGATCACCCCAAGTCCTGAAGTTAGACTATGAGCCTTTTTCATAAAGGATCGACTTCACAATAAAAAGCACCACTCGGCTGGCAGGGGTGTTGACGCTGTCTCGGCATCTAGCGTGACAGGCATGTCGCACGCATATGGCTTTTCGTGTGCAAATTTAGCTGGTACGAAGTTGAATGCGGGTTGGGAAGATCATCGCATCCAAGCGTACCACTATTATTATCTTTCTGAAGGAAAGTAGGCAGCGCATACTCCATCCTCCTGTGGAACTTTTGGTAGCCCATATGGCCCTTGTACATCGCGAGTTCTTCAGGGGGCGTGTCGCTGAATTGTTTGTGGTTAGCAGTCCAGGAGCCCTGCCGGCTAAGCACGTTTGCAGGTAAATGAAAGCAATAACAACAGAAGGAATTTCAAATGTCTTACTGCCCTAGTGGCGAGGCATCTGTGGCTACTGGAAGCTTAGGAAGGCCATAGCCATGGCCAGAGATAACGAAAGACGGTTCTGTGTCCATGGGACCCTCTTTCTCTGCATAGAAGCATCCCCATTTGTACAGAGGTTTTTCATCCGTGCGAACTTCCTGCACAAGGCAGCAGTGCGCTGTTCATCATTCGTATTATATTCACTTCTTGCCGGTCGGTTTACCTTAGCTGTCCAGCCCATTTGAATCCTCGATGGGTCAGTTGCGTAGCACTTGGTATGGCCAAACAAATCCTCTGAATCTCCTGTAAAACGCAAGTCAACCTTGGAAGGCTTTCTCTCTAAGCAACCTTCGCACCATTTACCCTCCTCATGCACTTCGCTCCGCCAGCTTTGCTGTATTTCATAAGGCCAAAAAAGCGCTTCTTCCCGATCCGGACCTTGACCATTGGAAATGAACATTAAGTACCCTGGAGGAAGCCCGCATTCCTCACTTCGAATCCCTCGTCATACACCATCGTCCACGTGCCAATTTGGGTTCCACTGTTTGGTAGCGTCACAACTAAGTAACTCCACCGCTTTCTAGTTGGGGTGCGTGTCCGCGTTGCCCTTTGATCAGTGAGCACGAGTCTAGTGGTCAGTCCCATTCCTGTTTTGGTTGTCAGCCATGAATAATAGTCTTCAATGCCTGTTTTAATAGATCGGGAGCGAGTAACTGAAATGCAATTCTTCGTGATCATTATGAAAAAGCCGTACTTGGGTCCAAATTTTCCAGGTTCATGTTAGGGGTGCCACCACCGCACCCTATGGGTTCTTCTGTTTCTTTTGCGCTTATGCTGAACCTCCATATACCCACAATATCTGACTGCAGCAGTAAAAGCGAACGCTAGCAGATACAAGATGCAGATTTGGAGCAAGAACCTGACTCACAAGAAGGGCGTGAATAGGGAGGTCTGCCTCCGCTACGTCAGAGGCGAAGGCGGCGCCAACAGCAATAAGCACTCGCAGCATAGTGCCTAATATGAAAGCTTCCTTAAGTCGTGGCTACCCAGTGCTTGCGCTCATCAAACTCGTGGTGGAACTTCATTACCATACTAAGTGTCTTGCTGGGCGTAGCTACACGCTCTGGATGAAGGATTGACATGCGATCTGCTTTAACCTTCAATAACATCTCTTCGTACAAAGAAAAGCTTGTTCCATAAATCGAGTTCTTTAGTGAACGCGTACTGATGGCTATATAATGGATCGAAACTGCTTTCAACTTTTCGAACTATGTCATAATATGTCATGTTGATAACATGACAGTCTCCATGGAAAAACTGTGGAGGGTATTAGAAAGCCATACTCTGATATTGTTTAAAAATCAACGGCCTAACTAAACTGTACACTATGAGCTTTAGTACGATGCTCGGCGTTTGTACTGAGCCCAATCAGTACCCGGCGAAAGCAAGCAGGGCCCCCAAGCGCACGTTACTCAAATAGCTCAAATAGCATCCCACGGCAGCCTTGCAGTCTGATAATCAATTTCGAGACAGCTCGGTCGTGTACGTGATCATTTGCGGTGACGGCGGACCATAAAGTGTTGTCGTATAGGGAGGTGAACGATACGTGACTGGCCGCGGTGGGGGGCTGCTGCTGCAACAGGTACCCGTAGAAGGCGGGAAAGAAGCGGGAAATGCTGCTGTCTGCTGAATGGGCACGAGGGTCTGCTTGCTGACTAGCTGAGGGTGCGGGCAGTAGCCTGACGCCGCACGGATGAGGTAGTCTCGCTCCTCAGTAAATGTGCGCACACGTCCTGCAATATCCGCGAATGTTTGCTGCACCGCCGCAAGACAACAATATCCCACGTGTTCTTCTTGGTTACGACTACTAAGGCATTACAGTTGAAGTCCGGGCAATCAAAAAACATCAAGCTGGAAGTAGGGAACACGGCTTTTTTGTAACTCGGTATCTCTCTCACCTGAAGGCGCACTTTATGACCCGGCAGCCATCGCGTCTGATTGAATTTTTCAATGTCATCCAAAGATTCGGCAGTAAGCGTACAGAGTGTTTCAAGCTGCAACAAACCAACATGGCATGGCATCGCTAGCTGGCAAGTGAATAAATCACGATAAATAGAGTATGCTGCGCTGCACTCAGTACAGAATGGATATATATATATATATATGCAACACCAGCATCTGCATATCTCACTGTATCAAACCCCGCACTAGTAAAATGCGAAGCAATATCGGTGGGTAACTTCTGAGCCTTGAAGAACTCAACGACCAACAGGCGTTCCCTTTCCAGTTCAGGATCTGCCCTCCGCAAGAGGAAACGCAACAAGACGGCGGAGATAACAGCCCGTTCCTGCCCCCATTCAAAAATAAGTCGTTTAGCGATAAATGAATATAAAATACATTTGCAAGAGGGAGTGCAAAATAACGCTACAGAATCAGCCCAGGCTAAGACAAAGGATCATGGGAGTTTAGAGATGGAAATATGCAGCCCGCACCCGCGTTCCAAATCGAGGCAAATCCCTTTAGATGTTCGGGATAATGCTTGCACAAGAAGTCCACAATAAAGTGGATTGCATTTCGGGGCCGGGATTCCTCAACTTCCTGCGTCGCGCACACCACAAAAGTACGTGTAATTTCCTTGCAAAACCGGTTATGGAAAGCAAGAGTGTAAAATAACATCTACTGCTTTCGATTATCTTCTAACCTGCTGCAAGCGAGCAAACAGCTGGGCGACCTGAGACACCTGAGCCTTGGCAGAACGCTCAGACTCTGCCTCGGCGTCAGTGTGTTTCCCTTTGGTCATTGCGTCGACACGGGACTTGAAAATCGGGCCTGGTGGAGTTGTGGCAAGCCCTTCGGGGCTAATTAAAAGACAATTTAATAGCCGTGCTCCTTAGAAAGGAAGGATATAATTCTTAAAGCTGCTCGCGATGTTAGACGCGCCTCACACCAGAGCCGCTGCCGACAATGGCTGGACACTACGCCTGGCAAGATAGTGAATCCTAACCCTTATAATGCAATAAAATGCAGTTTCTAGCCTCCAAAATTTCGAAAACGAAGACCTCGCTGCAAGGCATGTGGATCCTTCCTTGCGCTGCTGACAACTCGGCCGACTAGCTTGAGCAGCGATCACAAGAATGCCAGCTCTTCCCCCTATGTTGATACTTTCAAGCCGCTCCACTTGATCTTAATATCAAAACTGGCGTGTGACAAAAGGAGGACAGGGTGCGATGCGGCGTTTTGTGAGTGGTAGAAGGCCGATTCAAAACTGGGAGGCTGGTGAGCAAGGCAACAGCAGGGTAAGCAAACCCGGCCAGTCTTGACTAAACCCCTTAAAGAGTTCAATAGAAGCTTAGTAAACCTCTTTTTTCACTTGTAACTTCAAACAAAACAAAAGGGCACCTGCGCCGACGCATATGCAATTGGTGAGCCCTTTACTGGGGCTTATAGTATGGCTGTTGCAGCAAGCGACTCAGATGGGCTGGAGCTCTGCCGTTCTGGACAGACACCCCACTGCCTTACACATATGGCTTTTGATTCCTCTTATTTGTATTTCCAGAGTATACTGAGCTGAATTCTTGTATGTATTTTCATAGGGCTTTACGAAATGTAGTAAGCGGGCGACGAGTGAGGACGTGCATTTGCCTCCAGCCTGCCAGCCTACCCATCCACTTAACACCGTCTTTACCAAGTCTTAATTTTGCTTCTTGTGTTGGCTTGACCTCGTGTAAGCTTGTAAATAATCTGGGAACCCCCTACACCCTGCCAGCAGGCTGCCCTCCAGAGCGCAGGAGGGAATTGTCGCCAGGGGAGGGCGGGGTGTATTTTGGAGTGTTCCTTTATTCAGCTACTCGATAACTGCACTTTAGATGCCACTGGACGCACACGGAGGATGTTTTAATCTGAGACATTTTGCGTCCACAGAATCACGGATGCTTATTTAGATTCTCAGGGCCAGCGTCTCGTCCCTCCTGCCTACCACATTTTCATCGTCGTCATGGGCACAAGAGACACGGAACAGGAAAACCCTGGCGTCGCTGCTGCATCAGCATCGGCGGCTCCAGAAGGAGTCCTTCGCAGGCGACGAGGGCCTCAGGGCACTCAGGGTGAGGGAGGTGCAAGTGCAGGCCAAGGGAGGCCTGAGGCAACCGCGAACAGTAGAGGTCGCACCTCTGAGCGAGGAGATGGGGATGATAAAGCAAGCGACGGGAAAGGCAGCTCCCCTGTCGCCAGAAGTAGAAGCAGCAGCGCAGCAGGCACCACGCTTGATAGCGCCACATGTGACTTGGGAGCTACGACAACCGATACAGTGGGAAATGAGGCTGAGGGGAATCATACAGCCGGACATAAAACTATCTTGGCTAATGAAGATATTCCAAGCTCGCAAGATCAGCAGCCAACGGGGTCTCGCCTCCTCATCGAGGTTACACCGCCGATTCGGAAATTCCTTGAGGCCCACGTCCCCCACAAGAAACGCAAGGAGCTTTTAGTCCGGGATAGAATCGACTTAGATGTCCTTCAGCGCTTGGTGAGGAAAGAAATACTTGTGCAATTTTCAGGCAAAGGAAAAGAGCCCAGAAATTGTTTTGGCCTGCAGTGCAACTAACCAACACAAACCTCCCTCCCCTGTCATTATTGTTGTTGCAGCAGTTTCCGTTTGCTGTTTGCTTTTTTGCAGGTTTGTAAAGTTAACGAGAAGGGGATATTTCCAAAGGCTGACATGGCGGATCTTGTGGATGGATCGCAAGTAGTTGGTAAGTACACTCTTTGGTCTTGTCCTGTGTTCTCATTTAGGTTCGGGTTATTCGTTTTGTGGCGGCTCGGCTGTCTGAACAGGTTTGTTTAAAATAACTTTCCGGTGATGTCTGCTGCAGAACGCATCGAGGCTCCCCCGATATCGTTGAACAAGCTCACCTTCAGCGAGCGCCTGAATCTCATGGCTGCCGAGCGAAGACACCAGGCGGCTGTCCGCACTTTGTGGGGGGACCGTTCCGACCGCCAAGATTGTTTTGCAGATATTAATAAAAGCCTTGCGTACGTGAGACACCTCATAAACGAAAAAAATAACCATGGATTCGCGGTGTATGCACAAGTGCAGCTGCGTTGTGTTGCTGCGCATACAGCATGGGCGTCAATGCGCTGCTGGGAATATTTCTCACATTTCTTGGAGGCTATTGGGCTGCTCTGTACTTGGGGGTCGAGAGCTTTCAAACCGTAAGTGTTGCTGGCAGGCGGTTGTTAGCACAGCATACCCATACATCACGTATACTGCTGAAGTATGAACGTCCGTGCTGTCTTGTGCTCAGCGGGTTGTTACTGGGCTCTGTTGTTCCATAGTTTGCTTAATCGTGGAGGTTCTTCTTTTTGTTATTCACGACGAACGGCAACGTATACGAGCGAAAAGGAAAACCTTTAGCCTAGGCTCGTCTCGGACACCAAACTGAAACCTTGAAGAGTTAAACTAACTTGCTGCCAGGCTACTTATTTCTTGTAACTGATGGGAAAGCAATAATCGAAACATAAAACATGCAATCATGTTAGAAAAAGGGAGTTCTTAAAAAGTACAGCCAGCGTGGCCATCGGAAAACTGTCACGATGTGAACGCAGTTTCTGCTGGAAGCACCGCCACCGTTGCCAATTTTCAACAGTTCCTGACATGCTTCGGTCCCCCTAGAATGGAATACAGCTTCGTCAAACGCCCAAGGAAAACGCTACGGAACGTTTTTTGCTACAAACAAATTAAACGTATCATTAATTCACTCAAACGTAAAGGCACAAGACATTTTAACATGTGAGACCAAGCATTTTCTTGCCAGTGTCACCCAACATGCAGACGTGTGGAATATCCCTGAACATCTGGTCGCAGTCAAAGCTGAAACCAATGACCCATACGTCGGGTACCGAGAAACCGATGAAATCGGCGGTCTGCCCATTTGAACGCTCAGTACGCTTCAGCACAAGAACGGCAATACGAACAGACTTCGGCTCAAATTGCTGTAGGTAATTCCGCAGCTCTGTGAGTGTCAAGCCAGTGTCGATGATGTCCTCAATGATGAGCACGTCCTTTCCCTTTAAGCAGGAGAAGTCGTCATGGGACACTTGCAGCTTCTGTTCGCTCTGGGTACCAACGTAGCTTTTGACACGAATATAATGCTCAAAGAAAGGGGGCCTGGTGGATTCCTCATCGTAAAGGTTCATCTTCGCCAAGTGATGGAACAGAGAAGCAAAAAGGCTTCGAGAGCCCTTCAGAACGCAAAGGCAATGCAGGTCACTGTTCCTGTACACCTTGCGGATATCAAAGGCCTGAAAACAGCAACGGCACCCCAAAAAATTCATTGATGAAAGCAGCGATTACCAAGCAAGGGTGATCTGTTGTTGTCATAGGAATTTGGGATCAGCAAGAATTAACACACCATCTTCTCTATCCTGTCCATAAGAAGTCCATTTGGAATTAGGACACGCTCTATATACTTCTGGTATTGCTTTGGAATCAGCAAATCGTCCGAAGAGTAGTTCACACCATCATCGATTACGATGGGTTTGCTGCCTACGGTTCCGTTGCTGCACAAAAACAAAGCAAGCAAAAAAAGAGAAAACTGGGAGGAAACAGAGGAAGGAAATCGAAGCACAAGAAAACAACAAACTCCAATGTGCTCCCCCAAGCAACCAATCGATATACCACAAATCCATTTACCTTGTCATCTTCTAAAGGCTTATAAAACACAAAAATAAATGCAAAAAGAAAAATAAAACTGCGAACAAGAGAAGATTGCGCACTCTGAAGATCGGCATCGGAACCCCACAGGGCAGATTCGTGCACAGATGAGGCGGCTTCCGCTTTGGTAGAGATATGAGGAGTTTCTAGTCGTTAACCTTCTATGTCTTGTAGTGCCTGATGTATGGTGGGTTTGGTTTTAAAGACTTTTTTTACTATGGGGAAGAAGGGAACTGCTTGGTTGTGGAGAGATTGTTATTAGATGACTGCCGATGAGGCAGTCATCTAATAACAATCTCTCCACAACTAAGGCTGTTTGTTGTACTTATAAACGTGAAACTTCACGATATATGTATGGAATTTTAACCGCCGATGCTTAAGGTCGCAGCAACAGGAACCCAACATCCCGAGTTTCTTCTTCGCTCTCTCAGTCCTCTTTCTGATCTAGTTTTATATTATTCGGGTTGTTAAACAGTGTGGGACAAGGACACAAGGCTGTTTGGACAGCAATTTCAGTGTTACTAGCAGCATGGGCAGCAGAACCAGCGGCAACCGGGCCATCTTTCCATTGGACTCATAAGGACATGCGTCTTACGAGGGAGGGCAGATGTAGCGTGTTAGAGCATATGTTTAATATTCCAGTGTTTATTAGGTTATGATAACGTAGAATTGCTTTATTTAATACTTCAAGTTGATTTTGAGTGTAAGGGTTAAGCCTATGTATATGGTAATGTGTTCGGCTGAGGGCGTGCCCAAGGTGAGCAGTATTCACCCTCTTTCCGCTTGGCTGTGCTCAGGCCGGCACGGTCTCAGAAAGGCAAGCTGGAGAAATGCAGACTTTTGTGGGGACTAACTATTCCTAAGTTATTGTTCTTGTCCGTACCCGTGGCTCTAAGAATAGGCATAAATATGATCATTCCACGTAGCCTCAGGCCTATGGCAATTGGTGTGATATCTAAGGGCGTGAGAGTTCGTATAAGTGGAGGTCCACGGATTGATAATTATTTGCCCAATCCACGCTTTGGGACTAAAAGTGCCGGCAAGGAGAGCCTTGCTGCGCGTTTCAGAAATTCCTGAGGCCATACGATCGGGTCTCGTTACCCGTCACTCTGGGCTGGCCAGGAGGGTACGTCCCCTCCACGACGGCAGTAGTACCGTTGGCTTGTAGCCTAACCCGGGGAACTTATGTTTATGTGTTATGTAATTACCCAAGTTAGGCTGTTAGGAGGAAGGGAGAAGTAACGTTAGAAAAACCTTTCTGGCCTGGAACCGGAACCGTAAGATAGAAGGCTGAGTTGAAACACTTGGAGGAAAAGGTAGCAGCTTAAAAACTTCATTGCGTTGCGTTGCGCAAGACGGAAGCTTAACACCCAAATTAGGGAAATTCATATTCCTCTCCTCAACTCCAACAAGCCCAGGACATGTTTTCTCAACTGTCCAGTCGTTCCCTGCCTCCCATCCCCAAGGCACAGCTACAGCTACCTCTTTTCTCCGTGCTGGCCCCAGACAGGCCTACCGGGCCGGCGCCTAGAGAATCAGACGTGTGCATGCAGGGCTTGCTTGCGACTGACTGGAGACACAACTGTACAAGCCAAGAGAAAGGCCACCACCCGTGAGCTAGCAGTAAACGTACTGTGGGTGACCGCACAGCATAGCGGCGGAGAGCGGCACTAGACCGGAACATCCGCTGGATACGGGAGGTAGAAAAAAAGCCCAGCTAGCACACGCAAGGCCAGGCCTCAGCCACACAGTTGAGTCTTTGAAAAACCAAGCAGAAAGAGCACCTCAAGGGCGAGGCTAAGGCCAGGGGGCGAGCAGATCTGGATGTGACCCTGGACCCCCTCATTGCCACGGAGCAAGAAGACGTGCCGCCTATCAAAAACCCGCGAGCCCAGGCTGAGGATGGCCTAGGCAAGCTGCAAAACGTGCTGTCCAGGCCCCGCGCTGCGAGTCTGGTTTACTTGGGCTAAAGAAACAAACTAACGTCAAACGCAGAGGACAACTCTTAACTAAGGAAGCCAAACAAGATCTGGAACAAGGGCTCACGAAACTTAAAGCTCCTGTTACATTACTGGAACAAAAAGTAGACGCTGCTGTACAGACATTATAAGAAACGTCCGTTTCCTCCACATCTAAATCATGCCTCAAACGGGGACTAAATCAATAAATAGATCGCATATCAAGAAGCGCAATGATCGGAGATCCGGTGTGGAACAAGGATTAGTAGACCCGCTAGAGCAAAACCCAAGCGGAAGTGACACTATGCACTCACCATGACTTTTCCAGAGGCGAAATCCATGCATCCCCAACCTCAAGGATCCCCACCCTCTTATGTGCCACACACACAAAGCCATCTGGGAGTTCAGTGAAAAACTTCCCCTTCTGCTTTCAAAGGCGGACAGAAAATTATAAAAATTAAATACATTTGAATGCCCTTTTCCAATGCGAAATTGAGGCGCAATTATACAGTCTTGGAGAGACAGACAGACACACTATCTGCACTTGCCCATATTAAACGGGCAGTCTAAGTGCTAGTGCAAGCCCTTGATATCTGCTGGATACAACAACACAAATTTCACCGAGTAGCAGAGATACATATTGCTGTGCATGCAAGTGCAGTTATATAAAAAGCTGTAGCAGAATGATAAATACATTTAAGTGTCGAGCTGTCGCCGTTTCTCTTGAAGTATTGCTAAGTTCCAAAGGGAAAAGCCGCCCAAAAGCACGGATAAGAAGCCTCTTACTAGCACGGATGCTGACATATATCTACACTAAATAACACATCCATAACTCCTCACAAAGACGAGTACTTTAGAGACTTTTCTCTGTGAGGGCTCTGTGGACAAATAATATCTAATCGACTTCTTAAAAAGCAAAAAGCGTGATGCCTTCTGCGTCTTATCTGTAGAACTAGCTAACTAAAGAAACCGATTTCTATCGCCATTCTCAAGATCATTTCTGGGGCTGTTTGCAGCGCTGAAATATTCGATAGTTCGCTAAGTTTCTTCTTTTTCCGTTAGCTATTTCTTTTCTCTTTTGTTTCTACAATAATAAAGACAAATTTCCGTTTTAATGCTGTCAGGGGACGGGCAGGTGCGCCCTAAACTCTCTTACGTTTGCCTGTGTGTGGGGCCTCCCAGGGTCCCCGTGACCCTTTGGATATTGGAATGTTACACTACATTAGGAAGGGGACAGTAGCTCAGATATTTTTTTGTCTCCATTAACCAAATATTCTCTTAACACATCACTCGCCTTACTTCTCTGGAGCTGCGGTGTATGTACACCCCAGCAGAAGCGCAATGGCCCTCGCATCTGCAGTCAAACATTTGAAGGCCGTCGCCGGCCATCGGGGGTCCCTGCAGCCGGAACTTCGGTGGGTTTGTTCCTCTGTGTCTCCTAAGAGGCAATATAAAGCAGCAACTTCTCATATCGCCTATGACAGAAGCAGCGGCGCAAGCAACAGCAGATCTTTTAGTGACCCTAAACAACGAAATGATTCATTGTTGGCTGTGGCTGCAGCAGGACTGAGTACCTGTGTTTTTTGGTGGGTCAGCAGTAGAAGCAGCAGCAGAAGCAGCAGGGGCAGCAAGATATGTCTTTGTGCCTCCCCCTCATCTTTAGGGGGTTCTGAAGTGTACGTGTGGGGCACCAACATAGACGGCCAGTTGGGCGTGGGCTCAACCCTCTCAGTGCCCCTCCCTGCCCGCCTCGCCGCTCTGCCCCTCAGAGCTCAAGAGACAGTCTGTGCTGTCTCCGCAGGCTCCCGTATCTCTGCATGCGTTACGTCCGAAGGCCGCGTGTTTGCCTGGGGAAGGGGAGCTGAAGGAGAGACTGGGGGAGCATCTGCTGCTGATGGGCCTCGAGAGGTGCCTCTTCCTCTACAGGAGGGAGACAGAGCAGTTGCTGTCTCTTGCGGCAGCAGCCATTCTCTCGTGGTTACCGAAATGGGCTGTCTGTACACCTGGGGCAGTAACACCCATGGCCAGTGCGGGCGGCCCCCCTGCGAGGATCCCCATGACTCCAGGGGAGTCACCTCTGCCCCTTCCCCTCTAGAGGGCATGGGGCGCCGCGACGTCTTTGGGGGGCGCGTGGGGCCCCTCTCGTCCCTGCCACCTGGAAGGGTGGGGGGCCCCCTAGCTGGTCGTAAAATTGTAGGGGCCTCTTGCGGCGACCGTGTTTCTGCCGCAGTGACAGCAGAAGGAGATGTGTTTGTGTGGGGGGAATGCCGTGCTGGGGGTCCTGTGGGAGGCGGGAAGTCAAGGGGTTTCCCTGGCCACGAGCTCCGGCAGGTGCATCTGCCAGCCGAAGGGCCTGGGGGCCCCGCCAAGGCCATCGCCGTTGCGTGCGGGGAAAGCCACTGCCTGGCCCTGAGCTCGGGGGGCCGCGTGTATGCGTGGGGCAGCAATACCTACGGTCAGCTGGGTCTTGGAGGGGCCCCTCGCATTGTTGAACAGCCCCAATTAATAACAACTCTAAGAGAACACCGCGTGTCTGCTATTGCATGCGGGGCCCTCCACAGTCTCTGCATTACAGAGGAGGGGACTGTCTTTGTCTGGGGCTACGGGAGGGACGGCCAGTGCGCTCAAGGATCAAGGCTTGACGTGCCGTTGCCTCTGCAAGTAGAAGCCGGAGGCCCAGCCGGGGGCCCCCTTGGGGGCCCCCGGATGGGCCCTTGCACCCACATCAGTGGGGGGGAGGGCCACAGCCTTGCCGTGTGCGGCGCTGGGCGGCTCTTTATGTGGGGCCGGGGACGGGAGGGTCAGCTGGGCAGAGGGGCCCTCATAGAGAGCCCCGCCGCCTCTAGAGACAGCCCCGTTGAGGTTTGCTTTGCTGAGGGGAGACAGGTTGCTGCAGCTGCATGCGGAGGATGCCATACTATTGCATGCACAATTTGCGCACCCCAGTAAGGGCCGCTGACTGTGGTGTAAGTACATTTGACTTAAAACGGCGACAGATGCAGAGGGCACACGGCGGCCTGACCTCACCCTAGGAGGCGCCTTCTGCCTTCCCTCTGCATGCAGCCGTGAAGAGACACCAAAATTCTCGTAAAAAGAAGGGCATGGGGCTGGGGCTGCTCTCTGAGCAGTGCGCTCTCCCTCCAGCCTTCCCCTTGCGTGCTAGTCAACAAATAAACCCCTTCACTTGCACATATGAAGTGGCTAATTGAACTATCATGCAAACATCCTACACTGCCGTTATCTGTCCTAAAGCGGCAGCAGCACCTGCTGCTGCTGTTGCTGCTGTTGTAGTCTTCTTGTTAGATACCTTCGAGCACGGAGCCAAGTCCTGCTGCAGCAGCGAGTGCTGCTGCTGCTGTTGTTGTTGTTCGTGGCCTTGTGTTTAGAGTTCTTCGAGGACAGAGCCAATTGTGTTTGTGTTGGCTGAGAGGTCCTTCTCCATCAGCTCGTCTGCGTCGAAGGGCGGGATGTCTTTAACACGAAGGCTGAGCCATTGGAGCATGTCCCTCGTGCTTCTGTCTCCAGCATAAATCAAAGGCTCCTCTTCTCCTTTTCTGTAGAGAAACAAAGTGGGATAACCCGCAATATGAACTCCTTCAACTTCATTGCGGCTCGCGTCTATGCGGGCCACCGACAGTCCAGACACCCCAGCTACTCGCCGGGCAAGCTCTTTGTAGGCAGGCTCCATCTTGCGGCAGAAGCCGCACCAGGGAGCATAAAATTCCACAAGTACGTTGGGCTCTCTGTTGATTTCTGCTGTAAAGGTGGAGGCGACGATGGTCCGCACGGACCCCTTTGGCGGTTGCACCTCGGGCGGAGCCTCCGAGCGGAAGTAGGGAGAAAGCTCACGAGACAGCACAGCTGACACGAAAGCATCCATCGCCGCTGCCAACTTCCCTTTTCCCTCGCTTGCAGGCGGCAGGGGACCCGTAGGCTTGAACTTGTGCGCTGGGTGGTGCCGGGAGTCCGAATCGTGATTAACAAACATAATTCTTACTTGGGGCAGATATTCATCTTCTACCCCCAAGAGACTGAACAGCTGCTTCTCGAACCCCTTGCTGTTCCCAGACACAGTTGCTGCAACAGCAGCACGGTGTTTCTCGGCCACTTCCTTGAATGCCGCAATCAAAGTGTTCTGGGGGTTGACCGCCTCCACCTCTTTCAGCGCATTGCCGTCGGTCTCCGTGTTTAGAAGCAACACAAACTTGGGCCTTGGGTCTTTGAAAAAGGCCTCGCCGATGCTCTCTGCGTCAAATAGAGACACCGTAGGAAACAGCCACTGCCGCACAAACGTCCGCAGCTCGTTCACCTCCCCCACTTGGCCTTGGTAAATATGAACTTTGTTCTCCCCGTTGTGAGGCGCAAACACAACCACGAAAGGAGGCGTCAGCTGTCTAGCCACCTCGTCGCTCTTTTGCTGCCCCTCGGGTAGCGCGGGCAGTATGTGAGTATCTTTGAGGCGGGAAATGAACTTGGGGTCTGACGTGTCCCCAAACAAAACTTCTTCTCCAAACGCACGGGCTACAGACTGAAAAGTAGATTTGTTGTACTCAGCGGGGAATGCACCCACAACAGCCACATGGCCTCCTCCGTTGCTACTGCTCTTAATGAGCTCGTCAAGATGGCGGATAGACTCCAGCTGCTTGTCGCGGTCAACCTTCAAGTCCACCCAGTGCACCATGTATGTCCGAAACCGCCGGCCCTCATAGAGCTGTACCACACCCTCGAGATAGAGGCGAATTGTGGGGTACTCCCTAATGTCTGCTTTTGCACAGACCTCTTCGTTCTCCGTACAGTCCACCTTGGCCGCTATCACCGGCGGCTTGTGGTGGGACAACAGCTTGGCGGCTGCGTCAAACTCCGGCAACGCTGCGCGGGACCAGTAGCACCAGGGAGCGTAAAACATCACCAAAACGAACGGGTGGGCCGCCATGAAGTCCTCGTACGTTTTGTTTGTCAGCACGACAGCACCGCTTTCCATGACTGCTTTTTGATCTTCTGCTACCCGCGCCTTCTGAGACTCAGAATACACCCGACGTTCCGACTGGACGCCATCCTGTTCACCTGCCGCTGCAGAGTTTGCGTTGTATGCATTGGAAAGCAAGGCTATACCGACAAAGAAGACAAAAAGAAGGGATCGGCGGAGGCCTCCTGAGAGACCCCTGGGAACCCCGGGAGCCAAGAGCAAAACCAGATGAAAAATCGCCATTGTTAGGAGCGGATGACGAAATGGGGGGCACCCAGAGAAGCGTAGAGAATGACATGCAAGGGACAAACACCACCGTCGTAGCAAGACGGGGAGGGGAGGACGAGGTCGCAAGAGTTCCTTTGATCGGAACAAAGAGAAAATGGTGTAAAACAGTTTGTTCTAAAATAAAAATGGACAGGAAACGAGCAGTCGCTAGAATAGTGTTGCCCGAGGTGCAGCGGCTACCACAAACACAACCTAAACGGTGAAGCCGTGCCAACCTTCAGGTGAGTAGCAGCGGAACAGAAGAGCCAAATAAGTAAATATCCAAAATGCCTGTTCCAAGCCGCAAAAGGCCACATAAAATCAACCCGCAACACAATCACGAGGAGGCCTGCTAACAGACTCGCAGCCATCTGAACAGCCCAGCCCATACAGCCCACAAACATACGCTACCAACAGAGGGAAAAAAACCACAAATTATTTTCTCAACTCACTTTCACTAAGTCCTTACACTATAACAGAATACGATAAAAGCAATTAGCAGCACGGCTCGTCCCCGGTCAAACTGGAGTGGTCTCTGAAATTATCGCTTGGGTGTCTTCCTTCAGCATCTCGGCGCAGCCCTACGAAAGACTCTTAGGAGGTTTCGGAACAACAAAGTTTCTCTCTTAAAAGTAAATATATAATGCAATTTAATTTTGGAAGGGGTTAATGCGGGTACGGCTTGAATCATTACAATCTCTTACTTGCCTTCTGCTTATAGGGAATAAGTACTCGTCTCTAGGGTCTATGGTAAGTTCTGGGGCCCTCAGGCTTTGTCTCTACTGTCTAGGGCCGATGCGTTTGAGGCGCGAAGGCCTTGTCTCTAGGATTGGTGCGTTTGCCTACGAACAACAAACAATAACTTTAGTCCCCAAAGAAGTCTGCCTCCCTTCGGCTTTCCTCTCTGAGGCCATGCCGACACGGACACAGCCGAGCGGCAAATGAAATGCGGACAAGTTGCAGTCCAGCTGCACCTTGGATACGCATCCCAACACACATTCCAAGGAGCTGGGCTACTGCTCCTCATAGGCTTAATTGTTGTATACCAGGAGTGGCATGCTGCTGCAGTCAGGTGTGGGGAACTAAAGTCCTGTATGGTCTTTGCTTTTTCTCGGAGATCTTGAATCTGCAAAAGACTTTCGAAAATTTCAAACTTGGGAGGCAATGTAGATCTGGAAAATGTTCACGCTGTATCTGTGAAACCTGCATATCCTTAGCTGTATACGCAGGTTGGTCCCTTGGGGATGTCTCTGGAGCTTGGGTTAGGATGTGTGTCTTGGTGTCGATGTCTCCACCCACCTGCGCAGCGCGAACCCTCAACGACAATTCCCTCCCTAGGCTTCTCCCCGCACAGTACAATAAAGACGCAACGCCTCAGCCCCTCGCAAAATAGGATGAGCACTGGGTAGGCCCTAGAAGTCCTTGGTTGGCCTGTAGGTCCTGAGGCTGCCAGTGCTCAACTTATCTTTTTTACGTTACGAAGGGCTTGCTGTTTAGGCCTAACACCGATAAATCCTGGTAGAACTCCGCCTGTTTTGTACACTTAGGCGTACGCACCTTTATAAGGCGCGTAACTGAAGCCTTAGACGTTCTTTACATCCCCGTGCTGTCTTTATCTAGGGGATCTGCGGTGCCCAAGAGGCTTGAAAGGTTTCAAGAAATACTCACAAGACAGCTCTAAGCAGTAATAACATTATAAGGGATGAGATCAAAAATATTTTACATACGAAATTTAGCCAACAATTTTATTTTGCCCTATGAGGTCAATTCCTCAGAGGCGGCCTCGATCCTGCATCCACGTGTTAAGGCCTTGGGGCTTATCTTGGGCCTTAAGGTCTTGAAACCATAAGGCCTTGGCCTCAATTCCCGATTCTTAAGCTTTGATCCCCAAATCCCCTAAGGGGCTCCATAAGGATTTTACTTAACTCCTCTGTGTGAACTGTACACAGGACCTAATATTTTTTGTTGATTTTAATGATGTGTTGGCTTAGCTAATGAGACAACCCTTAGCTTAATTTAAGCCTAGGCTAACAGAGCAAGGCCTACGCCAGGGTTTGGGCTTAGCCCAGGCCGTAACTGTTGTGAGGTTCAATACACTGCTGAGGTTGTCCTAATTACCTGGCTACCCAGTTGGGAGACGCATCCCAGCAGTCCGGGCACAGCAATGGAGACTGTTCTAATTGCAAGGCAGGCAGACAAAGAAAGTTCGAAATATTTTAAAAGTTCTTTGCTCTACTGATTTACTGCTTGTAGGGCGCACAAACTCTCTTAAATCGAAAGGCTGTAGCGGAAGGGTACATGTTTACAAAACAAACAAAATAGATCCGCAATCTCACATGCAGGCACCATTCCAAAAGCATAATCCAAAGAGTTGGGCTACTGCTTTTCGAAAAACAAAGGCTTAATCCTTCCAGTCATGGATAACTTACGGCACTAATTATAACAGTTCTTAATGATAAGCGACAAACACTGCAACATCGAAAATAAGATACATGGAATTAACCCTTTCGTTCATAGGCAACTCAGGGCATTAAGTAAAACAATTATAAGTGCTAACAAAGGCACAGACAAGCAGAAGCCAACATATGCAGCACAACCCTACACTCTATATAGTGTGGCGTGGGCTTCTTTCACTGTAGTAGCGATTGCTTTTTTCTTTGAGCTCCTGCTGCATGGTTATTTTTATTTATATCATTAATTTGCCTAGATGGAGCAGCGCAATAAAGAAGTGCTTGTAGCAGTCCACTACAGGTCTTTGGATGTTACTGTGTCCATTGGCCCAGGTGAGCGCTTAATGCCGTCTGCAAGAAGGTAAATACAAGCTGTGGCGAAGCAGACTCTCCTTTTACAAAAGGATTTGTTTGACATTAGCATGTTAGGGAGATTGAACAATCTAAAATTAGGGTTATCTCTCACCAGCGGCATCTAACAAAAGCAGGCAGTTGAATAAGAGGCCCTGAAACGTAGCCTGCATGCTTCCACTTGTCACAACTACATTCATAGCCGGCTGTTTCTCATTTGCGAACAATTATGAACTTTTCACCCTGAAGAAAGTATATACTTGTCTACCGTGCTACAGGTTAAAAACCTTCGCTGGCATGTTACAAACTGAAGAAGCTTCTATGCAGTACGAAGAATCTTTTGTGTGAGATCGAAGCCTCATCCAAAACAGGCTTTGAAAATGAAACCGCTATATTTTTTGGTTCTTTTTTTCCCCATCCCGCTGGTTAGTGGGATGGCGAATCAGTCTGTCATACTTGGACTAGTGGGACAAGGTGTTGAGGAATATGCTGCAGGCGTTGATGAGGCTTATAATCTCGATGTTTCCCCCGTAAGACCCGCCCCACATAGTCGCTTAAGACTATATTTTACTTTTGCCATTATTGCAGCGGTAATGGCTTTTACTTTTCGCACATTATACTACGCTAAAAAAGTGAGTTTTACTGAGGGCGAAATGCATGTGCAGCGACTAAACCTTTTTGTATGCTCAATTCCATAGTACCACCAACGGGGAATAACATGTTGCTTTTCATGTAAGCCTTTTACCGCCGAAGGGTAGGGGCTACGTTGCTCGTAGTTTGAGGTGCTTTGTTATTTAGTTGCTGCTATTGTTGGAGGAAAGGGGTTGCATGCCATACTTTGGTGGTATTCAGTGGATGTCTGTGAGGGTGAGGAGAGGGCGATGGAGTGAGGCAGGGTCTGTAGTGATGGGTGTTGTGTGGACAGCAATTTTATCACGGCGCCAGTACGTTATGCATTCGGGGTGTGTCTGTTGTGGGAAATTTTTACCTTGGAGAATTGTTGCGTGACGGCTTCTATGTGATGAACTAGAAACGGTGGAAACTTTCTAATGACTTCAATTAGCCTATTCGTCCCGTCGGTGGCGGCTCAGAAAGAGAAGGGGCGCTTGGCGTAGAGAAGCTGGTTGTTACGGTTCATGTGACGTTTTGTGCGGAGGTCGAAAGAACTTTGACTGCCGCCTACAGACACGGCGACAGCTGGAGTTAAGTGCAGAAGGTGGCGTAGTGGTAACCTGTGCAAACTGGTGTGAGTTGGTTTCTTGTTCCGGTTGGTTTCGGTCTATGCGAGTGTTTTGGATCAGGGGGCATCCCATGCACTTGGAGGTGTCTGAATGCAGTTTTACTGTTGACATCAGAAAGTGCGTTTGCCTATGAAGGCTGATCGTTATTTTAGGGTTGGAGTACTTGAGGAGGTGGTTCGGGGCACTACATGCTGGAGACGGAAATGCCTTGAGGCAGTATTCGTTTGTTGTGGGAATGTTTGGGTTTGGGAAACTGGTGTGTGGCGGATTGCATGTGAAGAAATCGCAAGGTTGGAGAGGCTCCAACCACGTCAGTTAAGCCATTCCTTGCGGCGTTCAATGCACAAAATGCCACGCAGTGGTTGGTGTGGAGATGCTGGTTGTTACGGTTCGTGGGACGTTTTGTGCGCAAATGGGAAGAACGGTCGCTACGGCCTTCAGACACAGCGACAGGTGGCGTTGAGTGGGGCAATTGGGTTATTGCGGTAACGTGCGGGAACTGGTATGAGTTTGTGTATTGTTCCGCTTGGTTCGCCGTTAAGGGAGTGTGATGGGTTGGATTGCAGGCAATTGAAGCTATGTGATTGTAGTTTGTCTATTGGCGGCAGGAGGTGCGTTTAGTGGATATGGCTTAGCTTTGTTTTGGTGGTGGAATAGTTGAGGCGGTGGTTCGGGGCACTGAGCACAAGGGTTGGCAATGTGTTGTGGCAGTGTTCGTTTGCTGTGGGAATGTTTGGGCTTGGAATACTGGTGAGTGGTGGCTTGTGTGTGATGCGATCGAAAGGGCGGTAAGGCTGGAAGCACTTTAGCTAAGCTATTCATTGGAGGTTATGTCACTGAATGCGAAGGTGTGGAGATGGTGGCTGTTACGGTTCTTGAATACGTTTGTGCTGAGATGGGGAGAACGATCGTTGCTGTCTAGAGACACAGCCACATGTGGTGTTGAGTTGGGGAAGTTGGTTATTGCGGTAACGTGTGGACACTGGTGTGAGTTGGTTTATTGTTCTGCTTGGTTTGTGCTTATGATAGTATCATGGTTGGTACGCAAATGAACTATTTCCAACTATGTGAATGTAGGTTTTTTGTCGACCTCAGGACGTGGGTTTGCTGGAGATGGCTTAGCTCGCTTTTGGTGGTGGGATACTTGAGGAGCTGGTTCCGGTCACTGACTACTGGAGACGGAATTGCCTTGAGGCAGTATCGATTTGTTGTGGGTATGCTCGGGTTTCGACAGTGGGTGAATGACCGTTTGTGTGTGATGCGGTCAAATCGGAGGGAAGGCTCGAATTACTCCCGTTAAGCCAATCATTGGCAGCAATGGCACAGAATGCCAAACAGTGGTTGGTGCAGATATGCTGGTTATTGCGGTTCGTGCGACGTTTTGTGCTGAGATGCGGAGAACGGTCGCTATGGCCTACAGACACAGCGACATCTGGAGGTAAATGGGCGAAGTAGGTTATTGCGGTAACATGCGGGCACTGGTGTGACCTGGTATATTGTTTTGCTTGGTTCACCGTTATGGTAGCGTAATGGGTTGGGTTGCAGGCAGTTGGAGCTAGGTGAAGAATGTCTGTCTATCGGCGGCAGGAGGTGTGTTTGCTGGAGATGGCTTAGCTTTAGTTTGGTGGTGGGATAGTTGAGGTGATGGTTCGGGGCACGTAGTGTTGGAGACGGAAATGCGTTAAGGCAGTATCAGTTTGTTGTGGGAACGGTTTTTGTTTTTAAAACGGGCGTGTGGCGGGTTGTGTGTGAAGATGTCGAAATGGAGGGAAGGCTCGAACCACTTCCGTTAAGTCATTCCCTGCGGCGGTAACGGCACATAATGCAAAGGAGTGGTTGGTGTAGAGATAGTGGTTGTTGCAGTTCGTGAACATTTTTGTGCTGAGATGGGAGGAACGGTCGCTACGGCCTACGTACACAGCGACAGTTGGATGTGAGTGGGCAAAGTGGGTTATTGCAGTAACATGCGGGCACTGATAAGAGTTTGTGTATTGTTCCCCTTAATTCACCGTTACGGCAGTGTCAAGGGTTGGATTGCAGGCAGTTGGAGCTATGTGAATGTAGTTCGTATGTCGGCGGCAGGAGGTGCGTTTGCTGAATATGGCTTAGCTTTATTTTGGTGCTGGGATAGTTAAG
>NPHX01000186.1:104096-119582 GCA_002271815.1 Eimeria falciformis | reverse complement strand
TTGCAGGCAGTTGGAGCTATGTGAAACTAGTTTGTCTATCGGCGGCAGGGGGTGCGTTTTATGGATATGGCTTAGCTTTATTTCGGTGTTGGGATATTTGAGGGAGTGGTTGGGAGCACTGAGCGTAAAGGACGGCACTGTGTTGTGGCAGTGTTCGTTTGTTGTGGGAACGGTTTCTGTTTTTTGAAACGGGTGTGTGGCGGGTTGTGTGTGATGAGGTCAAATCGGAGGGAAGGCTGGAAAATCTTTCGTTGAGCCAATCATTGGCGGTAATGGCATAGAATGCGAAGGAATGGTTTGTGTGGAGGTGGTGGTTGTTGCTGTTTGTGCACCAGTTTTGGGGGGAGATGCGAAGAACGGTCGCTGCGGTTTTTAGACACAGCGACATCTGGAGGTGGGTGGGCGAAGTGGGTTATTGCGGTAATGTGCGGGCACTGGTGCGAGTTGGTTTGTTGTTCTGCTTGGTTGGCCGTTAAGGTAGTGTCATGGGTTGGATTGCAGGCAGTGAGAGCTATGTGAATGTATGTGTTTTGTTTATTTTAGAGGGTGCGTTTGGTGAATATGACTTAGCTTTATTTTGGTGTTGGGGTAGTTGAGGCGGTAGTTTGGGGCACTGAGTGCTAGAGGCGGAAATCCCTTGAGGCACAGTCGATGTGTTGTGAAGACGTTTTCTCTTTTTCAACGCATGCGTGGTGGGTTGTGTGTGATGAGGTCGAAATTGTGGGAAAACTCGAACCACGTCAGTTAGGTCATTCCCTGCGGTGGTGACGGCAGAGGATGGGAAACAGTGGTTGATGTAGAGATGGTGGTTGTTGCAGTTCGTGGGACGTTTTGTGCGGGGATGGGAAGAACGGTTGCTACGGCCTACGTACACAGCGACAGATGGAGGTGAGTGGGCAAAGTGGGTTATTGCGGTAACGTGCGGGTGGTGTGAGCTGGTATGTTGTTCCACTTGGGTGGCTGTTACGGTAGTGTCATGGGTTGGATTGCAGGCAGTTGGAGCTATGTGAAACTAGTTTGTCTATCGGCGGCAGTTGGTGCGTTTGCTGTATATGGCTTAGCTTTATTTTGGTGTTGGGATACTTGAGGGAGTGGTTCGGAGCACTGAGTGTCGGAGACGGAAATGCCTTGCGGCAGTATCGGTTTGTTGTGGGAACGGTTTTCGTTTTAAAAATGGGCTTGTGGCGGGTTGTGTGTAATAAGGTCGAAAGAGAGAGGAGACTGGAACCACTTTTGTTAAACCATTCTATGCGGCGGTAACGGCACATTATGCGAAGCAGTGGCTGGTGTAGAGATGGTGGTTGTTGCAGTTCGTGGAACGTTCTGTGCTGTGATGAAAAAGCGGTCAGTGCAGCCTGCAGCCGGCGACAGTTGGAGGTAATTCGGGAGGTGGCCTATTGAGGTACCATGTGCAAACTGGTGTGAGTTGGTTTATTGTTCCGCTTGGTTGGCTGTTACAGTAGTGTCATGGGTTGGATTGCAGGCAGTTGCGCGCTATGTGATTGTAGTTTGTCTATCGGCTTCAGGAGGTGCGTTTGGTGGATATGACTTAGTTTTATTTTGGTGTTGGGATAGTTAAGGCGATGGTTCGGAGCACTGAGTGTTGGAGACGGAAATGCGTTGAGGCAGTATCAGTTCGTTGTGGGAATGTTTGGATTTTAAAAACGGTTGTGTGGCGGCTTCTATATGATGCTATCAAAATGGTGGGGAGGCTGGAAGCACTTCAGTTAAGTTGTTTTTTGCGGCGGAGAAGGTACATGATGCGAAGAGGTGGTTGGTGTGGAGGTGGTGGTGGTTGTGTTTCGTGCGCCGTTTCGTGCGGAGATGGGAAGAACGGTCAGTGCAGTCTGCATCCACAGCGGCAGTTGGAGTGAAGGGAGATGTTGAGGTACCATATGGGCACTGGTGTCAGTTAGTTTATTGTTCCGTTTGGTCGGCCGTTACGGTAGTGTCATGGGTTGGATTGGAGAAAGTTGGAACTATGTGAATGAAGTTTGTCTATCTGCGGCAAGAGGTGCGTTCGCGGGAGCCGGCTTAGTGTTTGTTTGGTGGTGGGATGCTTGAGGAGGTGGTTCGGGCCACTGAGCATAAGGGACGGGAGTGCGTTAAGGCAATGGCCCTTTGTTGTAGGATGGTTTGGGTTTGAAAACTTGCTGTGTCGTGGCTTGTGTGTGATGAGGTCGGAAGGGCGGGATGGCTGGAAGCACTTCAGTTAAGGCAATCATTGGCGGTAATGGCACAGAATGCAAAGCTGTGGTGTGTGCGAACGTGCTGGTTTTTGCGGTTCGTGAAACGGGTATGCGGAGGACGGTCGCTGCGACCTACAAAGACAGCAACATCTGGAGGTGAGTGGGCAAAGTGGGCTATTGCGGTAACGTGTGGACACTGGTGTGAGTTGGTTTATTGTTCCGCTTGGTTTGCTGTTAGCTTAGTGCGGTTAGTTGGATTGCAGGTTATTGAAGCTATATGAGTGTATGTTTTTTGCTGACTTCAGATGGTGCGTTTGCTGGAGATATCCTTGCGCTAGTTTGGTTGGGATAGCTGAGGCGGTGGTTCGGGGCACTGAGTGCTGTAGACAGAAATGCCTTGAGGCAGTATCAGCTTGTTGTGGGAATGTTTAGGGTATTAAAACAGATGTGTGGCGGGTTGTGTGTGATGATGTCGAAAGAGAAGGGAGGCTCGAACCACTTCAGTTAAGCCAATCATTGGCGGCAATGGCACAGGATGCAAAGATTTGGCTTGTGTGAAGGTGCTTGTTGTTGCGGATCGTGCAAGGTTTTGTGCGCAAATGGGAAGAACGATCTGTGCCGTCTTCAGAAACAGCGACATCTGGGGGTAAGTGGGCGAAGCGGGTTATTGCGGTAACGTTTGGAAACTGGTGTGAATTTGTTTATTGAACTGCTTGGTTCGCCGTTACCGTAGCGCCATGGGTTGGAGTACAGGCAGTTGGAGCTATGTGAATGTAGTTCGTATGTCGGCGGCAGGAGGTGCGTGCGCGGGAATGTCTTAGCGTTAGTTCGGTGCTGGGATAGTTAAAGAGGTGGTTCGGGGCACGGAGTGTTGGAGACGGAAATGTCTTAATGTAGCACTCGTTTGTTGTGGGCATGTTTGGCTTTTTAAAATGGATGTGTGACGGCATGAGGGTGGTAAGTTCGAAAAGGCGGGGAGGCTCGAATCACTTCAGTTAAGCTATTCATTTGCGGCGGCAACAGCACAGAATGCAATGGTGTAGTTGGTGTAGAGATGCTGGTTGTTGCGGCTCTTGCGACGTTTTGTGCGGAGGTGGGAAAAACGGTTGCTACGGCCTACATACACAGCGACAGATGGAGGCGAGTGGGCAAAGTGGGTTATTGCGGTAACATGCGGGAATTGGTGTGAGTTGGTATATTGTTTCGCTTCGTTGGCTGTTACGGTATTGTCATGGGTTGGATTGCAGGCAATTGGAGTTATGTGATTGTAGTTTGTTCATCGGCGGCAGGAGGTGCGTTTGCTGGATATGCCTTAGCTTCAGTTTGGTGTTGGGATAGTTGAGGCGGTGGTTCGGGGCACTGAGTGTTGGAGACGGAAATGCTTTGAAGCAATGCCGGTTTGTCATGGGCATGTTTGAGTTAGGAAAATGTGAGTGTGGCGGGTTGTGTGTGATGGGGTCGAAACGTTGGGGGGGTCGAACCACTTCTGTTAAGCGATTCATTGTGGCGATGACGGCACAAGATGCGAAGAAGTTGTTGGTGTAGAGATGCTGGCTTTTACGGCTCTGGGACATTTTGCTTTGCGATGGGAAGGACGGTCGCTGCCGCCTACTGATGCAGAGACTGTTGGTGTTGAGTGGGTGAAGTGGGTTATTGAAGTAGCGTGTGACTTCTGGTGTGAGTTTGTTTATTGTTCTGCTTGGTTTTTCTTTATAGTAGCATCACAGCTGGTAGGCAAACCAGTTACTTCGAGATACGCGAATAAATGATTGTTGTTGACTTTAGATAGTGCGTTTGGTGGAGATGGCTTAGCGTTGTTTTGTTGGTGTGATACTTGAGGCGGTGGTTCGAGGCACTCAGTGTTGGAGACGGAAATGCCTTGAGCAATATCGGTTTGTTGTGGGCGTTTTGTTTGTAAGAAAATTTGTGTGTGTCGGCTTGTGTGTGACTACGTCGACGGGGCGGGGGGTTGCGAGCCACTGCACTTAAGCGATTTCTTGCGGCGGCGACCGCACAAGATCCAAAGGAGTGGTTGGTGTAGAGATGCAGGTTGTTAAGGGATGTGCGACGTTTTGGGCGGAGATGGGAACAACGATCGTTGCTGTGTACAGACAAAGAGACTGCTGAAGTTGAGTGGGGGAAGTGGGTTATTGAGGTAACGAGTGGACACTGGTGTGCGTAGGTCTATTTTCCCCCTTGGTTCGCGCTTTTGGCAGCGTCACGGTTGGTAGGCCAACGAGTTACTTTGAGCCATGTGAATGTACGCTTTCTGCTGAATTCAGTTGGTGCGTTTGCTAAAGATGGCTTAGCGTTTTCTCTGTTAGTGGGATAGTTGAGGAGATGGTTTGGGGCACGGAGTGCTGGAGACGGAAATGGCTTGAGGCAGTGTCCGTTTTTTGTGGAAAAGTTTGGGGAGGCTCGAACCACTTTTGATAAGCCATCCATTGTGTCAAAGGCACACGATCTGAAGGAGTGGTTCGTATAGAGATGCTGTTTGTTACAGCGCTTGAGAGCATTCTGAGGAGATGGGGATGGAAGAACAGTCAGTGTCGTCTGCTAGCACAGCAACTGGTAGAGTTTAGTGGGGGAGGTGGGTTACTGTGGTAACGTGTTGACAGTGATGTGAATTAGTTTATTGTTCTGCTTTGTTCGCCCTTATAGTAATATCACGGTCGGTAGGCAGTTGGAGCTATGTGAATGTATGCTTTCTGCTGACTTTAGAAAGTTGGTTTGGTGGAGATGCCTTAGCGCTATTTTGATGGTGGGATAGTTGAGATGCTGATTCGGGGCACTGAGTGCTGCAGACGCAAATGCCTTGAGCCAGTATTTGTTTGTTGTGGGAAAGTTCGAGTTTTTAAAGCGGGTGTGTGGCGGCTCGTGTATGATGAGTTCAAAAGGGTGGGGTAGCTTGAATCACTTCAGTTAAACCATTCACTGGCGGTAATGGAGCAAAGTCAAAAAGTGAGGTTGGTGTACAGATGCTGGTTGTTACGGCTCTTGCGACGTTTTGCGCGGAGATAGGAAGAACATTCGCTGCCGTATACAGCCATAGATGATGCTAGAGTTGAATGGGGCACGTGGGTTATTGCGCTAAAGTGTGGACACTGGTGTGAGATGGTTTATTTTTCCCTTTGATTTGCCCTTATGGTATTATCATGATTGGTAGGCAAACGAGCCACTTTGAGCTGTGCGAATATAGTGTTTTTGATGACGTCAGACGGCAAGTTTGCTGGGCATGGTTTAGCGTTATTTTGGTGGTGGGATACTTGAGGTGTTTCAGGGCACTGAGTGCTGGAGCCGGAGATGGCTTGAGGCAGTATCGGTTTGCTGTGGGATGGTTTGAGCTATTAAAATTTGTGTCGTGGCTTGTGTGTCATGAGGTCTAAAGGATGGGGGGCTCGAACCAATTTAGTTAAGTCATTCCTTGCGGCGATGGCCGCAGAAGATGCGAAGAAGTGCTTTGTGTCGAGATGCAGGTTGTTACAGTACATGCAAAATTTTGCGCGGAGATGGGAAGAACGGTCGCTGCCGTAAACTGACAGAGCGGCTGTTGGAGTTGAGTGTGGGAAGTGGGTTACTGTGGTAACGTGTGGACACTGGCGTGAGTTAATTTATTTTTTCCCTTGGTTCGTCCTTATGGCAACATCACGGTTGATAGGCAAACAAGCTACTTCGAGCTATGCGAATATAGTGTTTTTGATGACGTCAGATGGCGAGTTTGCTGGGCATGGTTTAGCGTTATTTTGGTGGTGCCACAGTTGAGGAGGTGGTTCGGGGAACTGAGGGCCGGGAACAGAAAAGTCTTGAGGCAGTATCGGTTTGCTGTGGGATGGTTTGGGTTATTAAAATTTGTGTGTGGCACCTTGCGTGTGATTAGGTCGAAGGGGCGAGGGTGCTGAAACCATCTCAGCTAAGCCATTCCTTGCGGCGATGGCCGCAGAAGATGCGAAGAAGTGTTTTGTGTCGAGATGCAGGTAGTTGCGGTACGTGCGACGTTTTGCGCGGAGATGGGAAGAACGGTCGCTGCCGTATACTGATAGAGAGGCTGCTGAAGTTGAGTGTGGGAAGTGGGTTACTGTGGCAACGTGTGGACACTGGTGTGAGTTAGTTTATTTCTCCCTCGGTTCGCTCTCCTGGTAGTATCACGGTTGGTAGGCAAACAAGCTACTTTGAGCTATGTGAATCTATGTTTTCTGCTGACTTCAGTTGGTGCGTTTGATGGAAATGGTTTAACATTATTTTGGTGGTGGGACAGTTGAGGAGGTGGTTCGGGGCACTGAGTGCTGGAGTCGGAAATGCCTTGAGGCAGTATCCGTTTGTTGTGGGATGGTTTGGGTTATTAAAATTTGTCTGCATTTCCTTGTTTGTGTTTAGGTCGAAGGGGCGAGGAGGCTTGAACCAATTCAGTTAAGTCGCAGAGGAGAGGGCACAGGATGAAAACGAGCGGTCGATGTAGAGATGCTTGTTGTTACGCGACGTGCGCCGTTTTGTGCGGGGATGGGAAGAACGGTCAGTGACGTCTAGAGTCACAGGGACAACTGGAGTTGAGTGGGGAAAGTGGGTTGTTGCGATATGGTGTTTACAGTGATGAGTTGGTTTATTGTTTTGTTTGGTTTGGCCTTACAGTAGTATCATGGGTTGGATTGCAGGCAGTGGGAGCTATTTGAGTGTAGTTTGTTGTGGCAGGAGGTGCGTTTGCTGGAGATGGCTTAGCGTTTGTTTGGTGGTGAAATAGTTGAGCAGGTGGTTTGAGGTACTGAGCGCAGGGGATGGGCAATGTGTTGAGGTAGTGCCAATTTGTTGTGGGAATGTTTGGGCTTGGAAAACGGGTTTGTGGCGGCTCGTATGTGAAAAGGTCGAAATGGTGGGGGGCTCGCTGCACTTCAGTTAGGACTTTAATTGGCGGTCATGGCACAGAATGTGAAGGAGTAGTTTGCAAGGACGTGCCCCTTGTTGGGGCCTGTTCAACATTCTTTTTCTGAGATGGGAAAAACAGTTGCTGCCGTCTACAGGCACAGCGACATCTGGAGTTAAGTGAGAAAAGTGGGCTATTGACGTAATGTGTGGACACTGGTGTGAATTGGTTTATTGTTTTGCTTGGTTCGCCGTTACGGTAGTGTCATGGGTTGAATTCCAGGCAGTTTGGGCTACATGAATGTAGTATTTCTGCTGACTTTAGAACGTGCGTTTGTTGGAGATGGCTTATTGTCATTTTGGTGGTAGGATAGTAGAGAAGGTGGTTCGGGGCATTGAGCGTTGGAGACCGAAATGCTTTGAGGCAGTGGCGGTTTGTTGAGAGCATGTTTGGGTTGGGAGAATTTGTGTGTGGCAGGTTGTGTGTGAGGCGGTCGAAATTGTGGGGAGGCTCGCACGACTTCAGTCAAGCCAATTCTTGCTGTGGGGACGGCTCATGATGCGAGGGAGTAGTTGATATAGATATGCTGGTTGTTACGGCTCTTGAGACATTTTGCTTTGCGATGGGAAGAACGGTCGCTGCCGCCTACTGATGCAGAGACTGTTGGTGTTGAGTGGGTGAAGTGGGTTATTGAAGTAGCGTGTGACTTCTGGTGTGAGTTTGTTTATTGTTCTGCTTGGTTTTTCTTTATAGTAGCATCACAGCTGGTAGGCAAACCAGTTATTTTGAGTTATGCGAATGGACGCTTCTTGTTGACTTCAGATAGTGCGTTTGGTGGAGATGGCTTAGTGTTATTTTGTTGGTGTGATACTTGAGACGGTGATTCGGGGCACTGAGTGCTGGAGACGGAAACATCTTTAAGCATTTTTGGTTTATTGTGGGAATGTGTTTTATTTTTAAAACTTGTGTGTGGCGGCTTCTATGTGATGAGGGCAAAAGTGGGGGGAGGCTCGAATAACGTCAATTAAACCATTTGCTGCGGCGACGACGGCACAAGCTGCGAAGGAGTGGTTGGTGTAGAGGTGCTGGTTTCTGCGGTTCTTGCGCCGTTTCGTACGGGGATGGGAAGAACGGTCAATGCCGTCTGCAGTCACAGTTGGAGTTGAGTGGGGGATGTGAGGTTTTGAGATACCATGAGGAGACTTGTGTGAGATTGTTTATTGTTCCGTTTGATTGGCCGTTACGGTAGTGCGATGAGTTGGATTGCAGGCAGTTGGAGCTATGTAAGTGTAGTATGTCTATCTGCGGCAGGAGGTGCGTTTGGTGGAGATGGCTTAGCGTTATTTTGGTAGTGGGATGCTTCAGGCAGTGGTTTGGGCCGCTGAGCATATGGGACGGCAATGCTTTGAGGCTGTATCGGTTTGTTGTGGGAATGTTTGGGTTTGGAAAGTCTGTGTGTTGTGGCTCGCGTGTGATGCTATCGAAAGGGCTGGGAGGCTCGAAGTACTTCCGTTAAGCCAATAATTGGCGGTAATGGCATAGAATGAGAATGAGTGGTTGGTATGGAGAAGCTGGTTGTTTTGGTTTGTGCAACGTTTTATGCGGAGATGGTAAGAAGGGTCGCTGCGGTCAGCAGGCACAGCGACGTCTGGAGTTGAGTGGGGGAAGTGGGTTATTGCGGTAATGTGTAGTTGCTGGTGTGAGTTAGTTTATTGTTTTGCTTGGTTGGCCGTTAAAGTAGTGTAATGGGTTGGATTGCAGGAAGTGAGAGATATGTGAATGTAATTTGTCTGTCGGTGCCAGCAAGTGCGTAAGGTGGAGGTGGCTTAGCTTTATTTTGATGTTGGGGTACTTGAGGAGGTGGTTCGGGGCGCAGAGTGCTGAAAACGGAAATGCCTTGAGGTAGTATGCATTCGTTGTGAGAATGTTTGGGTTTAGAATTCTGGTGAACGGAGCCTTTTGTGTGATGAGGTTAAAGGAGTGGCAAAGCTAGAAACACTTAACGTTTGTCATTCACTGTGAAGGTGACAGCAGAGGATGCGACGGAGTGGTTGGTGTAAACACGTTGGTTTTTACGGCTTCAGCGATGTTTTGTGCGGAAATTTGAACGATTGCTGTCGTATACAGACACAGTGACAGGTTGCGTTGAGTGGGGGGAATGGGTTATAGAGGTAACGTGTGGACACTGGTGTGAGTTGGTTTATTGTTCCGCTTGGCTCGCCCTTATGGACGTATTACCGTTGATAGACAAACAAGCTACTTCGAGCTATGCAAATATATTCTTGCCGTTGACTTTAGAAAGTCCGTTTGTTAAAGATAGC
The DNA here is from genome assembly GCA_002271815.1 of Eimeria falciformis. Classification (NCBI taxonomy): domain Eukaryota; phylum Apicomplexa; class Conoidasida; order Eucoccidiorida; family Eimeriidae; genus Eimeria; species Eimeria falciformis. The sequence goes on along the minus strand of NPHX01000186.1, from coordinate 110,217 downwards.
TTAGCGTTATTTTGGTGGTGCGATACTTGAGGAGGTGGTTCGGGTCATCGAGTGCAGGATACGGAAATGCCTTGAGGCAGTATTAGGCAGTATTGGTTTGTTGTGAGAATGTTTGGGTTTAACTAATTTGTGTGTGGCGGCTTGCGTGTGGTGAGGCCGAGAGGGCGCCGAAAGGGCGCCGAAGGTCGAATCACTTCAGCTATGCTATTCTTTGACTGTGACGGCACATGATACGAACGAGTGGTTGGTGTGAAGATGCCTGTTGTTGCGGTTCGTGCACCGTTTCGGTCAGTGCCGTCTGCAGTCACGGCGACATCTAGAGTTGTATGGGAGAAGTGGGTTATTGCGGTAACTTGTGGACACTGGTGTCACTTTGTTTACTGTTCTGCTTGGGTCATTCTTGAGGAAGTGTGATGGGTTTGATTGCAGGCAGTTGGAGCTACATGAATGTAGTTTGTCTATCGGCGGCAGTTGGTGCGTTTGCTGGTTATGGCTTAGCGTTATTTTGATGATGGGATGCTTGAGGAGCTGGTTCGTGGCACTGAGTGCTGGAAGCGGAAATGCCTTGAGGCAGTATTCGTTTGTAGTGGGAATGCTTGGGTTTGGAAGATGTGTGTATGGCGGCTTGTGCGTAATGAATTCTAAAGGTTGAGGATGGCTCGAACTAGTTCAGTTATGCCATTGGTTGGGGCAGTGGCGGCAGGGGATGCGACGAAGTAGTTGGTGTAGAGATGCTGGTTGTTACGGCTCCTTTGGCGTTTGCGCGAAGATAGGAAGAACGATCTCCGTTGTCTACAAACGCAGAGATTTGCTGGAGGTGAGTGAGGGAAGTGTAGACAGTGGCGTGAGTTGGTTTATTGATTCGCTTGGTTCGCCGTTATGGTAGTACCGCGTTTGGTAGGCAAACAAGCTACTTCGATCTACATGAATGTATTCTTTTTGCGGACTTCAGATGGTACGTTTGTTGGAGGTGGCTTAACGTTATTTTGGTTGTGGGATACTTGACGAGCTGGTTCGGTGCACTGAGCTCTCGAAACGGAAATGCCTTGAGGGAACAGCCGTTAGTTGTGGGAATGTTCGTATTGGGAAGACGGGTGTGTGGCCACGGGTGTGTAATGAAGGGAAAGGGGCGGGCAGGCGCGAATCATTTTATTTAAGCCATTCCTTGCGGCGGCAACAGCACAGAATGCGAAGACGTAGTTGGTTTAAAAATACTGGTTGTTGCGTCTTCTGCAACCTTTTGCGCGGAGGTGGGAAGAACGTTTGACTTCGTCTGCAGCACACCGACAGATGGAGTTGAGTGACAAAAGTAGGTTATTACAGAAATATGAGGATTCTTGTGCGAGCTGGATATTGTTTTGCTCAATTCGCCGTTACGGTAGTGTCATGGGTAGGACTCCAGGCAGTTGGAGCTATGTGAATGTAGTTCGTCTATCGGCGGCAGGAGGTGCGTTTTCTGGAAACGGCTTAACGTTAGGTTGGTGATGGGATAGGTGAGGAGGTGATTGGGGGCACTGAGGGTTGGAGACACAAATGCTTTGAGGCTGTATCCGTTTGTTGTGGTGATGTTTGGGTTGATGAATGGCGGCTTGTGTGTGATGCGATTGAAAGGATGAGGAGGCTTGAAGCAGTTCAGTTAAACCATTTGTTGTGGCGGTCATGGCACAGAAAGCAAATGGGTAGTTGGTATAGAGGACTTGCTTTTTGCGGTTCGTGCGTCAGGTTGTGCAGAAATGCGGAAAAGGGTCGCTGCGGTCTACAGACACAGCGACATTTGGAGGTGAGTGGGCAGAGCGGTTTATTGGCGCAGGGTGTGGACACTGGTGAGAGTTGGTTTAGTGTTCTGCTTGATTCGCCGTTACGGTAAGTTATGGATTGGATTACAGGCAGTGGAAGGTATGTGAATGTAGTATTTCTGCTGACTTTAGAAAGTGCGTTTGTCGGAGATGGTTTAGCGTCATTTTGGTAGTGGGATAGTTGATGAGCTGGTTCGGGGCACTGAGTGCTGGAGACGGAATTGGCTTGAGCAGTATCGGTTTGTTGTGAGAAAGTTTGGGTTGGGAACATTTGTGTGGCGGCGAGTGTGTGATGAAGTCGAAATGGTGGGGAGGCTCCAACCAATTCGTTTAAGACATTCATTTTGGCGTCGACGGCAGAGGATGCAAGGGATCATTTTGCCAGGAGATGATGGTTTGTTACGGCCCCTGCGCATTTCGTGAGGAGGTGAAAAGAACGGTCGCTGCTGTCTACAGACACAGTGTCAGGTTGCGTTGAGTGAAAGAAGCGGGTTATAGAGGCTACGTGAGAACACTGGTGTGATTTGGTTTGTTGTTTTGCTTGGTTTTGCCGTTATAGTAGTATCACGGTTTGTAGGCAAACGAGCTACTTCGAGCTATGTGAATGTATAATTTCTGCTGAATTTAGCACGTGTGTTTGCTGGTGATTGCTTAGCGTTATTTTGGTGGTGGGATTGTTGAGGAACTAGTTCGGGGCAATGATTGCGGGAGGCGGAAGTGCCTTAAGGTAGTATTGGCTTCTTGTGTGAATGTTTGGGTTATTAAAGTTTGTGTTTGGCGGCTGGTCTGTGATAAAGTCCGAAAGACCGGCGAGTGTTAAACCACTTTAGTTATGCCATTGATTGGCGGTGACGACACAGAATGCGAAACTGTAGTTGGTGTGGTGGTGGTTGTTGTGGTTCGTGCGCCGTTTCCTGAGGAAAAGGGAAGAACGGTCAGTGCCGCCTGCAGGCACAGCGATAGATAGAGTGGCGTGCGCAAAGTTGGGTATTGCAGTAACGTGTGGAAACTGGTGTGAGTTTGTTTACTGTTCTTCTTGGTTTGCCGTTACGCTAGTGTCATGTGTTTGATTGCAGGCACTTGGAGGTATGTGAATGTAGCTTGTCGGACGGCGACAGGAGGTGCGTTTGTTGGAGATGGCTTAGCGTTATTTTGGTGGTGGGATATTTTAAGAGCTGGTTCAAGACACTGAGTGCTGGAAACGCAATGCTCTGAAGCAATATCCATTTTGTTGTGGGAATGTTTGGGTTTTTCAAACGGGTGTGTGGCGGCTTGTGTATGATGAGATCGAAAGATCGGGGAGGCTCGAAGCATTTCAGTAAAGCCATTCATTGGGGCGGTGATGGCACAGAATGCGAAGGAGCGGTTGGTGTGGATATGCTGGTTGATACGGTTCGTGCAACGTTTTGTACGGAGATGGGATGAGCGGTTGCTTCTGTCGACAGACACAGCGACAGCTGGAGTTGAGTGGGGGAAGTGGGTTATTGCGCTAACATGTGGACACTGGTGTGTTTTGTTATTTTTTTAGTTCGCCGTTATAGTAGTGTCATGGGATGAATTGCAGGCAGATGGAGCTATGTGAATGTAGGTTTTTTGTTTACCTCAGAAGGTGCGTAGCTGGAGATGGCATAGCGTTATCCTGGTGGTGGGATATTTGAAGAACCTGTTGGGGCGACTGAGTGCTAGGAACAGAAACGGTTTGAGGCAGTGTCCCTTTGTTGTGGGAATGTTTGGGTTAGGAAAATTTGTGTGTCACGGCTTGTGCGTGATGAGGTCGAAAGGGAAGGTGGATTCGAATCACTATAATCAATCCATTCCTTGCGCCCGTGACGGCAGAGAATGTGTATGAGCGGTTGGTGCAGAGATGTTGGTTGTTGCGGTTGGTGCGACGTCTTGTGTGGAAATGGGAAGAACGGTCACTGCTGGTTTTTGACACAGCGACAGCTGGAGTGGAGTGGGGAAGGTTGGTTATTGCAGCAGCCTGTGGTCACTAGTGTGAATTGTTTTTCTTTGCTTGGTTGACTGTTACAGTAATGCGATGGGCTGGATTCCAGCCAGTTGAAGCTATGTGAATGTAGGTTTTTTGTCGACCTCAGGAGGTGCGTTCGCTGGAGATGACCTAGCGTTATTTTGCTGGTGGGATAGTTGAGGAGCTGGTTCGCGGCACTGCGCGCTGGAGACAGAAATGCCTTTAAGCAGTATCGGTTTGTTGTGGGAACGATCTTTGTTTTAAAAACGGGTGTGTGGCGGCTTGCGTGTGATGAAGTCGAAAAGGATGGGGAGGCTCGAGACACTTCAGTTAAGCTATTGCTTGGGACAGTGACGGCGCATGATGCAACGGAGTGGTTGGTGTAGAGACGCTGGTTGGTACGGTTCGAGCGCCGTTTCGTGCAACAACGCAAAGAACTCTTGCTGTCTTCTACAGACACAGCGACAGCTGGAGGAGATTGTGGAAAGTTGGTTATTGCGATAACGTGTGGACACTGCTGTGAGTTTGTTTATTGTTCCGCTTGGTTTGCGTTACGGTAGTGTTATGGGTTGGATTGCAGGCAGTTGGAGCTATGTGAATGTAGTTTGTCTATCGGCGACAGCAGGTGCGTTTGCTGGAGATGGCTTAGCGTTATTTTGGTGGTGGAATAGTTGAGGCGGTGGTTCGGGATACTGAATGTTGGAGACGGAAATATCATGAGGGAGTATACTTTTGTTGTGGGAATGTGTTTTTGGAAACTTTGTGTGTAGCGGTGTGTGTGGTGCAGTAGAAATGGTGGGGAGTCTTGAAGCAGTTTAGTTAAGCTATTCGTTGACTGTGACGGCGCAGGATGCGAAGGAGTGGTTTTGTGGAGATTCTGGTTGTTGCGGTTCGTGCAACGGATTTTGCGAAGATGCGGAGAACGGTCGCTGCCGTCTATAGACACATCGACAGCTGGAGGTAAGCGGCAAAGTGGGTTATTGATGTAACATGTAGACACTGGTGTTTAGTTTGGTTATTGCTCGCTTGCTTCGCCGTCACCGTAGTGTCATGGGTTGGATTCCAGGCAGTGGGAGCTATGTGAATGTTGTATTTTGGCTGACTTTAGAAAGTGCGTTTGTTGGAGATGGCTTAGCGTTATTTTGGTAATGGGGTACTTCAGGCGTTCCGTCGCGGCAGCGAGCGCTGGAGACGGAAAAGCCTTTAGGCAGTATCGGTTTGTTGTGGGAATGTTTGGATTTGGACAACTGGCGAATGGCCGCCTCTGTGTGATGAGGTCGAAAGGGCAAAGATGCTCATGCCACTTCAGTTAGGCCATTTCTTGCGGCGGTGACAACACAGAATGTCAAGAAGTCGATGGAGTGGAGATGCTGGTTATTGCGGATCGTGCGACGGTTTGTGTGGAGATGTGGAGAGCGATTGCTGCTGTCTACAGACAGAGCGGCATCTAGTGGTAACTGAGCAAAGCGGGTTGTTGAGGTAACGTGTGGACACTGTTGTGAGTTGCTTTTTTGTTTCGCTTGGTTCGCCGTTATGGTAGAGTCATGGAATGGAATTAAGCCAGTGGGCGTTGTGTGAATATAGTGTTTTTGCTGACTTTAGAAAGTGCGTTTGCAGAAGATGGCTTAGTGTTATTTTGGTGGTGGGATACTTGAGGAGCTGGTTCCGAACACTGAGTCCTGGAAACGGAAATGCCTTGAGGCAGTAGTGGTTTGTTGTGGGAATGGTTGGGGGTTTCAAACGGGCGTGTAGCTGCTTGTGTGTGATGAGGTCGAAATGGTGGGGAGGCTCGAACTACTTCAGTTAAGCCATTTATTGGCACTGTCGGCACAGGATTCAACGGGGTGGTCTGTTTAGAGATGCAGGTTGTTACGGCTCCTGCGACATTTTGCATGGAGATGGGAATAATAATCGCTGTCGTCCACAGACACAGACACAAGCGGCGTTGCGTTGGGGGAGTGGGTTATAGAGGTAACATGTGGACACGGGTGTGAGTTAGTTTATTGTTTTGCTTGGTTCGCCCTTCTGGTAGTATCACGGTTGATAGGCCGTCAAGCTGCTTCGAGCTATATGATTGCATGCTTTCTGCTGACTTCAGTTGGTGCGTTTGCTGGAGATGGCTTAGCTTTATTTTGGTGGTGGGATACTTGAGGAGCTGGTTCGATCACTGCGTGCTGGAGATGGAAATGCTTTAAGACAGTTTAGGTTTGTTGTGGGAATGCTTGAGTTTAAAAGCTTGGTGTGTGGCAGGTTGTGTGTGCTGATGTTGAAAGGGCGGGGAGGCTCAATGGAGTTCAGTTACGCCATCGAATGCGGCAGTGACGGTAGAAAATGCAAGGGAGTGGTTGGTGTAGAG
>NPHX01000186.1:37982-63449 GCA_002271815.1 Eimeria falciformis | reverse complement strand
TATATATATATATATATATATATATATGTATATGTATATATATACATAACATCACACAGCTTTCTGCGTGTTTTCCATGATAGAAAAATGCTAGTAAAAAAACCGATTTAACATGAAATGTGCACTGAAATTCAACCAACAAATAGTTCTTTAGAGGTCTAGTGGGCCCAAGATACTTTTTTGGTGACAGGCAGCGGTTTGGGAAAAGACGGAGTTCAAAGTTCAAAAAGATGAACAGAGGGTTTGGGTGACAGACAGGCTGATGGATTGCGGCTCACCTTCACTGGATTCTTCAAGCCTGCCCAATTAAAGCCAAAATAAAAGTACAAAACAGCTCCTCCATCGTAGACTTGGGTGAGCCGCGCCATAACGACAGGCGGGTATTTGATTCCGAGGTTTCTGCAATTTTCTTGGATGTTTTCCTTCACTCGCTCGTAACAAATGATCACCACTGGCCACGCCATGGAAGCCTCAAAGGACTCAAATGTCCAATGATGCTCCATGATAAAGTCTCTGAAAAATGCGTTCATGAAAGAGAAAGATCACCATGTATAGTTGTTTCTGCACGATTCGCTTTCCCCAGGGAGGCGCTGACACAAAAAACTGTCCTTTCCCGGTTATTTTCAACAGTTCTTCATTTAAAAACAAAACAAACCGACACTTTATTTGTCGTTTCTTGTAGGTAATAACATGCGGCTTTGTGTACCGAGAGGTTGGTGCAAGGCTAGGAAAAAATACCTGAGGTAGGCTATGAGAAACGTCATTTGGTATCCTCTCTCTCCGTTTGTGCTACCAGCAGGCAACGCTCCATGCTTCTTTGCCATATTATAAATATTGTCCTTTTGATTTTCCACTTCTTTCTTCGTGCCTTCGAACAGAAGCGTGCAAGCGCAAAGATCCTCCTCCCTCCAGCCCTTCACCTTATTTAAGTAAAATTTTTTCAGCATCTCCATCAACACTGTCGTTGCTGGCGGGCCACCTGCAACCCCCAAAACTCTCATAAAAAACGCATACATTTTGCACTACCTCCAATACATTTGCAACAAAACAAATAAATAAATAAATGGAACAGAAATGAAATGATGAATTATGTCGGGTGTTTTCTCGTACCTGTTGACACCCTGAACAGGGAGCCACATTGAGTTTGTGTTTTGTCCATTAGCCGAATGCTCGCGGGCTGAAGATTTTCCAAAGCAACGTGTCTTGTAAAACGAACCCCGGCCGCGAAATTTGGAAAGACCAAGCAGCCGTAACTCTTGCACTGCAAGAAACAGAAAATCGTGCGGGTGTAATCATCACTTCATTCATACCGAAACATGTATTTTTTAAAATGAATAAACGTGATCATCATTGATTTAAACTCACCTCAGGCAGAACTTTGACCCTTAATAACACTTCAGTAATAATTCCCAGAATTCCCTCGCTGCCAAGAATCATCTGTTGAATGGAGGGGCCGCAGGAAACGCGGGGCGCGGAGGTGCGCTGATTTAAAGTTCCTTGCGAAGTGACGATCACCACATCCACTACCAAGTCCTCAATGTTCCCATAAGCATTCTTTTTCATGCCTGTGACAGAAATACAAATGCAAAAAGACACCTTTTTCACTCAGCCACAAGGACTTTAAAAAGAATGCAAGTTGATACGGAATGCGTGTACACCGTAGACTTCATATAAAGGAAGGAAAAAGACAACAACACTCCGATCAACTGGTACATTTACCAAAGCCACACCTGAAGCTCGCGTGGCCACCCATCCCCCTACTGTGCTAAATTCTAAGCTGTCAGGTTCATGGCCGAGAGTGACACCGAAACGGCGCAGCTGATCTTCCAGGGAAGCTCCAACTGCTCCTGCCTCGACCCTCAAAAGCAACGCGTCTCTGTCTAAATTAAGAATTTTTTGCATGAAACCAAGCGATACAGTCGCCACCATGCGCGTTTCTTCCGCGGGAACAGTCACGCCCATGGTGACAGACGTCCCGCCTCCAAATGGAATCAAACAGACGCCATGCTTGGCCGCGCATGTCACGATTGTCTCAACATCCTACAGAAACACAAATCTCATTATTTAGAAAAACATTCCTTAGCTTTGTCGCAAGTACGCGGCTTGCATGCTTGCTATCCAAAGCAGAATTCCCACACCATCTACAATGGAATATACACTGGAAATCGCCCACAGCCAAACCGTCATATGGATAAGCTTACCTTGTGGCCCTTTGGGTATAGCACTACGTCGGGGAGCCGGGAGATGGACTCAAAACGCAGCTGGAAGATTTCGTGGCAGGTGTGGCCGTGGCCATGAAACAGGCGTTCCTCTGCACTGCTTGTTATTTCTACTTCTGGCGCCTGCGAGCTCCAGCATAGGAAAGCAATCGACAATGCAACCTGAAACCTTTTCTTTTTTAATTTACATTTAAAAAGAACAATAATGAATATTACACTTTAGGAAATCGCCATGCAAGTCCAGCTGCGGCGGTTGGAGGCTGGCAGGTTTCTGTATGATAAGAGTACCAGTTGCCGCAGCTCGTTGATAAAAGTAGCATTATATTTTCGCTGTGCAGGTACAGCTACTGTTGTTTGAGTTGGAGAAGTGAAGGTAAAATTGAGGCCAGGGATGGATTGGGCAAATTCGTGCCAGTGGTCCATGTCCTCCCCGCAGAGAGAGTACCTTCAAAACGTGCAAAGCACACAGTGCAGCGCCTGACTATTTTTAAAAATCCCCGTTGATGTTGGAAACAAACACAACACAATAAATTTGGAAAGAATCTGCATTCGAGCGGCGATTTTTTAAGACCAATTTGTACTGGTAAGAGATTCATCCGCAGTAGTGCATATGTCCAAAGGAGGAGAGAAACCCACGAGATAAACTATTTTGCTAAAATGACTTTTATAAAAGTACCTTGAGCCTTTCAGGCGAATACTTGTCGAGCTAGATAATGCGACGTAAGTGTCAATGTAACCCCATCCGTTCCACTTGCACATTTTGACGCGATTTCTACCAAAGAGTCGCGAGTCCGCAACGACATGCCCTGAGCGTGCCGATTCTGTGAAAAGGTGCAAGTCAAGGCGTAGAGCCATTGGTGACCCTGCGACTCTTTCTCTGAATCCGTCATCTTCGTTCTTCTCTTCTGTTTTGGGGACAAAGACATTTCTGTGTCGCTGAACCAATTGCAGTCCCTCTTCCTCCCCAGAGCCGTCAGAGCCCTTTTGCGGCAGGGCTTTACTGTTGAGCATTGGAAAAGGCTAAATTTGCTGTAGGAGAAGCAGCATGTGCGGCTAGGTATCAATATATTCCTCGGCTGTATGATGAGACCGTCTGAACCAGGAAACACGCAGAGGGAGAAACACAAGGGCTTCCTATAAGGCAATCGTCCAAATTAAAACAGCCAAAAGCTTTTCTGAAAGAAAAGCAACATCAAATGGAAATCCACACAATCAAATAGATGCGCATAAAAAAGCTCCTGCAGCCTCACTAAAATTGCGTCACCAGCTGCGTTTGCTGCCAAGTCTCCGGTCGAAGTTTTAAAAAAGGGGCAACTTCGAAGTGAAAAAAAGAAATAGCTCGGAGCCCGCATTCACTGGCTCGAGTTGAATGCACGTCATGCAAGTGCACGTGCAGAACCAGTGGTCCACTCTGTCGCCTCCGCCGCCACCGAGGAACTTATTGTGAAAGTGGAAGCTCTGATCTGGAAAATATTTATGACAATACACGCAAATAAAAAAAACCCTAATTTGGAATGCTTGATAAACAGACTAACATAGCCTAGAATACACCGCATTGCTGGTGTGTGTTGGTAAAACACCCACCATTGTATCAGTCAGTGACCGCCAAAAGGAACGGGGCTAAAGAAAAAGATTCTTAAAAACCACAATTTCTGATAACTACAATTAAAAACGTTTTTATTAATAACAAATGGATATTGTGTGGAAATTTTAGACGCAGTGCAGCATTCTTCTGTATCGCTTGGCTTTTCTGTGAAGGAGACGAATTTTATTACCAAGGGGAATATCCTCCAGTAGCTTCTGTTTTCAAGTGTACAGCCAGGGGAAAACCTGCGTCCGTTAAAATGCAAGTAGAATATTATTAAATAGGCTGAATACATAGATAAATTGTCATTTCTTAAGCACTAAACCAAAGTGCACATGGCGAATTGTTTAACCCCCCAACTCCCGCTTTATGGAGGAAAGTTTCGTAAGATTGGCGGCGACAATATATTTTTTAATAAGCATTTTAACGGCATATTAAATTAAAAAGAGTATTTTTGAATTTGTGGATCTCTCCATTAATCTTTCTTCCTGCCAGAGCCAGGCCTCGGGAATAAGCCCCAAGCCTACAGCCGATTGTGATAAGGCGTGCGTCCCACTCCGGAATCCTGTGGCTAACTACGTTTAGCTAGCTATGTTAAATTTAATTGTGGATAATGTGTTTTCACCATATGTAGATGGATGGATTACTAAGGTGTTTGCTGCATATCAAAAGCACTCAGCTTAGCATGTTACAACTTCCCAGATACTGCCTTACACAGGAGCTGCCTACGGTTCATAAGAGGCCCCAACAAGCCCAAGACATTCAGAAAGAGAAGCTCTGATTGTTTTTCCGCTAATTTTCTTGGAAACCAACAAAACCAAAGTAGGCACTGAATAAGTCGCACCACCTCTCTGATATTCGGGATGGCTTTTTGCCTCTCACGGTCTTCAGCCCTCATCCGTTCTTGCTTTCAAAGGCTCGGCAATTTTTGCTGATAGCAGTCAATCCTTAAACAGCTTCTCTTACTTCGCGTAACTTGCATATAGACATTGCTAAGGTCTCTCCTTAGCGCCTAAGACAGCCTTCATATTGATTCAGTTCCCACAAGCGGGACCAGAAATGCTTTAGGCAATTGAACTAAAAAATTAAATAACATTTCCTTTAGGTAACCTAAATACTCACCTAGCCATGCGAGCAGAGCCTAGGCATGGAGAGTCTAGCAGGAGAAGGTTCTCTTTGTCACTGGAGGGCACTACAGCTGGCCTCCTTCCCCACACGAGGCCTTGAGGCCCTGAGGCTTGGCTGAGGCCTCATGCCTTTCATCAGGCCTTGGCCTCAACTCCCGATCCTTAAGCCTCAATTCCAGGTGTCTCCTAACTGTCCCCTTAAGAGGTTTCTCAATATTCCCTCTGCACTTTTCCCATAATAAGAAAGCAGAGATTTTGAATTGGTGGTTATCAAGGGATTAATATTTTTGTCGCAGAGCAGGCATTTCGTTTACTAGGGGTATTAAGACAAACAGAATACACCACAATTTCGTCGTGAGCCAAGCCGATGTCAACACTCAGCTGTACAGTTGGTTACTACAAAATTATATTCAGCACAGCATACCGCATTCGTTCTTTGATTGGGTTACAGGGACCCTCCAGCTTGCAAATGCTTAACTCCGTTTGTGTCAATGAATCTTCGTCCGTATCCTATGAAGTGACGGCTTCAATTATCAGCATAAGAGACCTGCATCAAAATCAGGTGTATTTACACCCTCGTCTACCATTAATTAGGCTTAAAAGCTTTTTGCTGGGATTCGGGGGGAGAAGATGGCTGCGAGTGTTCCCGTCTGAAGATGAGCATTCGATGGGTGCGGCATGCCACATTTGTTTGTAAAATAATCCATTAGTTTTAAACTTTTTTGTGTTTTTCAGTTGCCTCCGTGCTTTTTCTTGAGGGTGAATTTTACCAACTTTTCTCCCCTGCTTTTCGCGTGTGCAGTGCATTCGCTCGGTCGCTAGAGTCCTCCAGTTTCCCTGGGACGCAACTCCCTTGCTTAGAAATTGTAGTTTTGGAGAAACTTTCAACTCTAACTCTTTGCAGCTCCTTTTGACTTTCTTTCTCAGAGGAAAACACTGAAGGTGAGCATCTGCAAGACAAGTGGTACGAGCACCTGTTGCCAAAGCTGACACTGCATCGTAACAATCATAAAAAACTAATGCGTATATTTTAAAGAAACTGTATTATATTGGGTTTTGGAAGATTGAGAAGCTGTTCGTTCCTTTAGCATCGAGACAGAGGTGACAAGAAAAAATTAATGTGCCTAAGAAAAACTTTGCTAAACACCATGAAATCAAATTATATGGATTAAAATAAACAGTAAAGACACTTTAACTTTTCAAAATTTGATTCCTTTACTTGAAGTTTAGGTGTATAGGCAGGTTCCATCGAGATGCTCTGTGAAGCCAGGGAGGAGCACGATAACTTATATACCATGAACAATCTTTTGTGGTGTTTCACTTGTCTCAACTTTATCATTTTTGAGTATTAATTTTCAAAATAATATTTCAAAAGTAGTTAAATTTTCTTTGTTTTGCATCGCTCACCTTTCGTCGGCTTAACTGGCAGCCCACAGTCCACAGCCCATACAGCATTAATGACTATAAGATTTCCATTTGAATGCTTTAAAGAGTTTAATGGCGAATTTAATGGCGGGGTTTTTATATAATTTAAGGCTTGCCAGCGATTTTCCGCCAGATCATCTCCGCATAATCTCTTCATACCCATGGCACATTCAAGATGCTCCTTAGGAACAACTCACTATGCGACTTCGAGCTCCTCCCCTCAACTTCTCACCCCCGGATTGTGCTCGCGTGCTTTTAAGCAGATGGGAAGTACAGGCTAGCGGCATCGGCCATTTTACAAAGAAGCGGGGAGCAGAGAATTCGCAAGTCCTTCTCCCTGCCCGAGCTAAGCCTGGCAGTGCAAACAGGTGCACTGGTTTCAGCTGCCGTGGCTCTTTATCGCGCTTGTGTGCAGACAGCAGGACCCCTAAGGAATTGCACATTTTATTCCCACCGATCCGGCCACAGCGGCATCACCGCATGCAGCGGCGTGTTTTCTCAGCAGCCGCATTCGCCTGTGCCGGCGAGCCAGCGGAACCCAAGCAGAATCTGTTGGCTGCATTAGAGGCTGTCTCCGCGGACGGCGGGGGTTGGGTGGATTGCTGCTGTTCTCTGAAGGAAGCATTTAAAGTCATAACTTCTCTTAACACAGCAGCTGCAGTGGTAGCTGCAAAACGCATGCATGGCTCTGTGCCCACAAATCAGCATTCAACCCCTGAGCCTGATGACTGCCTGCAGCCACCAAGCGTCCTTGAAGATATCGTTGCTGCCTCTTGGGGCTTGCCTAGGCCCCCTGTGCCTTTCATGGTATTAGAGAGGTCACAGCGACGCTCACCTGCAGCCCAATTCCAGCAGCAAGACGCATGCGGTGTATCTCCACTTCTTTTCCCTCTTGTTGTTACCCAGGAGGAAGCTGAGGAGAATTTTCTTTTTAATGTTGAAGTTCCAGCTGTGGATACAGCAGAACGATTTGCACTGTTTGTCTTGCACCCCCAGGAAGCAGCAGGAGAGGGCCAGGCCATCCGTCTCAGGCTGCTGAAGGCGAGGCCGCAGCAACTGTTTTTCTCATTAACCCAAGCTCTTCAGCGGCGGAGGGAAAGAAATGAACCCTTTCGAACAAGAGAAGCTCTTGCTCTGCTGCATGCGGCTGCAGCGGCTGATATTGTTGCTGCTGCAACAGGAGCAGCAGACATAAACCCGCAAGATGGTGGGTGGGCACGCGCAGCAACAGCAGCAACTTCTCTCGCTGCACCGAAGACAGACAGTCTACAGTTAAGAGAATTTCTCCTTGCCGTGCTGCAGCACGCCGTCGACTGTCTTGCTGCAGCAGCGGCGTCCTTGCCTCCCTCCCCTTTGCTGCAAACTTTGGGGCTTTTGGTGCACCTTGGCTCCCCGCGTCCTCTTGGCTTTCTCTCACCTCGCCAAGTCGAGCAGCTTCTACTGCATGCGCTTTCCCCCGCCAAGGCTCTTTTGCTGGATCATCAGCGGCGGCTGGATTTGCTGTTTTTTAATACCAATGAAAACGCTAGCAGCAGCAGCAATACGACTCCAGATGCTGGCTGCATGCAAAGCGAAGCAGCTAAAGGCGGCGAAGAGACACAAGGAGAGGCCAGCAAAGAGCAGCGACCTCATCGAGAGCTTCCTTTGAGAGACGCCGTTTTTGTTTTGGCGCTGCTAGGGTGGATGCAGCGGCATGGGTTAAACTCTGCCAAGCCCTGCGGCCAAGAGATCCTTGCATCGCTTGCAGACTGTGTTGGTGAGACTGGGGTGTACATACACCATGGAGTGTACATACACCGCAGCGGTAGTCCTGTTGGCAGAGTAGCCAGAAGAAGTGCCATGAGTACCAGCACGCAGCCAGCATTAGAACATTTAATTGTGTAAGCCAGTGTGTTTCAGTGTACGTACACCTCACGTCGAAAGCTTTTAGATGCCTCCTAGAGGGAACAGCTTCATAAACACACAAATGCACCTGCAGATAGGCAGCGGGAAATTCTTCAAAGTGTGTCTTTGGTGATGTCTTTCCACTGACAAGAAATCCTCTTTTTTGGCTGTCTGCATGCGGGGCTTTTTGCTCTTTTTTCTTCTTTTCTCACTTTCTCTCAGGTGAGCGCATTGAGGAGCTCGATGCAATTGGTGCATCAAATCTTCTTTTTGCTGTTTCTTGGCCGCGCGTCTCTCTGGCTGGTAAGCTACTTGATTATTTACTGCAAGAGACGCTGAAGGGGAATATTGGAGCTTTTGTTGTAACTGGCATTTTCTATTTCCCACAGAGTTAATTAAAAGAATATTTTGTACTCGCAATGCTTCAGGTGTATGCGATCAACCTGCAGAGAAATTGTGCTGTTTGCTGCTGAGCAGCGTGGCAAGAGTATTTGTTATTTATGGCTGCTCGCCGCCTGTTGAAAGTTTCCATGGAGCCTCTGCTCGCGGCGCGTGTCGTCTGCGCTCTTGCGGACATTGGCTTAGAGGCAAGTCGCATGCATTGCTTCGTCCTAACGTGGCTTCATGCTTTTGGTAGTGCGAATTGGCTGCTGCGATGTCTGTGTGCTAGTGTTGGGAGACCCTTTATTGGAGCAAGAGGTGGCCTTTGTGGCACTTTTATGGGGGTTTTACGAAACAAATTGTTTTGTGTGCTGCGCTAGTTTATGAGGAATGGGCACGGCACATCTGTGGTGTATGTACACCGCAGGACCACATGTTCTACGCATCTATTTTGCGACATCTGGAGCCCGAAGTTCCCTCGTTGACAACTGACGTTATTGGAGGTCTTTTACGTGCTTGTGCAAAGGTGGATTAAAACAAACTTCCCTGCATGCAGCAAATCTGCGGTGATGCCAGTGCAGCCCCAAGCGCCTTGAGAGGCATGCGATCAGTTGAAACCTTTTTTCATGTCTAAGACTCAGAAATAAAAGTGGAAATGTTGGGAAATGTTGCATTCGTGCGATGGTACCGACTGGAAACGCTAGTGTACGTACACTGCGGGTTTTCTCGCAGGTGCGAGTCCGTGAGCTCAGTTTTCTGCTTCCTGTTTTTGCCCGCCTCGAAGCCTCTGCAGCCGAACTTCATCCAGCACGTGCAGCACAAGCTCTGGAAGCTGCAGGCACGTTGGGACTTAGCAAATTTTTAAAAGCCTTTCAGTCAGTTTGCAGCTTTTATGCGCAGTGGCATTTCCCATTTGTTGAGTAAAGAAGCACTTCGTTGTTCGGGGTGTACGTACAGTGTAGAAAGTTGACACATAAGGGTGCTTAGGGAGTCTGTTCACATTTATTTCAGTGTATCCGGCAGACCCGCGCATGCTGGAGTTTTGGATTATGTGTTTTTTCCGCTGCGAGCTGTTTGTGGCTTTCAACTATGGTCGTTCGTGTTTTTCATTCGATTTGTTTGTTTTCTTAGGTGACCTTGATATTAAAACAAGAGCTTTTGATGGTTTGTGGCACCGCGTTTGTGAGGCATTAAAAGGGAGGCAGCTCCTCCACGCTTCTCTCTTGACGACTGCTCTGCTGCTGCTGGAGAAGCCCCAGTTGCTGCAGGAGTTGCTGGATGCTTGGACAATTGCATGCGTCTCTGGCAGCCAAAAAATCAGCAAACACACCACGTGGAATATCATCAAGTAAAAACACGCACTGGCCCAAAGACACCACAGCGCTTGGGGGGCCAGCAGCTAGCACCGCAGATAATAACATTCATTAACCAAACCAGCAGATTCAGCACGCAGACTGATCAAGGCAGCAGTGGCTTGCCGTAGTAGCCTGGCTGTTTGCTTTGTGGGTTTTGCTGTGAGGATGTGTTAGTTTAAAGAATTAGTGCGTGGCGGCTTATCTGTGATGCTTTTTGTATTGCATGTCTACGGCGCAATGAAGTTGGACTATCCCTTTAATAACATCATCTATTTCTTTGCTATCTTGCAGGAAACATCGTTTTATTGCTGCAGCAAGTGCGGCAGGAATTCTCGGTTCTGCGAGGTTGCCAGAGCAGCTTTGGCAAGTCATGAATGAAATAGAAACAAAAGTAGGTAGACATTATCGGGTGGCTGGGTGGCAGGAACTTCCCCAGGTGTATGTACACCTCCACCCTCGATCAAAACCGCAGCTTCTCAGTCTTCTCTGTATACGGGTTCTAAATTATTATTCCTCGTTTCTTACACAAGCATTAATGCAGCAAGGACAGCCGCTAAGCTCCCAGGAGAGCAGGGTGTTGCACGTGCGCTGTAATCTGTGATGTTGCATGCAGGAAGGCTCAAAGGTCAGGGGCTGTGGTCCCGAGAGCAGCAGCTTTCATTTAGAAGTGGCAGCATCTTTAGGAAAAACTGTTTTTGAACAGGAGGCAAGGGCGGGGCCCTTCTTAGTTGACCTCCTCATCCATGGCAAGAGAGTGCAACAAGAGGAACTGAGAAGCGCAGAGAACCTTGCACAGAACGGCCACGGATTTCTAATAAAGACAGACGCTCCCACAGCTGAACAGAGCAGCTTGAAACAGAGGGAAAAGGCAAAGCAGGATTGCAGTTACAGAGACGCAAGAAGAGTGCCAAGGCTTCATGTTGAAATGCCTGTTCATCGATATCCGTGGGAATCTCGACAAAAAGCAGCTCGTGAAATTCCATTTTCTGTACTTTAGAAATTCTGCTGTCTGCGCCCAGCCGGGAGGCAAAAGGGAGCAATTGGCAAGGAGACCATGGAAGTAACAACTACTTCATACAGAGAATAAATAGCGAATTTAATGAATTTAATTTTAGAAATAATGCGGAGGGAGCTATAGCTGGTTTTGCTGTATACACCAAATAATAGCTTTTAGACAAAAATACTTTTGTTAGGAGTCCCAAGAAGAGACCCACAGCTGATAAAAACGGCTGTACTGCGGATGAAGAAGCCATCCCTTATTTCCAGCATGACTTCTGCTTTGTAGTGGCACTTCAATTCCTACTGCTCATTGCTAAACACAAACTCACTAATATTATTTACTATTTATATCTATTAGATCATAAAATGACCCATGAGCAAGTGGAAAACGCTAATTTAGTCCTTTCCATAGAAAGGGAAATCGCTCTTAAAGAGCAACGACGAGACATTCGTGGTCTTGCCTCATGCAGCCGAAGCGGCTAAAAATGCGTTTCCCACAAGCTTATTAAAAGGTTATAAAACCAAGACGTGTCTTCGCCCCTGCTCTGCTAAAATAAGTCCAACATAATAATCTTGTATTGTGGCTTGTTGCGTGGCAAATAGCATCGCCTAATGCAGTGCAGCACTTGCTACTCTTTGATTCTTTTCTTGGGTATTTTATTGCTGGAGTTGCCAACGGCAATAACGGAACTATACAGGCAATCCAGCAGCCAACTTTGTGGCTCTATGCGGTCGACTTCTTGCAGTGGGAAAGATCCACAGGTTTCTCCCATGCGAACTTCTCCGGGCAACGACCAAAATGACCATAAGCAGCCAACTCTCTGAAAATTGGCTCCTGTTCACAAATCAACGCAAGCACATGGGTCCATACACCATCATCCCTTTCCTGATCATCATGGACTAATAAAATGAAAGCATTATCTACGAATGCAAATAAAATCATCAAACAAAATAATAAAATAAAATCATTAAACAAAATAATAAAATAAAACCAGCAAATGAAAAAAAAATGAATCATCATTTCTATTAAACTGACCTTCAAGCGCAAATCGCGCTGGATGACACCAGGCCGGAAGTCAAAATTTTCAGCGATAATTCGCAGCAAACAATCATCGGTATATCCGGGAGCACATGTGCCATAAGAATTGATGAATAAAGAGAGAGGAGTGGCCACGCCAATCGAATATGACACCTGATTCCACAAAAACACAACAGAAAGCTTCCCTCTAGCATTCTTGCAAACAGAAATCCATGCAATTCCAGTTTCTAATTCATAATGTTCAAGACTGACTGACAGACAGACCACCCATGACACTAGAGGAATGGCAAGTCTCTGCTGTCTGCTGACCTGAACAAGACATCTCTTGCAAAATCCATTTGCAACTAAAGACTTGGCAGCCCATCGAGCCGCATAAGCTGCACTTCTGTCAACTTTTGTTGAATCTTTGCCGCTGAAGGCTCCACCCCCATGGGCACCCCAGCCGCCATAAGTATCAATAATAATTTTTCTGCCTGTGAGACCTGCATCTCCATGGGGACCCCCGATGACGAATCTCCCAGAGGGATTCAAATGATAAATCGTGTTGGCATCCAGATAGCGCTCAGGGACCACGGGTTTGATCACATGTTCCATGATGTCATGGCGGAGCTGCTCGTTCTGAACCTCCGGTGCGTGCTGGGTAGATATAACGATCGTGTGCACCCGAATTGGTACTGGAACGCCAGTGGTGTTATCATATTCGACTGTCACCTGAATGCAAACGTCAGAGAAACCATGCGGAAAAATAAAACGCATAATCACCATGTTTCAAACACAACAGCCAAGATTTCAGAATATAAAAGGCTACACACAAAACACCATGACAACCCACCTGCGTCTTTCCATCTGGCCGGATGTAGGGAAGCACTCCGGATTTGCGAACTTCTGTCAGCCGCTTGCCCAAAGAAGTTGCGAGTGAATGGCTCAGCGGCATCAGCTCCGGCGTTTCAGCGCATGCATAGCCGAACATGTGACCCTAAGGAGAATAAATAATCAGATGCGAATGAGCATTTGAAAACTGAGTACTTCGTGGAAAAGCAGTACGCATTAATGATGACAGGGAGGCATCATGCGTCAAGAAAGACGGGCATATCTCACCTGATCACCCGCTCCGATATCTTCGATTTTCTTGTTAACGTGAACAGCTTGTGCGATTTCCGGGCTCTGCTCCTCAATTGCCACAACGACCTTCATTGTTTTGTAGTCCAACCCCTTAGACTCATCGTCGTAGCCGATGTTCTGTGGCACACAAAATGTCAAATTGAATTGTGTTTCTGCTCCGTTCAGCTTCCCGCAAATGACGTAATCACGCACGAGCATGTACACTCCGCACCCAACCTTGACTCAAAATGTTGTATGGAGGCAACTCCACAAGGATTATGGTGCAAATGGATAGTGTATGGAGAAAACTACAAGGAATAAAAAGGCATTGTATGGAGGAAACTTCACAAGGATTATGGGACGAAATGGCGGCACTTACCCGGCAGGTTTCCCTGATGATCTTTTCGTAGTCGACGCTGGCGTTGGTGCTAATTTCACCAAAAATCATCACCATGCCGGTCTTTGTGCACGTTTCACACGCCACCTGGTAGGCCACAATCGACAAAATAACACAAAAGAAACTTCCAGACATGAGAAACTTATATGATGATGCATGCAGCACAACGCTTGGCAGTTCTCTCGTAATTCCAACACCATAAACCCTCAGTCTTAAACATCCGCTGTTCCTTATGGGACTGTAGAACAGTGTGTGTGCGCCCTATTCGCCGTGCTGTCAATATCGAACTACACTGAAAGGCAGTGCAAACTGAACTAGATAGAATGGAATCCCAACTCAAGACATGTCTCCATAAAGGATTTAGCCATAGGAAAGAAAGGCTCATTCGACACGTGATCCTCCGGTGTAAGAACCCGAACAGTGGCGTTATACCTTGCTGTCTGGATCTTCTGCAAGGCAAGCATCTAAGATTGCATCCGAAATCTGATCACAGATCTTGTCAGGGTGCCCCTCGTTCACGCTTTCCGAAGTGAACAGAAATCGGCCTTGCGATGTAGGGATTGCCGGGAGCGCCATCTTGAAGTAGGCTTCGACAATGTCCAATAAATGAAGAAAATAGTATTATTCAAAAGAGCGTAATTCAAATTCTGAACGCATGACACCATATCGCATTAACCGGTAAGAGGCTCAACACAGCGGCCTGCTGAAGCCAATGATACCATGGAAGACAAATACAAAGACCACTCAGTTCCACGTCTCCATTACTTCTCACAAGCATCCATGCGGAATATAATGATGGTTTGACAAGTTATCGAAAAGTGGTGCTAACGCTTTTCCACAGCAAAAAGTGCAGACAGCCGCGGTGGGCACGATCAAAGAATGCCCCCAAACATCCATTGGCACAACCGTCATGCAACGCCTCCTAAAATAAAAAATAGACAAAAATTACGATGGAAGAGCCCAGAAGGCACGAGACAATACGCCATCTTTTAGGCCTGGAGGTATCAGCCGCTCATTAGAGCGCTTCTTCACATGAGGGGTACACAATTACGCCATATCTCATAATTCAAAAACAACAACACACATTCACAAAATTCAACAAGATATTGCATTAGAAAAGTTCATGGTGTGGTGGGGCAGTTTGTATGAATGTGAGAAAAAAACAGGACGGGCCATGCAGTAAGGGAATGCAAACTTAGTGCAACGCACTCAGCAAGCCAAAAGTTCACTTCCCTCGGAAAAACATCCCGAGGTTTGTAGAGTATTTGTAGATGCAGTGGCAGTCGTTCGCACTCTGCAAAACTGATTGCTCATCAAGTGGGGCTGGCGACCAGTGGGAATATTGGGGGGATTTGGATGCAACACTCTGTGGGTAATTTTTTTCGTTTTCTTCCTCTTTTTTAATATAAATCTGTGGTTTAAAAAATAATTTTTAACCCGAAAAAATATGTCTTCAATCCATGGCTAAGAACTCTACTGCAAGGAAAATACACGGTCGAACTGGTCGAATGGCCTCGGTGTGCTGGACGTTCTCAAAGCGAGCAACAACCCTACCATGAAATATAAATTAAAATACGCAATTTTTAACGGGTGAAAAGCAGTTAAGCAAAATTTACACGTCTCGCAGAAAAAATCAAGGTGTGCTATACCTAGTGCAGCGCGCCTCCTTGTCGCCATTTTTAAATGCCACAGTAAGTATGAACATGAAACAGCAACTAAACGATAAGTAGTCCTCAAAGAAGTCTGCCCTTTTTTGGCTTTCCTCTCTGAGGCCATGTCAATCTGAGCAGAGCCACGAGGCAAGTTTTTATGAGAAAGAAGAAGCAGGCGAGCTGCATCTTTGTCACACACACATCCCAACACACAATCAGTGGATCTGGGCTTCTTTTCCTCATGTACATAAGCTTAACCCTTTCCCCCACAGATAACAAGACAGTAATTAGAAGAATTCTAAATGCAAACCAGCAGACAAACGCTGCAATATCGAGCACACGCATAACATGCTACACATGGCTAAGGGCACGACTAAACGTCTCTCCTTTACTGAGACTGCAATGGTATTCATTTAGGGAGACAGAGTTATTTTCAGAATTTCTCTGCACAAATTTTAATATGGGATTCCAAGTCCATTCGAACGTTCGAACAAATGCAATACCAATTATTCTACACCTTTCACATTTGTGTTGAGGAGCACTGTATCATGATAATGCATATTTTTGCCATTGCACTGCTTTCCGTCTGTTTTGTTATCACTCACAGTTGCCGTAATTTGTGACGTAGGCGATCTATGAGTGGAAGAGTTAAGCTCCAAGAATCCTTTCAAGACCATAACAAAGCAAATTGAATAAAGCATCATAAAAACAATAATAACATCCTAAGTTGATATTCTAATGTCCATAGAGGTAGTGGGTTTTACTGGCCTAAACTATTGGTGCCTATTCATGCAGCGAACTTCAACTGCAATTCTTATTTATAGACAAACCCAAGAAAAACGCGAAGCTCTAGCAAACCTTCCGATCCCTTTCTAACACAATATAATATTCAGCTTTAGGTAAATGAAGGCCAATCTCAAGATCGATGCTTGAATGACCAAATAAGTATTAAATAAGTATTACGTAAGTAATAAATAAACGTTAAACAAACATTAGATAAGTATTAAATACATATTAAATAAATATTAGATAACAAATATTCAATAAGTACTAAATAAATATTAAGTAAGTATTAAATACTTATTAAACACCCATTAGATCAGTATTAAATATATATTATGTAAACGTTATATAATCATGAAATATTAATTAAACATTAAATAATTATAAAATAAGAACAACGTAACTATTAAATAGTCATTAAGTAATTATTAAATAGTTAAAAAATAATTATTGAATAGGTATTAACTAGGTACTGCATAAGTGCTAAAGAAGTGTTAACTCAGTACTAAACAGGTACTAAATAATTATTAAATAATCATTATATAGTTACTATATAATTATTAAATAAGTATTAAATAACTATTAAATAGGTATTAAAGGGTATGAAGTAAACATTAAGTAAGTACTAAAGAAGTATTGAATAATTAGTAAATAAATATTAAATAGGTATTAAATAAGTATTAAATAAGTATTAAACAATTATGGAGGAACTATTGAATAAGTATTAAATGCTGATTAAATAAGTGCAAAATAATTAGTAAGTTAGTAACGAATAACTTTTAAATAATTACTTAATAATTACCAAATAAGTATTAAATAAATATTACATGATTATTAAGATTATTAAGTAAATATTAAATAATTATTAAATAAATACTAAATAATTATTAAATAATTACTAAATAAATATTCAATAAGTATAAAATAATTACTGAATAAGTGTTAAACAGTTATTAAGTAAGTATTAGATAAGTGGTTAGTAATATTAATAATTATTAAATAAATATCGAATAAATATTAAATGATTATTAAATAATTAATAAATAATTATTAAATAAATGCTAAATAATTCTTTAATAATTAATAAAATAAGTATTAAATAAGTAATCAAGTATAAAATAAGTTTTAAATAAATATTAATTATCCATTAAATAAGTATTAAGTAAGTAGTAAATAAGTATCAAAATATTATTAAATAAGTATCAACTGAGTATCAAGTAAGTACTCCCCACTAGAGAAGGCCGTTAAGGCTTAAGTCCGAAATGGGAATTGGCCAAAGAATAAATAAATATTAAAAAAAATAAATTAAATAGAATTGTTTTGAATGTTTTATAACATAGGGAGGTTTTCACTGGGGTGTATCTGCAGCTCATTTCCCATTTCAGCATGCATGATAGTCTATCAAGCCACCCACGACCTTTTCGTTGGCATTTCTCAATTAACATTAAATAAATAAATTTAAAAAATTTCAGTTTGCGTAAACAAATATAAATATGTTGAAGGTCCAGAAAATAATTCACATTTTGTGCAGTTGGTTTTAGTCTTTTTGGGGGCTGTGGGGTCCGCCAGAGGATGCATGCGCTTTGCTTCCATTTACGGGTGCACCTAAGTCAGATATTATAATGAAGAGACCTTCCTAAGAGGTTCTCTGCCTTTTGCTTTGTATTTCACGGCTAATGGAATTGTTTTAATTGGCTCTGGAGTATTTGCTGCACACTTAAACAACGAGGCTAAGGGCCTGCTTTGTTTTTATACGCCAAAAGTCCCTTAGACGATCATTAGACGCAGTTTCGCGTATTTAAATCAGTCAGAATGGTCAGAGTTATACATTTAAATTTTAATTGAGCCTTTGGAGAAAAGCGGACGTTGAAGTTAAGTACACCCTAACCCCAGCCTGTGACAAAACCCTCAGGTGTCTCATGCTCGTCTCCGTTGTTTAAGGTAAGCGTAGAGGGAGTGGAGTTTGTTAGTGATAATTATATTAAGTTGCTTTTTGTTTGTCCTAAACGGAACGAAAGCAAGCAGTTGTGCCTCCTTTAAGTGCGCCGGAGACAGCCGAACAAAAAAAGGTTTAAATCTCTAGTGTTTGGGAATTGTTGCATGTCTTTACAAGCCCCAGCGGGGACAAGGAAAAGAGAGAAATTCAAAAACTGAAAACAACAAAAAAGGTTTGCCAACTGCCGGTGGCAAAGGCAGTGGCATCTCCACGTACAGAGGGCGTGCAAGCGATCATGCGAGCGATCATTGTTACTAGCAGCCAATCTTTTTGCTACGCATGAGCGGCGGGGTTTCGGTGTATTTCCCTTTGCAGTTAGCAATTTGTACTCGTCAGTGAATTCATTATTCATTAGAGGATCTGCCAAATCAATTTTCTGCATCCCTCTCTTTGAGCTAATAAACCGAAAAATCAACTTTGTCTGAAATTCGCACTTTTTAAGTCGATCTGCTGACGCTCTGCGAAGTGGGCTGCGAGGCAAAACGAATAAGGCTACCAATGCGCAGCATGCACTGAGAAGAAAAAGATACTGGCAAGAACAGAGAGAAAAGAAAGTATATTCGTTTTGGGGCTTGCGAGTTGGATGAAACGAAGTGAGCAGAAAATGTTTAAAAATTGTCAAGCAAAAACGAATTAAAAGTAAATGATCATAAATGTATCTTTATAACAAAAGAACAAAAAGCAAGTTGGCAGCAGCATGCATGCATGCGGAGAAACGTGAAAACTTAAGTCGCATTTGGAGCTTCCATGAGGAAAATGGTTGAATAAACAAATATTCAACCACTTCAGGCATTTCCCTTATAAAGATGATTTCGGCAAAAATCATCAAAAACATTTTGGAGAGATGATCGGGCTGCATGCGGCAGATGGCATGCAACTTCAGCCACGGCATTCCCCCCTTCATCTGCCGCAGCAGCCCCAGCCAGTCCCTCAAAGACGAGAGACAACAACTGCGAATTCAGCAGCCTCTGCCTCTCCCCTGATGCACAAATAAACACCAAGGAAAACCAGCAAACGGCAATTCTCATCCCAGTTAACAAAAACGGTTTGCTGGGTCATTAGAAGCGGTTGCAGCGGCAGAAAAAACAAAAGATCTGCACATTTATACATTACTGCATGCATGCAAAACGCATGCAATTTGGGGCTTTCCTCACCAGCGTCAACAACAGAGACTCCTTGAGGCACCCCCACTGCTGCTAAGCCACGAAGTTGCTGCTGACGCATGTGCTCTACTTCTGCAGCAAAGAAGAGCAGCAGCCGTTTGCTGCTGCTGCTGCGATTCGCCATGCAAGCCCCAATCCGCCGCAGGGCTTCCACTGCATCTTCCAGCATCCTGCGCATGCGCATGCAGTGCACCTCGCATGCGGCCATTTGGGGCTTTCCCAGAGAAGCCAGTTGAGACAACTCGAGGAACAGAAATACAATTCAATTCAAAAAAAGAAAGAGCAGCAAGACACAAATAAAAATCAGAGACAGCAAAGGATTAAACAGACTTGCTGCTCCCATTGCATGCATATGCATTGCCTGCTTACTGTCTGTGCTGCAGCCTCGGCAGCAACCGCAGCAGCCGCAGCAAAAGAATCAGCAGCGTTTGCTGCTGGCGCTGCAGCGGGAAGAATTCGTGGCTCCTCCACAAGCCCGTCAGCAAAACGCTTGCGCTGCGCAAAGTCGCGCGTCCCAAAATGCATGCAAACACTTCTTCTTTTTGCTGCTGCTGCTGCTCTTTCCCTTTCTGCTGCTGCATGCAGCAGCACTGGGGTGTATGGACAGCAGCATCGCTGCTCTCTGCATGCGTAATCATTCCGCCGGCAAAGTGCAGCATAACATCTGCAACGGCTTCAAGCTCAGGCCGGCCTGCTGCCCCCTGCGACTTTGCGCAAGGCCGCTCTGTCAGCTGCCCTCCAGCAGCAGCAAGCGCGCAGCAGCGCAAAACTTCCCCTAAAAACTGCGCTGTCCGGGAACAGCCCCAAGCCTGCATGCATGCAACGCGCAGCTGCCGCTGCTGCAGCGCCTTTGCCGCATGCTGCTGCTGGGGCTTTGCGAGCTTCTCCTGCCGATCGGGCAGCGAAGACGTGCGTCTTTCGTGAGGACACAGCAGGTGTCTTGGGGCTGCATGCACCGCCTGCAGCAGCTGCAGCAGCAGCTGCGCGGCAGCAAGAAGAGTTTGCTGAAGAACGCCGTTTCTGCCCTCGCGGCGAAGACAACGGGTCAGGTCTGTTCGCTGCAGAGCGATGCTCCATAAGGCCTGAGCGCATGCAGCTGCTGTTATTGCTGCTTCCTCTACAGCAGCAGCCCCGTCGCTCCCGTTTGGGGCTTTCTGCTGCAGATGCTGCGCGCTGAGGGCCTCCAGCGCCTTCCCTAGGGCAGCGCCGATGTAAGCCACCGTGTGAACCAGCAAAGAGGCAGACAGACCACTGGTCACGCGCCGCCAGCACCTGCGCAGCAGCAGCAGCAGCAGTAGCAGCAGTAGCAGTAGCCACACACAGACAGCAGAGACACTTCGCTACAAACCGACACATCTCTGCAAGCGACACTAAAAACACGGAAGCAGCAAAAAGGCAAATCGATGCGTGGTTTTGCTGAGGTGTATGTACACCGCAAGAGAAGCAGCAAGACGAACGTGTCAATAGAAAATGAGGAAGCAGCAAACTCCAACGAGTCCTTCTGCTGCTCCTGCTGCAGCACAACGGCGAGAAGGTGCTGCACCTCTACAGAGTGCATGCCTTGCGAAAAGATGCTTGCTGCTGCTTGTTGCTGCTGCTGCCGGCCTGTCTGCTGCTGAAACGCCGTTGCTGCAGCAGCAGCAGCACCTGCTGCTGCTGCTGCAGCAACGGCAGCGCCAATGTGCAGCTGCAACTCTCTCGTCGTGGTAAGCAACAAAACGCTTGCCAGATGAGCGGTGAGAGAGCTGCAGAGCTCAGCTGCCTTCTGCTGCTGCAGCTGCTGCTCCTGCTCCTGCTCCTGCTGCTGCTGCGCTGCTGCCTTGGCAAAATGCCTCATGGCTCCGCCCCACTGCGAGCAGAGCATGAGCAAGAAGCGCATGCAGCTGTCCCTTAAGCGAAGGTGTCCCTCAGCAGCAGCAGCAGCAGCAGCGTCTCCGGTGTCTCCGGAGGTCAATACACCTTGCAGTCTGCGCAGCAGCCTAAGCAGCTGCTGCGGCTTTGCTGCCCCGCCAGTTTGAGGCAGCAGCAGGAACGCGTCAGGTGTCTTTGAACTGCAGCGGGAGACGACGATCCCAGAAATCCTGTCCATCTCACCCCGCTGCAGCTGCATTTGCATGCGCCGTTGTTGCTGTTGCTGCTGCTCGGGGCTTCCCTCCGCATCTCCCGCTGCTGCTGCTGCTGCTGCTGCTGCTGCTGCCTTAAGGCTTGCCTTGGCAGCCGCGTCAGCCTGTTGCTGCAGAAAGAAAAACCCAAACGTTTGCTGTTGCCGCAGCAGTTCCAAAACGCATGCAATCAGGTGCGCTGCTGTCCCGTTGCTGGCAGCAGCAGCTGCTGCTGCTGAGCTGAGGACGGAGACAGAGGTCAGCTGCTCATCGAGTGCAGCAGAGACAGCAGCAGAAAAAAGCCCCATTGCGGCTTGCATGCAATCTGAAGGCAGGGCCGCAGCAAGCTCTTGAAGAAGCTCTTGCTGCTGCTGCTGCTGCTGCTGTTGCTTGTTTTGCTGCAGCAAGTAAGGCATCATCCGCGGGACTGCTAGTGCATGCAGAGCCTTGAACGCCGCCAAAGAGAGCAGGAGCAGTTTATTTGTTTTGTCTCCGTCTTCAGGGTCACTTAGTGCATTTCCCACTTTAACAGCAAAGGCTTTTGCTGCTGCGCTGCAGCAACTCAGCAGCAAACCAAAGTTTTGCTGCCGCAGAGCAGCACGCATTTGCTGCTGCAACAGCCGCTGCTCTTCAGGTGTCTCCGCAGGCAAAAAAGCAGCTGCAGCTAACACGGCTGCTGCAGCGCCCTTGCCTGCTGCTGCTGCATTCGACGCCGAGGCAGCCCATAAGACTTCTGCTGCTGCCTCTGCTGCTGCCAATGCTGCACCTGCTGCTGCATCTGCATGCGATATATCGCTGCTGCTTGCTGCTGCAGTGAGAAGCCCCAAGGTCTCGTACACACCACGGCCCTTTGAAATGCATGCAGCTGCCCAATGCCCAGCTGTCTGTACACCTTGGCCGCAGCAAACATGGCGAAGAGCACTAGTGATGGCAGCAGCCGCAGCGAGCAGCAGCTGCTGCTCCTCCAGGTGTACAGACACCTCTTGCAGCCCTTGCGTCGTTGCCTGCAGTGCCTCCCACAGAGCGACTGCCACGAGGGCCGAATCGTCAGATGAGCTGCATGCAAACACCTCCACAGGAAACCTGCTGCAAAGCCCCAAACTCATCTGCTGCAGCGCTGCCACAGCCGCTATCTGCCTGCTGCTGCCTGCTGCTGCTGCTGCTGTCTCGCCCTCAGCAGCCCGCATCTGCTCAGTACACCTCAGAGTGCGTTGCTTCTTCGACGCTTTCAAGTCCGTCGTTGCTGCTGCTGCTGCTGCTGCTGCTGCTGTTGCTGCTGTTGGGCTCCGCTCCCGTGCGCATGCAGCGGCGCTGCAGAGCAGCGCAGCGCAGCGCCGCAGCAGCACGGGGTAAGTGCTGCGCTCCTCCAGCAGCTCTGGCGATACACCCCAATGGCCAACGGCCTCCTGTGCCTTTGCTGTTGCTGCTGCAACCAAACTGCTCTCTCCTGCTGCTGCTGCTGCTGCAAATACAGCCGGCAAGGGATTTTGAAGGCACATGGCCCCAGCAGCAGAAAGCACGCAAGTGGCAAGGGTCTCTCCACATGCATCGCAGCGAGGGTTTGTGTTTTTTGCTGCTGCTGCGGTATTTTTTGCTGCTGCTGCGGTGTCTCTTGCTGCTGCTGCGGTGTCTCTTGCTGCTGCTGCTGCTGTAAGGCTGGGCAGAACGCGAAATAGAAAAGGAAAATGAGGAGACAGTTTTGCTGCTTCTGCTGCACCTCTATCCTCGGCCTCAGTACACCGCAGCACTCTGTGCAGCTGCAGCAGCGCGGCAAAAGTGCCAGCATTGCTGCTGTCCTGCTGCCGCATTTCGTGCTGCAGCAGAAGAAGCAAAACTGCTGCTTCAACTGCAGCAGAGACACTCGTGTCTCTGCAGCTCCCCTTCCCAGCCGACAGCAGCTGCTCTTGCTGCTGCTGCC
Organism: Eimeria falciformis; assembly: GCA_002271815.1. Classification (NCBI taxonomy): domain Eukaryota; phylum Apicomplexa; class Conoidasida; order Eucoccidiorida; family Eimeriidae; genus Eimeria; species Eimeria falciformis. Next base: position 40,323 of record NPHX01000186.1, on the reverse strand, counting down.
TCTTTCGGCGCTGCTGCTGCTGCTGCTGCTGCTGCTGCTGCTCGCTTTGAGCCTTGCTGTCGTCCTGCAGGATGCTGAGCAGCAGGAGATATTCCAGGCGCTGCAGTGCGCGCTGCTGCTGCAGCTGCAACAGCAGCTGCTGCTGGTGCAGCTGCAGGAGTTGTTGTTGCTGCTCATTTTCTGCAGCTGCTGCATCGCACTGTATGGGGTCAACAGACGGCTGCTGCTGCTGCTGCTGCAGCCGCTGCAGTGCCCGCGTGGATTGGCCTACACTGCGAATAGCATCCGTAAGGGTTGCCTCATCTGCATGCAGCGGCAAGGCAGCGTCTGCTGCTGCTGCTGCAGCCCCTGCTGCTGCAGGGGCTGCATGCAGCAGCCTCTCTGCGACAGGAAAGGGGACAGCAAAGGAACGCACGTGGCGCAGCAGCATGCAGATGGAGACACGCAGGGAGTCTCGCCCCCGGCGGAGGAGGCGCAGCAGCAGAGCATTCTGCTGCTGCTGCTGCTGCTGTTCCTGTGAAGCGAGAAAATGCTGCAGCGGCTGCAGCTCGATGAGGGTTGCAATAGCCTCAGGCAGCACGTCGAGGATGGGCAGCAGCAGCAGCTCTTGCTGCTGCTGCGGCTGCTGCTGCACACCCCGCAGGATCGATGCCAGCATGAGCTGCAAGGCCACAGCATTCACCACAGACGTTGCAAGGCCCTGCTGCTGCTGCTGCTTTTGCTGCTGCTGCTGCTGCTGCTGCTGGGTGAGGCGCAACAAGGCCATCGTGGAGTGTCTGAACAACAGTTTAATCTGCTGCAGCAGCTGCGGCACTTGGGAGGCCAGCGCTGCAGCGGCGCCGGTGTCAAAAATGCTGAGGAAGTCGTCTCGCAGCGCAAAGGCCAAAGAGCCCTCTGCATGCACAAAAACACACAAAGCCCCAAAAACCTCCGTGCTGATGGCTGCAGCACCTGCTTCTTGCTGCTGCTGCTGTGCTGCAGAGCAGCACAGCAGCAACAGCAGCAGCAAACAAGAGAGTTTTGCAGCGCTGCTGGCCACGTGGCTGGTGGCAAAGGAGACAGTTGAAACTGACGGGGGCTGACGGAGACACTTGGGACACCATGGAGCTTCTTCTGCATGCTCCCCGCTGCTGCTGCTGCTGCTGCTGAGGTGCTGCTGCTTTCCAATTCTGCTGCTCCCACATGGGACCCCAAGGCTGCAAGCAGCGCTGGCATGTCGTTCATTCGAGTGTATGTACACCCCAGAAGCAGCAAGAACTCCGTGCTGCAGACAAAACAACAAATAAATGTATCTCTTCCCCAATCGCAGATGCGAAGCTGAAACCGGCTGCTGTCACTGCATGCAGTCAATGCATGCAGCAGCTGCCACAGCAGCAGCACCCACATCAGCGGCAGCAGCAGTGGCAGCAGCCACAGCAGCAGCTGCAGCCACAGCAGCAGCTGCTGAGACAGCGCACCTGCCAGAGCGTCGCAGCATATCAGTATTTGGATCTTCGAGTGCAGCAGCAAATCCGGCCGCAAGCATCTGCTGCTGGCTTTGGTTTGCTGCTGCATGCAGCAGCAAGTGCTGCTGCTCATGCAGCCAGAAAACCTGCTGCAGCAAACCCTCAAAGGCCCTTGGCAGCAGCTGCAGCTGCAGCGCAGCGCCGCCCCACAGGGTGCGCAGCAACTCGCAGAGCGCATGCAGTGCGGAGGCGGGCACGGGGCTTTTTGGGGTGTACATACACCCGAGAAGGTCGACGCCAGCCCCAGCAGCAGCAGGAGGCAGGCCGAGGCAGCGCAGCAGCTGCTGCAGCACCGCATGCAGCGCTGCCACACAACGCGAAGCAAAGGCACAGAGGGCTGCCTGGTGTCTCTGCTGCCCCAACAGCCGAGGGCTCAGCAGAGAGGAACTGCAAACCCTGAGAGACAAGCAGATTTCAAGGCAGCACAAAAACAAATGCTGGAAAGTAAACAAAGAACAAAGCAAAAATAAATGATTAGCCTCGTCAAATGCACACACTCACAAACACACTTTCAAAGAACCAGCTGCGTCTGTGTCTCTGCTGTCTGTGTCTCTGCTGTCTGTGTCTCTGCTGTCTCTGTGTCTCTGCTCTCTGTGTCTCTGTGTCTCTGTGTCTCTGTCTCCGTGTCTGTCTGTTATTTTCGTCATGTAAGAAAGAATGGCAAGCACCAACAGCCCCAGAGGTGTCTGTACACTGAGGTGTCTGTACACTGAGGTGTCTGTACACTGAGGTGTCTGTACACTGGAAAGACGGAGACAAGCGGAATGCATGCAGAGAAAAATCCCCGAGCTCACCGATGCCACGCGTTCACAAGGCCGCCCCAACGCATGTTCTCA
>NPHX01000186.1:19348-31015 GCA_002271815.1 Eimeria falciformis | reverse complement strand
TATATATATATATATATATATATGCGGCAATTTGTACTTATATATGAATGCATATGTGCACAGTGCACATGCACAGGTACACCCACAGACATATGTAGACATTTGTAGACTCATATCGCTATGTAGATTCACCTCTAGAAACGTCTTTTAATTTGCGGAGTTGCAGCCCCACATAAACAGAGCTGCATGCGGAGACAAACAGAGCCCTGCCCAGACACGAACTTTTCTATTTTTATTTTAGTTTTGACGATTTTGTTTAGGCAGTCAGACGGGGCAGCTGAAGGTTTGGCTGGTGGCCACGGGGCAGTGCATTAAAAAGATTGACAAAGCGCATGATGCTGGTGAGCCTCCATTTTTGTCATTTTTGTTCTTAAAAAATATTATTATTTTGTTTGCTTTATTCTCTGGCGATTGCTTGGTGAACAGTCTAAAATGCGTTTAAGTAAATAAATAATAACTGAATTACTAAATAAATAAATGAACAAATAAATAAATATAATTAATTAATTAATTAATTAATTAAACAACAAAACCATAAATAAACAAGTGCCATTGGCAACGCGAAGTGTCTAGCTATCGTTCATGTATTTTTTGGGGCTTGGATTTCGACTGTTTGCATGCGAATTTCTCTGCAGCGATCGCGTCCATTTGCTTCAGCAAGGACAACACGCATTTACTGACAGGCTCGTTTGACACGACCGCGAGGTAAGGAGATGTTTGGGGTGTATGTACACTGCATGCTGCATGCACACAGCTCATTTCTGTTGTCCATTCAAAATATCTGTTTCTGGCCATCGCAGAATCCACGGCCTCAAGGCAGGGAAAACGCTGAAAGAGTTTCGAGGTCACTTGACGTTTGTTAATTGTGCTATTTATTTGCCAGACAACTCCCGCGTGCTGACAGGTAAATGCTGAGGTGTACAGACAGCCGATAACAGACAGTGTCCATACACCTCAATTGAAACGTAGAAGCGTTCATTTTCGCTTTTTTTGGCATTTTCTTGCGGCCAGAGAATATCCCTTTTGTTTTAAATGTAATCTATTATTCAAGCTGTCTGAGTTTCGGGGGTTTTGCAGGGAGCGCCGACGGCAAAGTTAAATTGTGGGATGCAAAAACACAAGACTGTCTGCAGACCTTCACGCCTCCTGTGCCTCCGCACATGCAGGCAGCTCAGTGCCTGCCGTCGGTGATGTCTGTCGTGCTTGCCCCTCGAGTACGAACATCCTTAACGGTTAAAACACGGCATTGCGTAGGCAGGCTTTTTGCGCTGCACAGGGAACATTCTGAGGTGTATGTACACTGGAGCTTTTTGCTGTTTTGCCGCGGGTTGTTGTGTGTCCGCAGAATGTAGGCATGGACCTTGTGTATATCTGCACAAAGAGCAACACCATCAGCCTCATGAACTTCAACGGGAAAACAATTAAAACGTGGAGTTCTGGCAAGAAGCAGGGAGGCGACTTCGTTGCTGCATGCGGTAAGACACGCAGGTGTATGTACACCCGAATTTCTTGTAGAAACGTAGCCGCTTTCTGTTTACGCAGTTCATTTTCGTTTTTAAAAACAACTGCACGCGCAGCTTTTCCGCCAACAAAGAGTGTCAGAGAGAGACGCTGCAGAAGAGACAATAGAATTGAGTGGGCGTTTGCTGCTGCTGCTGCTGCTGCTGTTGCTGCTGCTGCAGTGTCTCCTCGTGCTGAGTGGATTCTCTGTGCTGGCGAGGATCATTCTTTGTATTGTTTTGCAAATGCAACTGGGAAGCTTGAGCACGTCATGAAGGTAAGAAGAAATGTTCTTTTTTAAAGTGTTCTTTGCTAAAAGCTTCACATGCTGCTTCATCAGAGAGATGCAGCAGCAGCAAATGGGGTGTATGTACATGTGGTATTTTCGCAGATACATGAGCAGGACGTGATTGGCCTCGCTCATCATCCCAGTAACAACGTGGTGGTTTCTTGGGGCTTTGACGGATGCTTGAATGTGCTGAAGCCGTAAAGGCAGATTGCATGCAACCCGCTTGCTCCGGTGTACATACACCAGACACCTCTGAAGCTCGGCTTGTAAGGGGGATTGCTCCTAAGTGAGGAGCCACTTTATTATTCCTTTGCTTGAGCTGGGGGGCCGGCGAAGACTACCTTGGCCAAAGAACGGTCGTATATTGTCACGTTCATTAGAACCCCAAACCCTAAACCCTAAACCCTAGAGGGTGGCTAGCCAAGGCAGAATAGAAAGAGGCAGGGAGCAGCTCTCCGTTTGAGGTGTATCGACACCTTTAGGCTAAAACCTGCAACATACGAGACAACGGATTTCGGCATTCCCTGCTGGAAGTGATGAGACACCGCGAAATAGAGAAAGTTAATTAAAACAGACAAACAAATGTGACGAACAGACGTCTGGCCGTCAAGAATTTGGTGCACCCATCTTCCTTTTCGTCTCGGAGCAGAAACCCCAAACTCACTCGTCCTAAAATAGTCTTGAGGCCTTCGCCGCATTGGCTGAAGCAAATTTAAATGCATGCGCTACAAAAATAGCAGTTTTAATATTTTTGTGGTTTCTTTGATTTCCCCCGTGGCTACCGCTCGTGTGTAATATTCAAATCCCAGCTATTCTACAGTAAGGACCAAAGTGGCGTCGTATGATTCTGTGTAGCTGGAGCATAATAGGAACTAAGCTCAGGTGTACAGACACCTCAGCCGCTCCTTCCGGGGGAGCCTGAGCAGGCGGGAGTCACCTCGTCAGATTTTGGTTGTATTGAACCCTCTCTGCCTTTTCCGGTTGTTAAAATATTTTTGTAATTAAAACTCTTTAAAGCGCAAGCCGCGTGTGTTAAATCGAAGAAAAGCTCACAACAACTGTTTCGGTAACCACTGGAGGTGTACATACACCGCAATATGCCGGCTGTATGTTGCGCGTAGAAAGGAGCATCGGCGGCAGCAGCCCTTAGGGGTCACTTCAATGCACACGCACTCGCAAACTTCACCTTTGGAAATATATATAAAACACTTTAGATGTACAACTACAAAACATTAAAACCCTAAACCACCAGACCCCACTGCAAGTAACGATTGCGAGTGTCTGCGCATGCAGCGGAGGGCAGCTGTGGCAAAAGGGGAGGCAGTGGGATCAAGGCCCCGATTGTTTGGTAAGCCCTTTAGGTGAAACATGCAATATCAAGCTGTACAGACACCCGAAATAAGTGTTAGGTCTCTGTGTTTGTGTCTGCCGTTAAACACGGAAGGGGGAGGCGCTGGGTGGGTGGGGGCCCCTCCACCGTAGCCCGGACGCTTCTGGAGTGTCTGTACACCCCAAGGGGAAGCTGTTCCAATCGACCGTTGAAAGCTGCTAAACAGGGCAGCCATTTGTTTGCTTAGACTGGCAAGCCGCGGACCTCCAGCAGCCTTCCTCCTTAATCCTTAAACTCGAATAAAAATGAATGCAAAGCCCGAGCCAGCTAATGATGCGGAGGGAGCCAGCAGCTCACCAGCTGTCTGTACACCCGACGCCTCCGCCGCGAACGCCGGCCCCCCAGCCTCAGCCACCGCAGAGACTCCAGGGCAGGGCAATGACGTTGTTCTTGTCAAGAGTGAGGAGCGTGCTGCTGCTGCAAGTGCAGCAGCACCCGCCTTGGATGCAAAGGGAGGTGTTGTGGCTCAGGGGGCAACCAGCGCAACAGAGCAGAAAAAACCACCACCACCGGCGTCGGGTGTACAGACAGCTGCGTCGGCAAGTGCCGTGCAGCTCGTCTCTCTAGATGCAGACGAAGTGGGGGAAAAGCTGGAGAAATTTTTTGATTCTTGGAATGGCAAGGGACCGAATGCTGCCGCTGCGTTTTGGGGAGATGTCGATGCTGTCTGTGTATTCGTGGGCAGGGCTGCTGAAGAAGACGACAGCGCAGCGGAGCGCATTCAGTGAGGCTCTTGTTGCGGGGTGTCTGTACACCCGAAGCGCATGCATTTGTCTTCATGAGCGCGCCTATTGATGTCCATTTTTTGTTTTTTGTTTGTTTTGCCGCTTTTTACTTGTTGTATTTTCGGGCTGTTTGCGCTGTAAACCCTCGTCAGATCGTGGTTAACGGGATTTCAATTTCTCGAGACTCTCTTTGTGTTTCTTCGGGCAAGCAAGGAGTGGTTGGTGCTGACCTCGGCCAAGAAAGCCGAACATCTTCGTCAACTCGAAACCATCAAGGGTCTGCAAATTTTCGTCAAAGACGCTGTGGAAGGCAATGCACGAAATTTAGTGCAAATCGCTGAAATTGCCAAACGTGCCGCAGAAAAAAATAAACATGTAAGTGGCTTTAATCCGACTTCTGCAGGGTTTAGGGTTTAGGGTTTAGTGGCTTCTTATTTGCATTACGTTGGGGAAGCAGAAGGGGAGAGATTGAACTGAAATGTTTATTTTATCTGCATGCGATGATTTGTTTAGAGCGACGTCCGAGTTGCGCCGTTCCTCGGAGGGTCACTTGTCTGTACACCCGGGACGATGGCTGCTGAAGTTGTTCCTTGGTTAAATACCTTCGCTCAGAAGAAAGAGAATATTGAATTTCCCCTGTCTCCACTTACGGCGACTCTCATGCCTTCGGAGGTGGTGAGGCAGTCGAGCACGAATTTCATTTGTTATTTGTTTTTTTCATCAAACTAGAATTTCTAGTATTTCTATTTATTCTCTGCATGCAAATACGAGTTGTTTGATATTGCATGCGGTGGGTTTTGTTCTTAAAGGCCTTGGTCTCGGATGCAAGTCGCGTGTCGGTAGCGATGGTGAAGACGCAGCTGGTTTCTCGTGTGGAATTTGTCTTGGATAATGGACAGAAAGAATCGCATAAAAGCATTTGCGATCGAGCAGAGTTGTTTCTCAAGGATCAGAAGCAACTGCAAAAGCTGAAGGAAAAGTGCAGCGTAAGAAACGCACAAGAGGCCCAAACAGCAAAATAATTCATTTAAATTTGTAAAGTGATGATGCTATGTTTTGCAGTTTAATGGTCAGCAAGCAAGTGTCTGACGTCTTGTCATTTGAACAAATTTCATGCGAAACAAACTGTTTAAAATGCTGTTCAAACATGGCATTCATAGCATCCTTATAGCTCCAATGCCTCTCCGTCGTCTTTGCGGTGTATGTACAGCTCGACCCTACGGAGGTGGAAGTTTTGTTTAAAAACGTGCAGAGTGGAAGCCGCTTTGATCTGCGGGCCTCAGCGCAGCCCTCCTCCGACGCTCTGTCACAGACAGAAGGCACCATCGTCGTCTCTCTTGGATGCAAATACAAAGATTTCTGCGCCGCCATTTGCCGCACGTTCATTCTTAACGGCAGAAAGGTGAAATTGCGCTTGAACCCCCTTTAAAGGGGTTTAGGGTTTAGGGTTTAGGGGCCTCAGCATGCATGAAGTTTCAGGGTTTTCGTGCGGTGCCTTGAACAAAGCACGTGTACATACACCCGAAGCAACTTGAAATAGTTTGTCGGCTTCTGTCTGTGTATATTTGATTTTTGTTTATCTGCAGGAGCAGAAGGATACGTACGAACTGGCACTTCAGTTGCAGCAGCATGTGATGGCAAGTTTAAAGCCGGGCGTTTCGTTTGCTTCTGTCCATGAAAAGGCAGTGGAGTTTTTAACTGCAAAAAAACCTGCGCTGCTGAGACACCTGACGAAGAATGTGGGGCATGCAATTGGCGCGCAGTACAGAGATGCGCGGCTTGTGTTCAACCAAAAGAATGACAAGTACGGATAGAAGATAGTTGTTTTGCACTTCCGATTTCTGCTGTCTGTACACCGCAGAATAATGCACGTCTGCTCCCATTCTGCATGTTTAGCGTTGTGTTAACATTCGGCATTCGAGGTGTCTGTACACTCCATTTCCCACAGGGTGTTTATCGAACCGGGAATGACATTTCTTGTCAGCGTTGGCTTCAGCGACTTGCAAACTTCCGCTGGAAATGAATATGCAGTTTGGATTGCTGACACAGTGTTGGTCAAGTCCGACGGGACAGCCCAAAGTACCGCAAGCTCACAATAGACATGAAAAACCAATCTTTGAATTGATTAAAATAAATTAAAATAAATTAAAATAAATTAAAATAAGCATTTAAACTATCTCAACTTGCATGCATTCCACAAAAGTGGAAACAAGGGCCCTAAAAAAGAAGAAAACAAAGCCCCGTTTGTCACACGTGCTTTGCATGCGTTATTTCAGTTTTAACAGAAGGGCTCTCGTCGCAGTTGGCTTACGTGAACTATGAGCTTGACGACGGCGAAGAGGAGCAGAAGCCGCAGCCCCCTGCGAAATCAAAGAGCAGCAAAGAGGAACGAAGAGACAAAAAGGGTGCCGATGAGAATGTCGATGGCAATGCAGCAGACAGAAAAAAAAACCGCGACAAAACAAAGGATAAGAAAGAGAAAGATGCAATTGACAAGTCAGACAAACAGTCGACGGGCACGATTAGCGCCAGCGTTCTCAAGAACGCAGAGAGTTTAATTCTAAGGGACCGACTTCGCAGAAGGGACAACGGCTCTGCAGCCCACATGGATGCTGCGGAAGAAAGAGACAACCGCCAGAGAGAGCTGCGAAAAAAAAAATTGAATGCGTTGCAGCAGGTACAAGCCCACTTCCTTAGCACGTTCATTTTAGAATCTGTGGCTCCGTAGGCCAACGTATTCCTATCCTTTTAATTCTGCCTTTCGCTGTCTCTGACTCTGCATGCAGCGATTTGCAAGGGAAGACGCAGATGACGGCGGAGGCGAGCAGCAGCAAAAACACCAACGGAAAATGCAAGATTTAAGGGCATTCACATCTCCCGACGAATTCCCCAGAGACTTGCGGCCAAGCAAGGTACACTGCTCAAGACCCTTTGAAACAGCCACTACAACATTTGGACAGTCAACAACACACAGGGCTCTCTTTGCACGCTTACATTATTTGATGCGGTTTTGCAGTTAGAGTTTAGGGTTTAGGGTTTAGGGTGTAGAAGAATGTGTGGGTTTTATGGTTTTGCAGTTGTATGTGGATATGAAGAGCGAGTGTCTCTTCGTGCCTTTTCCCGGGCACCACCTGCCGTTTCATTTATCGACGGTTAAAAATGTCACATGCAGCGAATCTGAATCGAATTTGAATGCAGCGCGCGTGGCAGCAGGGGGACGCCCAAGCCGTTTTTCAATTCTTCGAATCAACTTTCAAGTTCCAGGGTCGCAGACTTTGACCCAAAAGGGAGAGGAAAACCCTCTGCCAGATATCGCTGGCAAAAACCAACTTTTTGTTAAGGAGCTTATGTTCAAAAGTGAAGACAGCCGGCATCTGCAAAGTACGTACACTCCATTTATGTTGGGTTTATGAAAAATTGGCATGGACAGACACTTTTTATTTGATCAAATGTTTTAATCATATTTTTCGTTTTGTGTCGGGGGGATTGGAAAAGGACTTTTTGGGGTGTATGTACACCTGGTGAATTTTTTGAGGTGTATGTACACCTGGTGGGTGTGCGCATTCCGTAACTGGATATTTTGAATTCTTTTCATTTTTGTTTTTCAGCGATTTACCGGACGATTAAAGAACAACTAAAGAGAGTAAAGCAGAAGGCAGCAGAAGATTTGCAATACCCAGGGGAATTGGCAGCACAAGAAAAACTTGTTTTAAATCGCTCTGGAAGAAGGATCTTGCTTAAAGACCTTATGGTCAGGCCAAACATTTCCACCGGGATGCGGAAACTCATTGGAGCCCTCGAAGCCCACACCAACGGTTTAAGGTGAGCAGCCACTTTAACATGTATTATCACCTTTAGAATACAGCAACTACAATGTGTACCTTGTTGTATATCTACATATATATATATGTATTTATTTATTTATTTATTTGTCTTTATAGAACAACCTTGTTTTCAGTGCAACACACTTTACTGTATCCGTTGAATGTCAGTTTTGCATGAAGCCTCTGTATTTGTCTTTTCAGGTTTACTGTGAACACGCGAGGCCAAATGGATGTAGTGGACATCACCTACTCCAACATAAAACATGCGATTTTGCAGCCTTGCGAAAGAGAGTTGATTGTGCTCGTGCATTTCCACTTAAAGGTCAGACCTTTTACTAGTTAAAGGATGCCTGCTGAGGCAGTGTTTTTGCAGGGAGTTATTTTCTTGGTTTTGTTTGCTTTTGTAGATGTACACTCCAATGGGAGAGGGAGAGATAGCATGTGCAAATGCCATTTAAATCTTTTTTTATTGCCCATTCTTCTGCAGGCGCCGATCCTTGTCGGCAAGAAAAGAACGCAGGACGTTCAGTTTTACACAGAGGCAGGGACGCAGACGGATGACCTTGACAACCGCCGAAAGTGAGTGAGGGAGAGGCATTTTGCATCGTTTGCTGTTTCTTGTTTTGTATACTGGTAGGGGTGCTTAGATACACAGTGCGTGTCTCCTTGCTTTCTTTTGCACGAGCTAAAACTAATTCATTTAAAAACTGTTTTTGGGTTCTTAGTCGCTCTTATCATGATCCCGATGAGACAATGGATGAAATGAGGGAACGCGAAATGAAGAAGCGGCTCAACGGGGAGTTTAAGCGTTTTGTACAGCAGGTGGAAGAAGTATCAAAAGTTGAATTTGATTTGCCTTACAGGTAATTATAATTCATTTTAAAATATTATTTTATATATTGCCAAGTTTATAAATATATTACAACACCTATTGCTGATCTTGTGGTCATCTTGTGGTGCACCTGCATGCGCGCGGTGTACAGACACCCCAGACAGAATGCGTTGTATTTTGTTTTATTTTGATTTATTTTTTCAGAGAGTTGAAATTCTCGGGCGTTCCCCTCAAGTCCAACGTGGAGATCTTGCCAACTGCGAATTGTTTGATTCATTTGGTGGAGTGGCCGCCGTTTGTTTTGCCGCTGGAAGATATTGAGATTGTCTCTTTCGAGCGTGTAGCTCACGGTCTGCGAAACTTTGATATGGTGTTTGTGTTTCAGGTAAAATACAATAAAGATGCCGAACACACAAAAGAGATTGTTTTAAATTTCTTTTAATTACCTACTTGTGCATGTGCTTCACTGCATGCATGCATGGCTACTGCTTGCTGTCGTCTGTCTTGAAAACTGCAGGACTACAGCAAGCCTGTTAAGCGGATAGATTTGATCCCGATTGAGTATCTGGACAATCTAAAGGTGCGTGTTTTTTAATAAATAAAAAAATATATTTAAATTGTAGTCATATTTATCGATACATGAATTTAATTCTGTTCATTTCAATGGGACTGTGTCTCTTTATTTGCCGCAGCGGTGGTTAAATGAATTAGAAATTGTTTGGTATGAAGGCAAACAAAACTTGAATTGGTCTGCCATTCTCAAAGAAATTCGAGACGATCCGCGGGGCTTTGTGGAAGACGGAGGGTTTGACATGTTCCTCGGTACGCTTAGGTCTGCATGGCTCTCGGCCATCTCTGCGGTGTATGTACACTATAGAATGCATGTGGTATATGTATGTAAAGTAGCCTCGTTCTTGTTGAGTTATGCTTTTGTATGTCGTTACGGATTAGTATATTACATTTCAAATAATATTTGATTATTTCTGAACTTTGATTGACTGCATGCGTTTTTTGGGGCTTTGCAGGCGACGTAAATGGCAGTGAAGAGGAGGGGGAAGAAAGCGAAGATGACGACGATGAAGAATACGCAGAGCGCGCTTCAAGTGTATGTACAGCTCAGATGACCCCCTTACTCTCGCTGCCTACAATGGCTTCCAAACAAAACCAGAAAAGTATCTATCTCAGCAATATGAATGTTTCATGCTCTGCGGCATCCGCACCAGTGCCCAGGTGTACGTACACCTGACTTGCGTCTTGACGATGTAATGGTTTTAAAAGTGTATTTTCAGGATGATGATAAGGACGATAAGGACGAAGACTTGGATGCTGAGAGCAGCGGCCAGGCAAGCGACAGCGAAAGCGAATACTCATCGGAAGACTCATCACTGGCAGATGAAAGTGATGACGAGGAAGCAGCAGGCACAGATTCTGATGAGGAAGAAGGGCTTAGCTGGGATGAATTGGAAGAGCGAGCGAAGAAAGGTCAGTTTGAATTATTTATTCTTATTACATCATTTTCACAATTAAATATAGTATATATATATGTATTTATTTGTTTATGTATTTATTTATTTATTTATTTCTGCTTTTGCTGCAGAGGATCGAAAGAGGCAAAACGACGGCGACTCTGAGGGTGAAGAGACGCGGACAAAGAAAAAGCGAAAATAATAAATTGGCTTGTTCCTGTTGCATGTGGCGTTTCTTTCAACTTTCTGTCCCGCCATTATTTAAATTATTTATTTAAATTAATTATTTATTTATTTATTCTCTTTCGGCTGTGATTTGCAGTGGGTTTTTAAATATTTCATTCACACCTCGTCAGCTCGCGCCTTGCACCCGTTGACCCCGTTGCCAGTCTGCGACGGGTGATTAGTACCGATGCATTAAATGCTTGACAGCACCGTTTGCTGAACGTCAAGTGAAAAGAATAAGGGAGTTGCTGGTGGTGGGGAAAAAATTGTTGTTGGCCTTCCGTCTTAGCCGCTTGAAAATGCAGCCTTGTGGTTGCCGACAAATTTGATCAATCTTTTGAATGTTTTGCCTTGGCCTCCGCATGGCGTAGAAGCAGAAAACAAAAAGCATTGTTTTCTAGTAATGTTGCTTTGCGGCGTAGTGAAACACGCCGCAATCGATCAAGTTTGTTGGGGTGTACGTACACCGCGTTGCATGCGCCACGCCACACCCAGCATTCAGTTTCTTTCATTCTTCTACACGCAACAAAACCGTTTGAAACGCTTCTTGATGTTGAATGGTCCAGACCACTGGTCGCATGCAGGTCACCTCTATTTAAAACTAATTTATGGGGCTTGTGCCTGTCCTCAGCCTACCTCATCTGTTTCTCGTAACAGCAAGCGCGCCTCATGAACAAAACAAAGAAAAGTGTTTCATTGAAATTCGCGTTTATTAAATTAGACAGGCGATTCTTTTAATAGAAGAGAGGACAGGGGAATGCCAGCACGGGGAGCTGAAAATCCCATTACCGCAAGTTTCATGACATTATACACCAGCGGCAGCAGCCACAAGCAGCACACAAAGGCCGGCGTATCTGTTCTAAAATAGATTCTCTGCATTTCCGCTGCCCCCCTCTCTGCCACCACCATCGCCAGCAAAGGCGCAGGCAAAGTGGCAGCGTACGCAGTAGCCACGGTGGAGCCTCGCAAGTCTAGCAGCAACAAACCCTCCATTGTCGATGCAAACGGCAAAAACAGCAGCGGGACGGAGGCACATCCGCCGGTGAATAAAACTGTTTGCGATAGCTGAAAGTCGGTTTCTTCCAGCCGGCACGCCACTGCAAAAGACGCACAGCAGGTGTACAGACACCTCAACCATCCCACCCACTGTCTGCACACTTTCTAGCTCCCCCCCCACTTTAGCTACAACCAACTAGTTCAGGTGTACAGACACTTGAAACAGCTTACAGAAGGCCACAATCGTCATTTGGGCTGCTGCAGACAAAACAGCTGTGCATGCAGCAACCTTAAAAATTCGACGCTCCAAACGCCGAGAGGCCGTGGGAGTGGCAGCGGGGCCCTTAGGCATTGCGGCATTCACCACCTGAGCCATTGTGTCCGCCGGCATTCCCAGTACAGTATACAAACCAGACGAAA
>NPHX01000186.1:1702-19181 GCA_002271815.1 Eimeria falciformis | reverse complement strand
ATATATATATATATATATATATAATACAGAGAGAGAGAGACAGAGGCATATATCGAAAGAGCGCCATATAAATTTATACATTGCATGCAGCAGCTACAAACAAGTACACTCCAACTCGCAGCATGACAAAAACGGGCACAGACTGCTTCGTTGCTGCAGCCTGCATCCTTCCAGCCAGATGGCTGGATCGTCGATCCCAGCTGACCTGGTGAGCTGCCATGGCCTTGGGGCCCCAGAGAGAAGCAGCTTTTGTCATGGAAGAATAAAGAATCATTCTGCACACAACATCAAAAACATCTGTCTGCTAACAACAGTTCAATTACCAAATACGATCATTAGTTAACAGGCAAGACACCCCACAAACAACTTAAAGGGATAAAAATGGAGGTGGTAGACAGCCAGTACAGAGGCAGAGGGAGATATGTATATATATATATATATATATACTTCCATGAGCACAAATACGCATTAGTGAGAAATACTAAATTGTTGGCTGCCATAGAAACAAGAGTTTCAAGTGACTGCGCATCAAAGCATCCATTTTCGTTTGTTTAGTGGACTGTCTGCTGAGGGTCACCTGACGCAGCACTGCGTGAGGACTGGCAGCACAAAGGGAGCGAATGCTTTTGTCTCCTTCCATAGCGGCGGTCTGTACAGCCGGTAGAGCGTGTGTAAGCGCCTCAAGACACTGTGTTGCTGCTGCTGCTGGTGTTCTTGCTGCTCAGCTTCAGTGGTAGCAAGTGTCCCCAGCCGCAGCAGCAACAGCAGCGCAGCAGCAACTTGCACTGTCACTACAGTCCACGCTGCAGCAGTAACAAAAGAGGCAGCTGCCTCCTCCGGCGTAGCAGCAGCACTGGCCTTATTTGCAAAGAAAAAGAACAAGGGAGCGGCAGTGCCAGCAACCGCGATTGTCGTCAGCTGTGGGAACGCGTCTCTGAAGGTTAAGAGAGACGCTTTGGCTGTGAGAGTGACGATGCTGAAGGGCAGAGACAGACAACGAATCTTCACAAATGCCACAGCCAATGCCAGCCCGTGCTGCTGCACCTGCTGCTCCCCGCTTGCTGCTGCTGCTGCTGCTGCTGCACCCTTTATGGTAAGAAAAAATGAGAGGAGACGCTCGCTCCCAGCGTACAGAGCGCTTGCTAGGGCCACCCCCACTCCAGCTGCAGCATCCCAACAGACAAACAACTCTGAAAACCAACTACTTCTCATTTGTGTCTTTGAAATTGAAACATAGAAATACCACTTGCTAGTAAAGCGAGCCTCTCTTACCCGCAAGCCACGCGCCCACAGCAGCCACACGCAGGGCCCCCCACATGCCACCAGGGGCCCCGTGGCCTTTGCTGCTGCCATGGGGAGTTTCATTGATCTTGTGAGAGCGGCTGCAGAGGGTGCTAACAGCTTGCCCTAAGGCGGCTAGCAGCAGGCACAGACCGTCAGGGGCCTGCCCGCCTGCACCAACGCCAACAACAGCAAGGGGGGCCCCTTGCTGCAAACGTGCAGCTGCAGCAGACGCCAGGAGAGACAGCAAAGGATCCTGCACCCATGTGAGCAGCACTGAAACAACAAGCAACCAAATCTGCCTCGTTGGCATTTGATGCGGCTTGGGGGGCCCCTCAGGGGAAGACACTACAGACACCCGCGCAGAGCTCCCTCCTGCGGAGACGCAAGGCAAACACGAGGGGGCCCCCGATAAAGACGTGGTCCTGCTGCTGCTAAGACTCGAATTCTGCTTGGTGGGGATGGAGACACAGTCTGTCGCTCGTAGGGGCCAGGCTTCGCTTGACGACATATCAGGGGCCTCCCGTCCAAGTGTATGTACACCCGAAGTGGAACCCCAGGCGAGAGTTCCACCCTCTTCCCCCCCAGCAAACGCGTGGCTTTTGCCCGGGATGCTTAAAGGCATGCCAGCCACAACACCTGAGCCAGGCGCTGCTGCTGCAGTTGCTGTTGCTGCTGCTGTTGCTGCTGTTGCTGCTGTTGCTGCTGCTGCTGTTGCTGCTGCAGTTGCTGCTGCTGCAGTTGCTGCAGAATCTTTTGTTTGATTCTGTGCTCCTGGAAAATTACTTTTCTCTGCTCCTCCCTCCTGCAATGCGCGTCCTGCTGCAGTGGCCATTTCGTTGACATTCGCACGGGGGCCCTCTGAGGCTGGGGGCCCCTTGGTGCTGGTCTCCTGGGGCCCTGGGGAGTTGTAAGGAGCAATCTCGGGTGTCTCTACAGCTAACCCCACTGTGGCTGCAGTGTCTGCTGTCAGTGTTTGCTGCTGTTGAGTGTCATTTGGAGTTTCAGGGTCCCGTGGTCCCTTTGGGGGGCCCCTCTGCGTGCCGCCTTTGGGAGTTTTCTGCTTAAAACCCCTTACACCCCCGCCTGGAGGCATGGCTAAGAATTTCGGGTATCGGAGGGAAAGAAATTGCTCAAGAAACGCAGGGGCCCCTCTAGGGCCCCAGAGGCTCGAGGGGCGTTACGTGTGGGGGGTGCTACGGGGGTCCCTAGTGTCTTCTGGGAAGTCTGCTTCTGAAATTTCAAAACAAATTGAGATATTAAAAATAAACGAGTTCCTGTTTTATGGCAGCTTTGCTCGCGGTGGAGGGGCAAGGAGAAGGTTGGGGTGCAGAGAGGGCTGCTGGTAGGAGACGGGTGTTGTCTTGTGTCTGCTCGCGTTCTCTGTTCCACCATTAAAAAGCTGGCTTGGTGTGTGTTGCTTCTTTTCGTAGTTTCAACGCGGTTTGCATCATGTACACCGCAAATTAGCAACCTTCAACTTCTCTTTGCGACCACCCCAATCCTTAAAACCATCAAAATGTCGCATGGCAAAACCACTTGAACAGCGAGACATGCGTAGGTGGTCTGGGGGCAAACAGAACATAAAAATTATACATGCGAATTTATTTTATACTTCCTTATGCGAAAAAATAATTAAAATTTATTATTTGGGATGTCAAAGCAATGCTAGTTTCAAGGGTGATCACGATATTCCTGAGGTGTATGTACAGTGGTCTGTACGCCTCCAACTTGGAGGTTTCATTCGCACATCCTGCCGTAATCAGAAACAATTTCGCACTTCCTGATGAGGAAATACATGGGAAAATGCCACTAGACAACACCTTAATAGGTTAATTCCCCAACCCATAAGTTTCTCTTGCCTGATCACCCGTTCGAGTTCAAGGAGTTGTGGAAAGCGTTTTTGTCAGGGTGTACATACACCGTGTCCATGGGCTAATCTAATTGGCCTTTAACGGTGTTATTTCACGAAAACTCTACTTGGCATAAGACATGAATACTAACAAAACGGACTAAATTGAATTCTTCTCTTCAATACACCAACGCCTAAAATAAAAAGTATGAAAGTTACTGCGACGCAGTACAAAGAAACGGTCTGAGCAGCAAAGGCCAGCTGGCTAGCAAAAGCGCTGCTGTAGAGTGACAAAGGTGGTGCATCTTCCTGCCCTCGCAAAAGCGGTCCCTCTGATTCACAAACACCAATAACCATAGCAACATGATGGAGGCAGGCGCAACCCCCAAAGCCCTCCTAAAGGAAGGCTGCATGCGGAAGCAGGCCTCTGGCATTCTTTGGCACTCTTAATACTCATCAAGCCTCATCCAGCAACAGCACCAGCCACGTAGGAGGTGCTGCAAACAAAGTGCGTGTCGCTCCAGATTGTCTGTACGCCACACACGCGTGCTGCTTCTGGGCGGAGGCTTTGCCATTCCGGTGCACCAATTGCTTTTGCACGTGGTATGTATGTACACCCTACCCGTCTGGTGTGCGGCTCGCGGATCCCAGAAACTGTGTTTTCGGCTGTCCATTCGTGCAGCCTGCGAAGACTGAATCTGGTGATGAGTAGCAGAAGAGAGGCGACCCCTCTCCTCTGCCACGTATCAAACTATCGCTTGTTTCAAGATTTAATAATCGCGGTCGACAAGCACTTCGGTATATTCCCCTTCGTCGGGTTCTTCGTCGACTTCGTCTGAAAACGCCAGCAAAAACAAAACCCCCAAAACCAAATTCTGCCTAGAGACGCAACCGCGCTCACATGCATACACCTTAGATGCAACACAAGCCCCAGCATGCATGCAGGAGGAGCTGCGCGGTGTACATACACTGAAAAACGCGACAGAGGACGGAAGAGAACAGCTGAAATGTCTCACCCCAGAAGGAAGGCTCTGCTTGCTGCACCAAATCTGCCGGTGGTGCCATGGTGCGGCCTCCAGAAGCCTCATCTTGCATGTACTCAGCACGTGACTGTCTGGGTCCCTGGTTGGGTACGGGTCTTGACTTGCGCCTATAGAAAGCGGGTGTACATACACCGCAGAATCAGAAACATAAGACTTGATTATTTAGGAACAGATATAGACTCCATTACTGAAAAACTAGTGATCGGATGGCGTGGGAGATCTACTGAAACGCTCAAGACGCGCTGCCCCTTCGATAGGCCAGGCAAAGGCACAAGCAAAAGCAGCAACTCACCGGTAGTAGTAGAAACCACCAGCTAAGAGAGCGACAAGAGAAACGCCGCCAATGGAAAGGGCAACGATAGGCCAGATGTGGGACTCATCTGAAACACAAAGAAATGCCAGGAATATGCACGAAGTGTTCCTTCTGTTGCCTTTAAACGCGACAAC
This sequence comes from Eimeria falciformis, assembly GCA_002271815.1. Lineage (NCBI taxonomy): Eukaryota > Apicomplexa > Conoidasida > Eucoccidiorida > Eimeriidae > Eimeria > Eimeria falciformis. Next base: position 14,558 of record NPHX01000186.1, on the reverse strand, counting down.
GTGGGGTGTATGTACAGTCCAAGTGTCCCTTCTCTGCATGTTGCTGCGTTCCCCATCGTCGGAACAATGGCTTGCCTTTATCATTATCATCGCCTTTATTATTATTATCGTCGCATGTGCTGCCGTCCTTAGGGATGCAATCAACAGTTTCGCTAGTGAGCTCTCCGTTTAAACATTTTGTCACGGTGGTCTTGCAGGTTTCGGGGTCGCATACACCAATGGACTCTGGAAAGGAACTTGTGCAGCCTGGCAGCGATTCTTCTTCCAGCCCGCCTAATGCGGTGTAAGCAACGGCCCCGTCAATGGGAACGAAACAATCTGGTACCTGGCTTGATAGAGCACATATATTATCACTTCCATAGTAACTGGCATAGTTCACGCCAACGCCACCTGTACGTACACCCCAACACACAGCACTGCTGTTACGGTGGAAAGCAGCATCAGGAAGGCACAGCACAAGTAAATATAACGCTTCTGCAGACTGCAGAAGCCAGGGCCATTTTACCTGTGAGCGGCAGTTCAGGTGTCTGTACACTTGAAGTACGCACCTGACTTGGGCTGGTTCGACGATGCTGACGGGAAATAATATCCCAAATTGCCAATATTTTCATCTGGATCATTGACATGATGATCAGTGGCGACCCCCGCGTTGTTAAATGCGAGAGCCCAGCAATCTTCTTTTTTCTCTACCTCCTCTAATCTTGTCCCCTCGAGAAATAGGTGTTCGATGCAGGTCTGGCCGTCCCAGTTCCCAAATACTGCACCTTTTACGCCTTTGGTTGCTGCGCAAAGAAAAAACAAATGCCAATGGTATGCGACCAGTGCATGCAAAATAGAGCACCCCGCATGCGTCTTTTGTCTGCCGCCGTTCCTCCGTGTAAAAGCCCCAACAGTAAACCATGGGCAACACCCGCCTCATCTGCTTCTAGCAGGGCCCCCCCATTGTATCGCATGCGAGCCCAGCTAAGGTGTACGTACAGCTGGCAACAACTCACGGCATTTCGTCTCCCACGCATCTGGATCTTCCCCCACATATGACGAGCCGTAAACAAGGTAAGGTCTTTCATCTGGATGCTTTTCAGGATGGAAGCAGGGCCAAGTAAGGTTGGGTGGATCGTTATTAACTGAGCAATAGCGCTCTCCCATCATACGCTGCATGGAGATGTAGAGAAAGTAACACAAACCGTGTTTCATGTCGTAAACAAAAGGATACCGATATTCAGAGTTCTTTCCAGCCGTCGTCTGATAACTCATCTGCGCGCATCTCCCCAGCGGTGTCTTTGCCGTCACTGCACATCCGCAAAACGACGCATGCACCACCCCTTGACCACTAGTCTCCCAATCCTGAGGTGTATTGACACAGGGCGAATGGGCACACGGCAAGAAAACTAGTTCTAGAAAAGAGGGAGCCATAAAGCCTGTGGATTGAACTCACATGCCGAAAAGCCGGCAAGCTTGGCGTCCGTCATGGGAGAATAAGGTTCTTCACCTTTAATTTTGAAATTGTTGTTGAAACCGCCAGGGAGCGGCTTGCCTTTTTTCGCTTGCGCCTCTGTGGCAATATCCTCAAGAAAATCATTTTTGTAACGAGGATCGTTTTCCGGCTGGTACATTACAATGTTCTTCCCCACGACTGGACACCTGCCCGCGGGTTCGCGATAATTCTTGCCATCCACGGTTTTGTTTTGTCCCAGGTCTACATATATGCCAGAACCTGTCCAGACACCGCAACTGCATCTCCGACACAAGCCCTAGATTGCCAGCGCAGTCCTTGCATAAGCACAAGGAGGAAGAGGGTTACGCTTTCCATGATAAATACAAAATTGCACAGCTCAAACAAACCCCACAAACAAAACCCGCGTTCAAAAATAAGAGGAGGTATAGTGGGTGAGGGAGCAGCTTGATGATTCGCCGCCAACTTACCGTGATTACGAGGAATATCAAACTTGCGCATGAAGTCTGAGTAAGGAGGTTCTGCAAAGGGATTAGTGCGGCTGGCCGCGGCAGGGCTCGCTGTTTGCAGAGGTCCAGACGAGCCATTAGGTGCAGGGGAAGAGTGGCCATGACGGGTTTTGTGGTTCACTGCATGCGCCACTGTCAATGCACAGAGGCCAGCGGAGAAAAGCCCCAAAACTGCCACACCAGGCAGCCCCTGGCGGCGTACCATCGTGCAAACAACTGCAGATGTGTGTTGCAAGACGCCTGAACCCCCAAAAGGCTCAAATCCAATGAAGGAGAGGTGAGAGACCTTCTTGAGGAGACCGCAGAGGGTCAGAAGACAAACCCAAGGAAAAGAAACGTAAACGCCTATCAGTCCAGGTTTGCGGTGTACAGACAGCAAAACAGAGTCGCAGCCAGACAAAGAGGTTCGACACGAAAAAGCGATTCCACCTGCATCGCTCTAGACATGTGCTGCTCCCTCTGGTACGTCTATGAACACCGCATGAAGCCTTCCCTAGTGGAAATAGTCTTTAATAGATAGTGGAAATCTGAAGGAGGTCAATGGAGCACGAGGCAAGCAACACGTCAACACCAGATGCGCCTAATCGGATGAGATGCCGATAGCACTGGCTAGATCGTGTAGATGCAGGGAGAGGGGGAAAGGACGAAAACAAAATAAACAACAACGTATTAAAATGTGGTTTTAAAAGAAAAAGGCGATCAGGGGCCTGCCACACCCAGACGGTCCCATGCTGTAGCTGGATGGGCTCTCTCTCTCACCCGCCTCATGGTGCTGCTTTTCTGCTAGACGCTAGCCGCGGCTTTGGTGGCTTCGTACCAAAAATAGCACCACAGATTAGCTTTTTACCACATTAACAGTTAAAGGTTAGACCGTTGTAATGTCTGTTAATGGGGTTTCCAGTATGTGGATTGGATTAGCCATAGATAAACGATCGATTCTGCTGTTTGGGAGAAGATGGTAGCTTTGTCTCAACATGCTAAGCAGAGATACACACATCACACTGTCTAATCCTGATGTCTTTCATATTTTAATAGCTTATATGCTGAGAATGCATTCCGGTGGCTGCTCGTTCCTATCTGAGCTGCAGTGTCTGAGCACCCCGCTGGTCATGACCATTCAACAGCCCATGGCAAAAGGAAACACAAGACTACACCCACCATTATGAATAATAATAATATATTATTATTTAATTTTGTTTTAAATAGAAAGCGAGCAAAATATCTTTGGACAGGGGAAGATGAAAAACCCCAAAACCCAAACGGGTCTTCTCCACTGGATTGATCGCTTGTGAACACACAGGTTGAATTTTAGTGGATTCTGTTGGCTTAGTACTTGCAGAAACGTCCCACTTACACTCCAAGCAGGCCATTTAAGCCAGTAATTTTTGCAGATAATCATTTTGCTGTTCCTCCAGTATCTCGATCGATATAGCAGTGATGCCTACCTAATGTCCTTCTGGTCAGCCTTATTCACCTCTGTGTCCGCAGGAAGATGCAACACCCGCTCACCATAGTTAATTCAATATTTATTAACATTATAAACAAGTACTGATTTGCTTATTAGGACAAGCCTCGTTTGCAAGCCTTGTAGTTATCAAGGCTTGCAGTGCAGCCTCGCATCTACTGTGCCATTGACCTCACAAAACAAAGGACAACAACCAATTAGATTGCCGAATTTCATGTTGAATAAAGGATTACGTGCTTGTTATTGGAAATTGGAAGGCTGGGATATGGCTGATGGTTTGCCTAAGGGGCAGCCCTTGTTTATTGGTTGATGAGGTAACCCGAGCTCGTTGAGATGCATGAAGATGTATTACCGTTTTTAGTTCTGATGTTGATAAGCATTGAATTTTATTGCAAATAGCACCATCACTGTGAGGTGTCTGGACATGGGGTGCCCAATATTTCTGTGGAGCGCATCTTTAAAGAAGCAGCGACCCAGAGAGTTTGGTGTTTGTTGCCTTCTCTCTTGATGCCTGCAAGCGCTGGAAAGCGGGAGGTCCTTCCTTAAGCTTGAACTGTCGCCTTGTCCAGCTGTCCATACACTCCAACAAGCCAGTGATTCCATTACAGACGGGAGACGAAGGCTCCTAGTAGCCTTCAGATTTCTCTGTTTGCACACCAAGGGTCTCAACAGCGGAGGGGAAGCTTGCCTTGGTCCGAGGTGGCGTCTAGACGCCACCTACTTTGCGGATTGCAGCAAAGGCAGCAAACCAGCAGCATCTTCGTGTAGTAGCCCAAGGGGTTTAAACAAATGTGCCCGCCACGCAAGGAGGTCGGCACTAGCATCTGTTTTCCTGCATTCACGCGTGCCGTTGCCCTCAGTCTGCAAGCGCCTTCGGGTATTCATTTGCCAGGTGCAAACTCCCTGAACCCGATCAAAAATTAAGCCGTATGTACGGTAGCGTTGCGACATGCAGCAAACGCTGGTGAGCAAGGAAGAGAAGCTGTGATATGCAATCCAAATGCGCACTAGACACAATGCGCCCACATAAATATATGGAGGGTATACGTACTGCGCCTTCACCAGGGTACCTCATCTTTTTCTTTAAAACGTTCCTGCAACTGCGTCCACCCTAGCCATCTGCCTGTTCGTCTGCTACTCTGGCGTCTTTGATCAACGCATAACAAACCGGATTCTGTCTTTACACTCAAAGGCACGGATGAAAATTCAATTTCAATAAAACTGCTTGCCCAATAGCCTTGCAGCACCAAAGCCGTTTTGTCGCAGCCGCACACACGAGGAGAGCTGAAGGCCGAGGAGACAAAGGATGCGGCAGGTAAGCCTTTACGCCCACAAAAGTGCAATGCCCTTGGCTACCAATGCCTGCTGCCACCCACGGAGTTTGGCACTAGCATCTGTCCTTCTGCACCCACAAGAGACGCGCTGCCCTCTCTGCCTGCAATCGCCTTTTGGTATTCATCAGCCAGGTATTCACGTCCTGAACCGGACTAGAAAGGCTGCTTGGGGCGTCCGCTGCTGCTGTCCATGCTGCGGTGTACATGCAGCTGACTGCCAAACATTTTAAAAGTAAAGCCAATAAGCAGCGATAGACAGAAAGAGGTCTCTGCTGATCTGCTCTAAACACAGATGTCGCACAATGCGTGGCCTCCTGTCAGAGGGAGCCTGCTGTTTCTTACTTTACTTAGCTCACGCAAATAAATACATAAATAAACAAGAAAAACCTAAGTAAATAATTAAAGGAACTTCGTTGACAGAGAATTGGGGCCCGAGGAGAAATCCAGAGGGAGGAGGGGGTTAAACTCGCACAGACAGGAGGAGAGAGACAAAGAGAAACAAAAATAGAGAAACAAAGAAACAGAGACAGAGAGACGAAGAAACAGAGAGACAAAAACGAAACAGACAGACAGAGAAACAGAGACAAACGTCGAGGCAAACAGGCAGAAGAAAAAACAGATAAACAAAGAGGCAGCGAGAAACACAGATACACAGAGAGACGGAGAGACAGAGAAACAGAGACACGGAGAAACAAAGAGTCAGAAAGACAAAGAATAAAAGCGACACAGAGACAGAGATACAGAGAAACAAAGAATCGAAGGGACAGAGATACAAAGAGACAGAGGGACAGAGAAACAGAAAAACGAAAAGACAGAGACAGAGAGACAGAAAGACAGAAAAAAGGAAACCGGAGAGACAAAGAGACAGAGACGAAAATACAAAGACAAAAAGAAACATAGAGACAGAGAAACAAAGAAACAAAAAGACACTGAGACAAAAACACAAAGAGACAGAGAGAAAGAGAGACATAGAAACAAAAAGACTCAGAAACACAGAGACAGACAAATAAAGAGACGGGGAGACTGAGAAATAGAGAGACAGAGAGACAGAGAGACAAAGAGACAGAGAAACAGAGAGCCAGAGAGACAGAGAAACGAAAACACAAAGAGACAAACAAATAGAGAGGCAACCAAAAGCAGAGACAGGACGTCAGAGAGACAGAGAAACAGACAGAAAGACAAAGAAACAAAGCGACAGAGAGCGAGAGAGACAAACAAACAGAGAAACGGAAAACTAAGAGGCGGAGAAACAGAGAAACGGAAAGACAGAAAGAGAGAAAGAGAGAGACTGAAAAGCGAGGAGCCAAAGAGACAGGCAAACAAAGGGACAAAGAAACAAAGAGACAGAGAGCAAAAGAAACGAATTGACAGAGGGGCAGACAAAAAAAGAGACAGAGAGACAGGAAAACAGACAGACAGGGAGACAAAGAAACAGAGAAACAAACAAACAAGGCGATAAAGAAATTAAGAATTAGCGATACAAAGCGACAGAGAAACAGAGAAACAGCAAGACAGAAAAACAAAGACAGAGAGACAAACAGACAGAGAGACAGTGAGACAGACCGTCAGAGGGACAGAAAAACAGATAGACAGACAAACAAAGCGACAGACAGACAGGGAGACTGAGAAACAAAATGACAAAGAGACAAAGAGACAGAAAGACACAGAGAGAGACGGAGAAACAGAAAGACAGAGAAACAGAGAGGCAAGAAGACAGAGAGACAAAGAGACGAAGAGACTGCGACACAAAGCGACAGAGGGAGAGACACAGAAAAACAATAAAACAGAGAAACAGTGTGACAAAAACGCAGGCACGAACAAACCGATAGGGAGACAAAGCGACAGAGAAACAGACAGACAAAGAGACAGCGTGACAGAGAAAGAAGCAAACAAAGAGACAGATAAACAGAGGAACAGAAAGACAGAGAAACAGAGAAACAGGAAAACACAGAGACAAAGAGACAGAGAGCAAAAAAACAGAGGGATAGAAAGACAGAGAAACAGAGAAAAAAGAGATTAAGAGACAGGGAAACAGGGCGACAGGGAGAGAGAGAGAGAGACGGAGAGACAAAGAGACAGAGGAACAAAGAGACAGAGATACAGAGAGACAAAGTGACAGAGAGACAGAGAAGCAAAAAGACAAAGAGACAGAAAGACAGAAAAACAACGCGACAGAGAGACAAAAAGCGGGAGGGACAGACAGACAGAAATCGAGGCAAACAGAGAGACAAAGAAACAGATAAACAGAAAGACAGCGAGCTGAATAGATAGACAGAGGGACAGAGGGACAGACAGACAGACAGCCAAACAATCACAGAAACAAACAAACAGAGAGTCAGACGGAGACGGAGCGACATAGGAAGACAGACGGGGGCAGACAGACAGACGTAACTACTGAACGCTGTAGCAGAACAGTCCTGTCTACTCCTAGGCCATCAACACATCTAATTCCTAAACCCTAAAACCCTTAAACCCCAGACCCCTGCACCCCACATCACAAAACCCTAAACCCTAAAATTCGAATTACTGGACCTTAAATCCTGATGTCCTGACGTGAAACCCCAAAGAGCAACCGCTAAGAGCTGAACCTTAGCCCCGAAGCGATAAAGAAGTTCGTTGTTTTAGTGGAGTTTTCTTGAGGTTTCGAGGGTGCAGCGGAGTTTGTCAAATGAGAGCTCACTATAGACTCAAAAACACAAACGGTTTTAAACGGCACAAAACTGTTAAGGGGTTTACCGTTTATAAACTCGTCAAGTGGAAAAGAGTTGCAAGCAACGGCATGTGTGCTGACCGTGCCATAAGAGTCCTGGCAGCTAGTAATAAAACACAGCCCTGTCGGCAACAGTGCTGCGCATCGCAGTTGTGGCACATATAAACAACAAGAGCTTTCCAGGTGGCTAACGTACATCCTTTCCCCAGCATTAAGCACCTTAACAATCGGAGCATGAGAAACACGACTTGCGCGCTTTTAACACAGCGTTGATGCTAGTTACTGGAAACTCGAAAACACCACAAACGAAGGCTCTGTCTGGGCCAACCGTGTGTTGTGTAGGACGCATGGACTTTCAACCTTATGCCTGCAGTACCGCGTGAGTCACGGAGGCAATGCTCACGCATTCCGCAGACAGCGATGAAGTCGGATTATCATTGTCTGTAAATTCTGCACTAACTCGCATGTTTGATTGGCGTCATCTCTGGAAAAGCCATAAAACGCAGTTGTGGCCTGTCATATTAAACGGCTGCATAGTCCACGATACAGAAAGAAAACAAGTGACAAGCAACAATTCCCCGACTTCCCACATAAGAGCCATCACGCCAACACGCAGATGCGGACGGTTGAAGGACAGTCTAGGGTTCAAAGTGTATGCACCTCAGCCATCCGCTAGTTCGTCCATTACAAGGATTGCTTGATTATCTCATTATACCAGTAAAGCTGAGCAACGCTCGAAAAAAGCGAATGCCGTCCTTACGCTTCTTCACAGACTGCTTCAATTTTCCCTGAATATAATTGCGTCCCAAATATTATCTTACCGTGATATCCATTTGTGGCATCAATAAACTCAAGGACTGGAAAAGAGCCACGTCAAAGCCTAATTTCTAAAAGTGCCTTTGCGGTAAAGTATGTTTAATGCCCTTGACCAATAAAAATGCGTCCCATCAACGGAGCTCGGCATTACCATCTGTCCTTGTGCGTCCAAGTGCAACATTTCCCTTTGCGTGCACTCGACCTTTGCGATTCATCCGCCAGACAGCCACGGACTAAACCAGAACAGGACTCACGGTATAAAGAACAATTAAAGCAGACAGAGAACAAATCTCTTAAGAGAAAGCCTGGGTGTCTTCAAAACAAATGCAGCTTCTCCAAGACACCCACAGGATATCTGGCGCCATCCATGTAATTGAAACACACAAAGACAGATGTCTGTAAAATGCTACGGGCAAGCCAAGTCAGGAAATTAAATTCTGTCAACGAAATTGTTCCACAAGTGTCGTATACCGCCGTATTTATCTCCGTAGCTACAGTAGGCGTAGTCTATCAAGTCTTAGATATGCTGCATGCAAAACGGACTTCTGGTCAACGCATAAAATTGCCCCTTATGCTTGTTTGTTCTATTGGTCAGTAAGCAGCTGTAGAATCCGTCCAATCCGTTCCTAGCCTCCGGGCTGCACCTGCCAACTGCCATCCACCGTCCAACCGCCGCCAACGCACTTCCTGATGCGAACCAGACATTACATCGTGCCCACCGTGTAGTGTGCCATAACCCAGAATAGAGCATTGCTGCCATCTCCTTGAAACGAAATGCAGTAAACCGACTCGTATACAATCCGACTTCAAATACAGTAAATGAGATGATCACAAACAAATATATCAAAACCAATGCTACACTTGCGTCCACCCTATCCGTCATTTCGTTCCGCCGTACAAACTCTATGCTATTGCTCATCTTAAACCGATCAAGTCGAGCAGGACGCAAAAATCCGAATGCGGTATCTTCTACGCATCTTAACAGACGGCAAAAAGTTTCCCTGAATGTAAGTGTTTTCCCAATATCGTTGCGTCACCGAGCCTGGTACACCGAATTCAAAAACCTATTTGCAGGAAATAGCCTACAGAATAAGCGGATGCCCCAAGTGTGCCTTTGCGGCCTGGAATGTGTAATCGCCCTGACCAACAATGCCTGCCACCGACAGAAATCTGCACTACCATCTCCCCTTTGTCCAGTCCCCTGCTACCTCCTATTTGCTACTCATCCGCTAAAAGCTCACATACTGAGCCAGAACAGAGGTCGCCCACTACGGAACAGATCGCTGAACAAGTGTCGTATGCCGCCGTCCTTGTTCGCCTGCCTCCGGTACTTGTAATCTGCTGCGACCCAGCATACTAAATATATAATCAATACCACTTTGCAAGGTCTTATCTGTGCCTGGGTGTTCAATGGATCAGTCAGCAGCTAAGCAATACAGGGGGAATACCATCTTACTGAAACGGAATGCGATACAACGAGTCCGGTGGATTTCTACTCCAAATTAACCAATCTCCATAACGACGCACAAACATATCAATCAAAAAGCAGTACAACGCTTGCGTCTACCTTGGCCGTGCCCTGGTTCATATGCTACACGCACTGCGCGATTGCTCTCCTCATACCGAAAAGCTGAGCAACGCCCCTAAACGCCGATTGCTGCCCCTACGCATCTCACGACACGGCAAAAAAGTTCTGCTGAAGGTAACTGCTTGACCAAGGCCGTGGATTCAACAGGCCACAAACACACAAACACAACCACAGGGAATGGACTAGGGGACAAACGGATGCCGCAAGCATGCCTTTGCAGCCAGGTACATGTAATGCCCTTGGACAACAATTACTGCCATCCACAGACCTCCGCACTACCATCTGTGCTTGTGCGTCCCTCCGCTACCGCCATCGAATATTCATGCATCAGAAACGCACTGGCTGAAACAGAGCAAAAGCCAGGCAACACGCAACACATCGTCCCACGAGTGTCGCATACCACCGTGCTTCTTCAGCTGCCTACTGCACGTGTAAGCTGCTGGGACCCAGCTTTGCTACGTAAAACGTTCGACCAACTAGTATAATTGCATCTTATGTTTGGGCTTTAACGTTGTTTAGTCTGCAGCTGCAGAACACAGACATCATACAATCATCTTCAACGGAATGAGTAGAACCAAGTAGGCATGTGTAATGCCCTTGGACAACAATTACTGCCATCCACAGACCTCCGCACTACCATCTGTGCTTGTGCGTCCCTCCGCTACCGCCATCGAATATTCATGCATCAGAAACGCACTGGCTGACACAGAGCAAAACCCAGGCAATACGCAACACATCGTCCCACGAGTGTTGCATACCACCGTGCTTCTTCAGGTGCCTACTGCACGTGTAATCTGCTGGGACCCAGCCTTGCCAAATCAAAAGTTATGCTAACAATCGGGATTGCATCTTATGTTTAGGTGTTGATTTGGGCAGCCTGAAGCTGCAAAATAGAGGTAGAGTACGATCCCTTGAACGGAATGAAATAGAACCGAGACAGAAGGATTCCCACTCGAAATACAACCGTCGCCATGAACGTGACCCCCCTAGGCGTCCGCTGTTTCGTCTGCCACAAGCAGGACGCCATCAACGCAAAAAACGCGAATGCACACTGGACGTAGCTCACGACATGGCAGAGCATTTCCCTGAATGTGACTGCACGCTCAAACCTTCGCACAAAAGACCCTTTCCGTAGCATCCATTAGTGCAAGGAAAGGAAATGGCTTACAGCACAAACAGATGTCACAAGTGTTCGTTTGAGAGCAGGAACATGTGATATGCTTGGCAAACAATGCCTGCCACCAACAGAGCTAACCAATACCATGTGTCATTGTAGGACACAGCGCGACGCTGCTCTCGTCTGCAGCCAACTTCTGTTAGTCATCCGCCGAAACGCACTGGCTGAACCACAACAGAGGTCCAGCTTTATGGAACAAATTGCTCCACAAATGCCGTATACCGCCTTGCTCATTCGCATGTCTACCGTGGTGGGAATCTGTTGGGACTATATTATACTAAATCCAAAACCAAAGGCAACAAGCAAGATAGCTCCGTATACATGTGTGCTCAATTGGTCAGGCAGCAGCTGCAACATTGAGAACGGATGACAGCCATTTGAAAAGGAATACGATGAAACGCGTCGGATGAAATCCCAGTCGAAATACAACAGTCGCCATGACGACATAGAGCACAACAAAAGCATTACTACAATTTCGTCCACCCTAGCTGTCGGCTAGTTTTGCAGCTACAAGCACTGCGCGATTGCTCTCCTTGTACCTGAAAGCTGGGCAACACCCAAAAACCTGAATGATAACTCTACGCATGCCAAAAGACGAAAAGTTCCCTGAATGTAAGTGCTTGCCCAATAGCCTTGAGTCAGCAAGCATTTTGTGGCACCCATGAACGCACAAACAGGAAATAGCCTGTGGGACAAAGGATGTCACAAGTACGTCTATGCGACCAGGAATGCGTATGCTCCTTGGCCAGCAGTGCCTGACACGGAAACCCTTCGCACTACCACCAGTCTCTGTGCGTCTCAACGCACTCTAGCCCCTGCCTGCTACTGCCTTCTGTTATTCATCCGCCAGAAACGCACTTCCTCAGTCTGACCACAAGCCATGCGCAATGAAACAGATCCTTCCACGAGTGTGGTGAACCTCCATCCTTGCTTGTGGATATGGCTATCGTAGTCGCAATCTGATGGGAACCAAATATACTAAATCAAAAAGCATGTCACCTTGCAAGACCTCATCAATCTTTGGGTGCTTGCTTGCCCAGTCAGCAGCTACGTAGGGTAGGGCGGAAACGCTCCATTTAACACGAAATGCAACTGAAAATATAACAACCACAATGACGTCCCAGACACATATCAAACACGCTCGTATACATGCGTCGAGTCAAGGTGGCGCCTGCTTCCCCTTTGCAAGCAGTGGGCGATTGCTCTTCGTAAATTGAAAAATCTTAGCAACGCCAAAAACGCGAACGCTACTTCTACGCATTTCAAGCCACAGCAGGCAGTTTTCCCGAATGAGACAGCTATCCCAGTACCCTGGCGCCACCGTAAGAACCGTGTTGTCGCGTTCTCAAAAACAAGGACGGGAAACGGCCTACAGGGCAAATGAATGGCACAAGTATCCCTTTGCAGCTAGATATTTATAATGGCCCTGGCTAACAATCCCTCCCACCGACCAATATTACTACCATGTGTCCTTGTGCAAACAAGCGTAATGTTGCCCTCTGAGTGCAACCCTCTTCGACCATTCATCCGCAATACAAGCACTTGCTGAAATACACACGACGCACGTGCTACAAAACAAATCATTCCATAAGGGCCGTGTATCCTGTGTATGCTTTTACAGCTACTGCAGTTGTGAGCTGCATGGAGGCACCTATGCTGAATCAAGACAACGGGCGTACGCACAAGGGTGCGTCTCATGCTTGGGTGTTTAATTGGACCGTCAACAAATGCGCAACAGTAGGCAAATACAACCACTTTAAAACAACGTGCGATAAAACTGAGTAGGATAGAATCCCTCTGCTAG
>NPHX01000184.1:62188-76144 GCA_002271815.1 Eimeria falciformis | reverse complement strand
TATATATATATATATATATATATATATATACATATATATGTAGACGTTATCTTCTGGGGCTCCATGTCGGTGGTTTGGTCGTGGCAGGAGCGAACACAAGGAAGTTTCAGCGGCAATCTCCTCAATTAAGTTAATTCAATGTATTCTCTCAAAAGTTATGTTTTTGTTTCAAAATTTTAAAAAGTATCAAATGGTTTTTTTATGTGTTTTTGTTTCAGATTTTAAAGAAATAGACAATGGCAAAAACAACCCCTCCTGCCTAGAGTGGTCACCTGGAGACGAACCACCAACGCACTCTTGCCATTCAACTTGCCACCCTCTTTAGTCGTTTCCTTCTCTAGTAAAAAAGAAGCAATAATTTTTGAATAACATTTTCATTGGCGTTTTTTGACATTTCTTTGTTTTTTACTTCTCCCGGTAGCAGAAAGGGATTTTTTGGTACGTAAAACCGTTCTCCCATTCCCGAGATATTTTTCTTTTCATATCGGCCTATTTCAAATTGCAAAAGACAATGTACGACTATTTCCATGTGAGCACCCTTGCGGGGTCGCGTTTGTCCCCTCTTAAGGGCCCCTCAAGGCTTCCTATGCCTCCTATACAAAGCAGCTTCGTTACGAGCTCTCAACACATCTGGGCGTTTATGCAGCAAAAGACAAAACAAAAAGCAGCATTTACTGCCGTACTTGAAGCAGCGGCACTCCGCGCGGAAGCCGCTGCAAACGAGGCAGCACCAGTAGCAGCAGAAAGTGCACAAGTAAAAGCAACAGCATACATAAATGGGGCAGCAGCAAAAGCAGAAGCCTCAAAAACAGCAGCAGAAACAGCAGCAGGAGCAGACACAGCAGCGCAGAAAAAAGTAGCAAAGCCTTCAGCAGGAGAAGCAACAGCAGCAGCATCTATAGCAAGAGTGAGATTTGAACTTCCGCCAAGTCCAATCCATCGCTGCTCTCCGCCGGAGAAAACATGGAGAGACTTATTTAACGACTCACCAAAGTTGGAACCCCAGGGGCAGCAGCAGCAACAGCAACAACAGCAACAGAAGCAGCAGCGGCAGCAGCAGCAGCAACAGCAACAGCAGCAACATGAGCAACAGCAACAGCAGCAAAAGCAGCAAAAGCAGCAACAGAAGCAACTGAAGCAACAGCAGCAAAAGCAGCAACAGCAGCAACAGCAACAGCAGCAACAGCAGCAACAGCAACAGCAGCAACAGCAGCAACAGCAACAGCAACAACAGCAGCAACAGCAAGAAGTACAACAGGAGCAGCAGCAACATCAAAAGCCCAACAAACTGCAACAGCCTGAACAGCAGCAACAGCGCCAACAACAGCTAGAAAGAAGGGAGCAGCACCAGATTTCCCTTAAACAGCTGCAATATATAGATTGGCAGCAGCCGCAACAGCACGAACGCCAGGAGCAAAAGCTGCAGCCGCACCAACCGCAGCAGCTAGAACGGCAACAGCAGTTGCTGCAGTACCATCACCAAAAACAGCTGCAACACCAGGAGTCTCAGCTACAAAAGTCGCAGCAACAGGTGCAGCAGCAGCAGCAGCAGTTGCAGCAGTTCCTGCTACAGCAGCAGAGGCTGTGCCAGAAAGAAAAGCAAATCCAGGAGCGGCAGCATCATGGACAGGAGGCATGGCAGCAGCAAAACGAGCAGCAGGAGAAGTACCAGCATCAGCTTAGGTACTATGAAAAGCTCCTTAAGAAGCCGGATGTGTCTTACAAACATAAACAAGAACCATTTCAACAGCACCACCAATTCCATCCCTCTACTCTCCCTCAGCAGGTTCAGCAGCATGAAATGCAGTCGTGGCAGCACGAACAGCTCTTGTTGCAGCGACACTTACAGCAGAAAGAGCAGCAGCAGCAGCAGGAGCAACAACAGCAGTATGAACACCTGCTGTGGCAAAGACAGCACCAACGGCAGTACCAACAGCAGCTGATGCTTCAGCAGGAAGAGCAGCAGCAGCGATGGCAGCAGCAGCAAGAGCAGAACCAGAAAAAGCAGCAACAGCAGCAGCAGCAGCAAGAGCAGCAGCAGCAAGATCAGGGGAAGGTGGAAGAGGTAGATCTTTACGAGGAAGTTCAAGAATATCTTACCAGCAAATTCGACCCTGGCGAAGCCCCTGCGGCTCTCCCGCGTGTTTTGCGTTTTTGCAAATCTGTGATTGAAATGTTGAAGGGGACGACACATCGAGAAGAGGAAACGCGGGGGGATTTCCGCCACTGACCTTTCTCTCGAAAATATTTTTGTTTGTTTCTGCATGTCCTTGGTGTGTTCTTTTGCCTCCCTCCTCGGCCTCGTGTCCCTGGCCCTGCTGCCCCTCCCACGTCTTTTTGCGTCTCCACGGACGGAAGGAGATGCAGAAGCACCAGCCTACAGAGACGAAAAAACTAGCAGACCTAGAAAATAAGAGCCTTCGTAAGCGAGGCAGAGACTCTCGCGCTTCTGCGCCTCCCTCGCCATCTTTGTTCCCTTTGTTTGATTTTTGATATATCTGCAGAAAACCCCGCCTGTTGTTGCTGCTGCAAGTACGATTGCATCTCCAGCTGAAACCGCCAGTCTCTTCTGTTGCTTCCTCCTAGCATTAATGCAGCATTGATGCAGCAAAGACCCATCCTCACTTCTGCACGGAGTGCTTTAATGTTGTCTTATTTAAACAAACCCTAAACGCTATGCTGTAAAGTAAGCAATAGGAAGAGGACACGGTATTGTTGGCGTCGTGCTCACCACCCAGCTGGGGAAACCTAGGGAGAATGAACCAATGAAAACACCTGCAAATCGAGCTTTGTTTCTAGAGCAACGAGATGATAGTTTGGAGTTTTGTCTCTGCCATTCCCAATAGTACAAGTGAACAAACGAAGGACACGTTAGAAACACACCAGGGAGAAACAGAAACCAACACAAAAGAGATGCAAAACAATCGAAAGTTCCTAATCCCTCCTTCGGACTCAAAAATGCAATAACATGCCCAAAGTCTTAAACCGTACCTATCCTACCAGTATTTCTACCTTCCTTTTCACACGGCCTTTTCCTCACTAAAATGTTGCTCCACCACACCTTAAAGAGGGTAATTTTCCGTTCATGGATTTTTCGTGTGATGTATTCCTTGTCACAGCTTAACATGGGGATTGGGCTTGATGACTTTTGAAGTGTGTCGGTGCAGATGTGGGCTTCTGCAGCGCCCAGAACCTAGCTATGGCTAGCTGGTGCTGCTCCATCCAATCGTGCATAGAATGTGCAGATGGACCAAAGTCTAAGGTGTTACCAGTTCTATATCTCTAACACTCGATTCAGCATATTACACACCTTGTTTGGCATACACTGCGCAAACACGGCTGCTTTCGCAGTTGTTTCTGGTATATGAGGCAAAACGTATTCTTTCTGCATGTAAAACAGTTTTAAAGTGACAAGCATGGCTGTCCTTCTACTGGCTGAGGCACTAGGCATTACGGTGTATGTAGTGTGCGTGACAGTAGTGTCTCTAGAACACTGTTTGAGAAGCCAGTAACTGAAACAGCATCCATACAGCACGCACTAAATCTGCCAAATAATCTGGAATTTTTATTTAAAGCTTATTACTTGAAACCTTTTATGGGTTGGGCTGAAAAAAGGGTTTAGAGAGAAGAAATTTCGTGCCGACGACGCTCCTCAGCTCACCAGACACTTGAAGGGGGGGGTTTGAGGACATGCAGTCAAAAGCATTTTGTGCGTTTCTGAGAGTTTAAGTTGTATAAGAACAATAACAATAACAGAGATCTGAAATAAAAGTGTGGATCTGCAGGAGACTTGTCCCATATTGGTCCTCATCGACAGTTCGTTGTGTAATACTATTCAAGATGGCGAAGGACGAAATCACCTTTAGGTGCGGGAATCTATTCCGCGCCTTCCTGCACGACTCTATTACCGTTGTTGTGTGTTATTCGATGCTGTCTGTAGCTGCGGCAGTTGGGGTGTACATCAAGCTGCCTTGGGTCTGCCGTGCTGCTACAGCTGCAGCAGGTTATTGCTTCGGCATTCCCCTTGCAGCGGGAGCAGCAGCAGCAGCAGCCGTATGGATGTGGGGGCTAAGACGTCTAGCTGAGGGTTACCGCTTGCCTGCCTCTCTGCACCCGACCGACAAGAGGCCTCAGTTGTTTCGCGTCATTGAAAGCATTCTCTCGTTTACGTCTATTTTGTTGCGTTTGTTGCTTCTTGGTGGGCGTGGCACAGCCCCAAAGAAACAGCAGCCTGAGAACCACATGCAAGGGAAGATCTGTGCTGTCACGGGTGCCAACTCGGGAATTGGGCAGGAGATAGCTTTGCAGTTAGCAGCCTGGGGAGCTCGCGTTGCTGTGCTCTGCCGTAATGAGGAAGAGGGAAATGCTCTCGCCGGTTGCATTCATCGGCAGCAGCAGCCGCAAGACACAGATGGCAGCATTTGTGGGAGTGCATGTACTAACGGTTGTGTAGCTCGTTTCATCAAGTTGGACTTGTGCTCTCTCAAATCAGTGCGATTGGCTGCAGAAGCGCTAAAGAACTTTGCATGCAGCCACCCCCAAACAAAGTCTCCCAAGTTGGATGTGCTGGTTCACAACGCAGGAGTCCTCCGTCTGCAAGAGGTGCCAGTAGAGGAGATGGGTGTTGGCAGCATGTTTGCAACGCATGTGGTTGGGCCTTATTATTTAACGGCGCTCTTGTGGGAGGGTTTGCTTTCTGCTGCTGGCAGGGTGGTTTTTGTCTCCTCCTTGGCACATCACTACGCGCCCTCTTCCTTTACCCCGCAAAAGACACTCCTTGATGGCAAGCGCTACTGGGGACACTACGGCAGCAGCAAGCTGGCTGAATCTTGGCTAGCTGCTGCACTGCAGCGCAGCAGCTTGAGTAGCAAAGGGCAGGAAGGTCACTCGCAAGTCCCGCTCATCGTCAGCGTACACCCTGGAGTGGTGGACACGAATCTGACTAGACACATCGTTGGGAGCAGCAAACTTCTCTCTTTTCTTCTCTCTTATGTCGCTTCTCTCTTTCAAAAAACCCCTGCCCAAGGTGCAGCAACGCCGCTGCTGCTCTGTGCGGCAGACAGACAAACGTTCAAGCTGGGTGGCTACTACGCTGAGGGAGAGGAGGGCATTGCGGATTTCAGGCTTAAGGATCAACAAATGCAAGATGCCACGCTTGCCATCTGCAAGAAACTCACTGCCAATGCCTCCTGAACCAACCATCTGGCCCCGCAGACTGAACCTCAATTATAGGGATTGTCTCTTTAATTCTAGAACTTGTCTCTTTATTTCTAGGGATTGTCTCTCTATTAGAGATTGTCTCTTTATTTATAGGGATTGTCTCCTCTTTTGTAGCGATTCTCCCTTTAATTCTAGAAATTGTCTCTTTATTTATAGATGCCTCCTCAATTCTAGGGATCGCAATTCAAACATTGGGTTGTTTGGAATGGAGCTAGAGACTCTTTAGGAGGGGTACAACTCCACTAAAAGAAAAGGCCTATAGGCTTCTGTACTGCTGAAGTTACACCTGCTCGCAGCAGAGTTGCTGCTGCTGCGAACCCAACACCTGGTGCTGCAGCTGCTTGCCTCTCGCCGCTTCTACTGTTGCCGTTAGCGCTTCTGTTGCTGCTACTGTTACTTCCCAGCAGCAGCTGTTGCTGCTAAAGCTGCTGCTATTTCTGTTGCAGCTGCTTGCGCCTCTCTGACTTGGGTGGTAATTTGTGGTACTGCCCACCCCCGGCTCCTGACTTCATCTGTAGGAAGGGACGCTTTCCTGCTGCTGTTGCTGCCGCTGCTGTTGGTGGTTGTTGTTGTGCTCGATATCTCGGTGCTTCCTGTGCCTGCTGCTGTTGCTGCTTTTCTGCCTTTTTTTGAGGCCTCAAGGTGGGAATCGGCTTCTCCTCCCAACTAAACGCCGGCTTGGCAGCAACAGCAGACTGCTGCTGCTGCTCCTGCTGTCGCTGTTGCGGCTGCTGCTGTTGTTCCAGCTGCTGCTGCTTCGTTAGCTCTTCTAGCCTGCGGCGAGGCTTCAAGGCAGGGATTGGTTCCTGTTCCCAAGAAAACTCTCTGTGTGTAGAGGCAGCAGGTTGCTTCAGCTGCTGCAGCAGCTCAGCAACACTTTCTGCTACTGCTGCATCAGCTGCTGCTGCTGCTGTATTGCCCCTACCCACAGGCCTTCCCACACCGGCCTGGCGAGACAGCGTGCGGATATCAGGCAACGAATTGTCTCCTGTTGCTGTGCCTCTTGCAGCAGCTGCTGCTGATGGGTGTGTATTGGATGTTGCAATTTGCTGCTTGCTTCTGCTGCTGCTGCTGCTGGGGCCGATTGCTGCCGCTGATCTGCGGGCCTCAGGGGGTTGTGCGGCTCCTTTGCTGCTGCTGCTGGTGCTCTTTCTCTGCGGGCTGCCGAAGGTAGGGGAGGCTGGCCTTTGACTAAAGGATGAGCTCTTCCCTGCACGAGCAGCAGCCGCAGCAAACACTCTGTGAGTTGAAGAAACAGCCAATCCACCATAAGAGCAACAGGACAGTCTGCTGCAGCAGCAGCAGTAACAGCAGCAGTAACAGGAGCAGCAGCAGCAGCAGTAACAGCAATAACAGCAGTTGGGCCTTACCGGGTGGAAAGTGGAGAGCGTCTGCCTGCCTCTCCTCGGCAAAATGTGCGGTAAGCCCCTTGGCCTCTCGGGGCCCCTCAGGCCACCCCAAAATTTCTTCTGGTGACCCCCGTGGCCGCTGTTTCTGCTGCTTTTGTTCTTGCTGCTGCTGCTGCTGCTGTTGCTGTTCCTGCTGCTGCTCTGCCTTGCCCTCTACTGTCTCCTGTTGGGTGGAGTGCCCGTTCGGCTCCATAGCCGCTACGACATCTGAGGGAAATGGAACCCTCTGTTTTGCTGCCAACATGCCTGCTGTTCGTTCCACGCTGAGGAGGAGATCTGCTGCAACAATTCTCTTTTTAAGGCGCATCGCCTTCGCCAACAGTTTGCTGTTGTTAATCCTCCGTCCCACCTCGGAACTTATCCATTGCTGCTGCTGCTGCTGCTGCTGCTGCTGCTCCTGGTCGGTCTCTTGAAGCGCACACTGCATAAGCCCCCTCAGCTGTCTCTGCAGCCTTTCGGTGCGTCTTCTTTCAGCTTCTGCTGCTTCTTGTTCCTCCTCAGATGTGAGCTCACGGTGCAGCACGTCTTCATATATGTCACGGGGTGTCTCATCTCCTTGCTGATGAGTGCGCCATTTCGGCCTAAGGCCCAGCCGTCTCTGCACCTCCAAAGGAGACATTTTCTCTTTTTCTCCTCCGATATCCAGCCGGCCCACAGCCACGTGCCGCCCTCTCAGTGGTCTCCGAGGCCTCCCGTGGGGGCCCCGAGGGGCCCCTTTGAAGAGGGAGGAAGTCGCTTCCAGGACACGCTCGTCTTCCTTGTCGGGCAGCATGCTGACGCTGAGGAGAAGCAGCAACACGCGCAAACAACTCAACTCAGTTTGCTTGGGCACTGCTGCTGCTGCAGATAAAAAATGGAAGTTGGCTGCTGCTGCACCAGCAGCACAACGACGCAGCTCTGCTGCTGTTGCAAGGCCAGCAGCAGCAAAGGCTTAGCTGCCAGGAGGGAGAGGCCCCAAGATAAGAGCATGGAGAGGGACTGAGAGGACGCTTAAGGGTTTAGAGTTTAGGGTTTACTCTATTTGCTCTCCTGGTCCTCCCTTGAGGCATTCGGGCGGCCCTCTGTAGGTGCGTCGTCCTCCCCGGGTAATGGGTAAGTGCTGTCTCCTCCCTATGTTTTGCAGCAGCGGCAACAGCTGCCGCTGCTGTCTTCTCCATCTGCTGCTGTTGCTGTTGCTGCTGCTGCTGCTGCTATCCTTGTCAGGGGATGAGGGGGTTGTATCGGTCCCTTCGTCTTCGGTGCCTTCCTGCTGCTGCTGCTGCATGTACGGCCAGCTGAGTTGCTGCTGCATCAGGAAGTGCTGGAAAGCTTCACTGTCTGCAGGAAACGGCGTGCCCTGTGGGACCTCCATCGCGGGGAAAGCTTGCCACATTGTGTCTCCAAAATAGTTTAGATATTGGTCTCCAAAAAAGTGTCTCATCATGTCCTCCCCTGTTGCAGCAGCAGACAGGGAGGCTTCATTTTCAGGTCCTTGCTGGGGGGCCCCCAAGGCCGGCAAGACGGGCGTTTTGTCCCCTCCAGAAAAAAATTGGAGCTTGTGATTCTCCTCAAACGCCAAAGAAAAATTACGACAGAGAAAAAGGTAGGGGTTTGTGGCCAGCTGCCGCTGGAGGTTCTCGTGGCCCTTCATTCCCAAGCCCAACGCCTCAAGAGGGTCACCAACAGCAGCAGCAGCAGAAGCAGCAGCAGAGCCGCTCAGAGGAGGCAAGTACCGCTGCGGCAGGCGCTGCAAAATGTCTCCAAGGGGGGCATATAGCTGTTGCGTATATTCCTCGAGCGCCTGCTGCCAGTAATTTAAGGCTTTTTCCTCAGAGTCGCTTGAATGCGCTGTGCTGCTGCTGCTGCTGCTTCCGACGCTGCTGCTACCGATATTGCTGCTGCTGCTGCTGCTGCTGCTGCTGTCGCTCTCTGCTGCATCATTCTCCCAATCGGACTGCGTTGAGTCGTTGTCTGTGGAGGTTTGGGAGGAAGAAGAAGACAGCCACACGCCGCGCCTCACAGCTCTCTTGCTGGTGCTCAGCCCAAGGCTTGTCCGTCTGCTTTTGCTGCTGCTGCTGGGGGCAGCCACTTTGGCCTGAAGACAAGAGGCAGCAACGGCCCGGGTGGCGGCGAGGTGCAAAGACACTCCGCTGCTTCTGTAGCGCAGAAGGAACTAGCAGCAGCATACCTCCACCACCTCACATCCAACAAGGCAACAGCAGCAGCAGCAGCAGTAGTAGTAGCTGCAACAGCAGCAACAACAGCAGCCTTACCGTCTCCTTGGTGGGAGTTGCTTTCGCTGGAGGTGCTTCTGTCTGCACGGCGACAGTTGTTTTAGGTTTGTTTTTTCTGGCGAGGCCTTGCGGCTTTACGGAATTATCAAATTCGAGCTCAGTGACAATGGCGTTCGTTTTCCCCTCCCGAATCACAACCACCTGAGGCGCCTCTGGCTGAGAATCGTCTGTACAGACACTCTCACAAAACTCACAACAAACCCTAAACCCTAAACCCTAAACCCTAAACCCTAAATCCTAAACCCTAAAAGCAAGATAATTGGAGCAGCACACACATCCAGCCAGCCTGTTTCCCTGAAGCTTAAGGGCCTATTTGACCTGGAAAAAAAACGCAACAGGGGTTTAGAGTTTAAAATTTATGGTTTAGGATTTAGGGTTTACCGGGAGCTGCAGGAGGCGGAATCGCCGAGGACAACTTCATGCGGCGTGCACCTGCCGTAGGCGTCGATTTAGCGCTCTGTAGCAGGAACACTAGCAACTCTATCTCTCTGCTTTGGTCTACCTAGCTTGCCGTATCTCTCTGTCTCACTCTGTCTATTTTCTGTTTCTATCTCTTTCCCTGTCTCTCTGTCTCTGTATATCTGTCTCCCTCTGTCTCCTTCTCTGCTTCTACCTCGTTCCCTGTCTCTCTGTCACCGTTCATCTGTCTCTCTCTCTCGCTCTGTCTCTTCCTCTACTTCTACCTCTTTCCCTGTCTCTCTGTTTCTGTATCTCTCTCCCTCACAGCAGCAGCAACACCAGCAACACCAGCAGCAAAGGTCATTCTCTAAGCGTCCCTCGCCTTACGGTTTCGCTGCGAAGCGGCGCTGGTGACAAATCCATGGCTGAGGAAGCAAGAGGCACCGAGACACACGAAACAGGAGGCATGTCTCCCTACTGCTCCCGCGCCTGCTGCTGCTGCTGCTGCTTCTATTACTACTACTACTACTCCTCCTGCTGCTACTGCTGCACTTTGAGAGCTGTTGCATTGGCAGCAAGTCTAGGTGGGCGACGTTGCTTTGGATGGCTTACAATGGCAGCTGCAGAAGCAGGAACTAGTTTGTCTGTGAGAGACAGAGAGAGAGAGAGCGCGAAAGAAAAGGAGACAGAACGCGACAGAGACAGATAAGAGCTTACTCTGAGTGGCCATGGCACACATAACGCCAAAAATTCCCTCAATTTTCTTCTGTCCCCCGGCATTTTCCTTCTGTTCATCTGGGTTTGTCTCCTCCTGGTCTTTGCTGGAGGGTTTGACTCGCAGCCAGTTGGCTGTGACGTTGTGTGGTGTTCTAGCCACGAGGCCTTGCGGTTCGTGCTGCATGTTGTTAAGGTAGAAGGAGCCGGAGACAGGCTCAGCCCAGCCGTCTAAGAACTCTGGCTTGGCGATGATGCTCCCCTCAGCCCTGCGGATCTCAGGGAAAAGGGCGTGGGGTTGCTGCTTGCTGCGTCTCTCGATGTCCTCCACACAGCCGGTGACCCTCGCCGCCAGGCGGACCTTCGAGGTTGCAATTTCTCTTTCTAATTTTAAGTTTTCCTTTAAATTAGAAATCAAATCCTGCTGCCTCTTTTGCTCGGATTGGTAGTTGTCTGCCTGCAGCCCAAGCTGCACAGGGATGGGTTTTGTGAGATATTCCTGCAGTTCCTGTGTCCCCTCTGCATTCTCTAAATTGTCTGCTTTCTGCCGGTTGGTGATGACGGAGACACACTCCAGCTGTCTGTTTTTCTGGCTCCTCACGGCCTCTCCTAAGGGAGTGCCTCGAGAAAACTGCCGATGGGAGGGAGCGTCCAGGGGACAGAAGGCCGCGAGGTCACTTGCATAAAGAGTCGCTTGCCGTGCAATGCCACCCTCCTGCAGCAGCTGCTGCTGCTGCTCCCCTGCTGCTGCTGCTGCGGAGTCGCGGCTCCTCCTCAGTTTCTGGCCAGCGCCTGCAGCCCCGAGGCCCCTCGAGGGACCGCTCACGGAGACAATCGCAGCAGAAGAAAACGAACCGCTGAGTGGAGGGTCACCAGAGACACTTCCAGGGGGAACACCCACAGCTGCAAACTGAACCCTCACATTGTCGAGGATGCGCCCAGACACTCGCAACGCCGCAGCCATCTGCTTCACCGCAGAGGAGCTACAGGCCTGCAACACAACACCCTAAATCTTAAACCTTAAAACCTAAGTCCTAAACTCTAAACCCTAAACCCTAATTGCTACCTACGCATTATTCCATACCTCGTATTGCTTTCGGTAGGAAGCCAGAGAGGCTGTCGGGTCCGACATCGTGTGTGTGTAAGTTGAGAAAAACTGTATTTATATAGAAAGACGGCAGGAGCATCAGCAGCCGCTGCTTTTGCTGCTTCTTCTGCTGCGATGAAGTGTAGGCTTGAGGCACAAAGGAGGTCTTGGGATTGCGAGTGGACATGAGAATAAAACGCGGGTGACTAGCTAGCTAGCTAGCTAGCCGTTGAGTTTGTCGCTGCTGAGAGAATTGCTGCTGCTGTCATTCTCTATTGCAACCCAAAAGAAAAATGAGCTGGTCAGGCCCGTGGACATCTCAGTCTGAGCAGCCCCAACAGCATTTTTCAGAGAAGCAGCAGCAACAACAAAAACTCAAAAACAATAATAATTAAGTCAAAAACCAAATAATAACGGCAGACAAACTAACAGAAACAAACCCTAAGCCCCAAACCCCAAAGACACAAAAAGAACTTCACGGGGCCCCCCAAGCCAAGCAGCGGAGCATTCGAGCTCACTGTTTTCCACTAAGCTTTAGGGTTTAGGGTTTAGCGTTGCGGGTTTAGGGTTTGGGATTTAGGGTTTAGAATTTAGGGTTTGTGTACTTAACCGGTCGCTAGTCACCAGAGCCAAGGCACAGGGGCCGCTTGAATTTTAAGAAACCCTTGCCAACAACATCAGCAAAAGCAGCGATTATAAGCGCACCAAAAGCTTAATTTTGTTCAAAAAAACCGTTCACACACGATTATGTTTGCAAACCCTAAATATTTCAATCCAAACCCTAAACCTTAATCCTTGGGCACCCTCATTTTTCTGTTTCTTTTTCCTGCCATTTCCCCCTCCAACCTTCATTTTGAACGATTTTTGATGCCACCTCGAGCATTGGCAAACAATCTTTTTTGTAACACTAGCAGCTGTAGCTGTCGCAGCTGCTGCACATGCTGCAACTGCAATCGGGGCGTCAGCATGTCTGCTGCTGCTGCCTCGTGCAGCAAAAACAGCAGCAACAGCAACAGGGTGTGCATTGGCAGTCTCTACCCGCAGCAGCAGTGTTTATCTTTGTTTTGTGTTGTTGCTGCAGTAGAAGAAGACCCCTCCCTGCGTGGCGTGCAGCAGCACAAACTGCTATTTCGCGTTGCTGACATTTCTGGCTCTGTCACACTCGCACTCCCTTTAGGCATTTTACGTTCTGCTGCTGCTTCTGCTGCTGTTGTTGCTGGTCCCATTGCAGCAGCATCAGCTACCGAAGGTGGAGCTCCCCTGCAGCTTTCTGCTGCTGCCGCAGATACAGCTGCAGCAGCAGCAGCAGATACGGCAGCAGCAGCAGCATCGGTTGCTGCTGCAGGAACAACGACAGCAGAATCAGAATCCCTCAAACTGCTGCTGCCACCCTCAACTGTGCTGCTGCTGGATGGGGCGTGTACCACATGGGCCAAGGGGAAAATGGTGTGCTGCTGCTGCTGCATTTGCTGCTCTTGCTGCTACTCTGCTGCTGCATTTGCTGCTGTTTCTGCTTCTCTGCTGCTGCATTTGCTGCTTTGAAGCTGCTGTTGATGTTGCAGCACTCGCAGTTGTGCGCGGCTTGTCGTGCTGAATTTAGCAGCTGGTGGTGCATGCTATTTTGCTGTTGTTGGTTTGGCTGCTGCATGCGTTTGTAGGTCTTAAGTGTGAATGAGGAGGCCCCTCGCTCTGGGGGCCCCTCTGGCCGAGTGTCAATTTTGGGGAGTTTTTGCTTTCCTTTTACTCTCTCCCCTTACGTGAGCGATTTGTTTCTTGGAACCCAAGAGAGGCCGTGGCAAAAACCTGCTGCTCCTGCTCCTGCTGCAGCTGCTGAGGCTCTCAGGGTTGCAGATGAAGCAGTACTGCGGCTGCTGCAGCAGAAGCCGTTGCAGCAGGGCGGCAGCGACGCTCTGACTTGGCTGGGGCAGCCCAGCCCCATCTTTGCCTTGGATAAAGAATAAAGAACATTTTTTTAAAATGCTGCCAATGAGATTTTTCTTTTTTAAAGAAAAAGACATTATGTGAGAAAGAGACATTTTCTGAGAAAAAGCGATTGTCTGAAGAGCGAGGAGCAGAGTGGCGGGGGCCTTGCTGAGGGGCACCAGGAAGGAAGGGCCAAATGAGACACGCTAGCTGCAAATGCCGCTTTGGCTGAAACAAACTTGCAGCTTGGGTTTGACGGGGAGGCAAAAGGGGTTACAGGGAATGAAGAGAGAATAGGTTTACACATGGGAGACAAGGCTTGCGCTGCTGGTCATCTCCTTCTCTCGATAACAAAAATATTTGCAGTGTACGCAACAAGAAACGCCCATCCTGATCCAGCTCCTGAATAGTGCAGATAGGCACCTACAACCACGTGATCAAATGCATACCAATACATAAATACCTATGTCCATTAGTAGATAGGCATCTACAAAAATAGCGATTAGATGCATATCAGTAAATAAATACTTATGTTTATTAGCGGCTTGTGGATTTGGCTCTGTTGCTGCCTTGGCAACGGTGTGTCCGTAGCATCAAGCGCTCTTTTCTAACTCACCAGTCTGTGGAATGCAGCTGCAGCAAAAGAGCTTTTCCCTTTGAAAGAGGCTGCACTGCAAGACTGACAGAGCATATGGAAAAAGAAATGGTTTCTAGCTTGTAGACAGATGCGCACAGGGTGCAACTCTACGTACAACCGGATGCTCCCAGAGCACATAAGAAACAGCAAGGCACATCACCATTCTGCCATCAATTTTCTATCATTCCAACTCCTTCCTACTCCCCCTCTTCCACAGTCTCCCCAAGCCTGTCAATTGGGGGGGAGAAAATCTGCTGGCCTCAGTCTTAAGCGGCACGAAAACAACACATGTTC
>NPHX01000184.1:51759-62037 GCA_002271815.1 Eimeria falciformis | reverse complement strand
TATATATATATATATATATATATTGTGTATATATACTCCTATATCCTTGCATATCTAGCAATGCGCCTAAGTGTTTGTATGTGTGTCGATAGCTAAGCACGAGGCAGCGCAATCCGTTGATTAACATAAAAATAAATAAATTTTGGTGCGCAGTGCGAAACAGCCTACAATCGAAGGCGTAGAAGCACAGACAGCAAAGTCAGGCTGTCTTTCTCCACTTCACCGAGGTTGTAATGCTTTTACAGCACAGGTTTCACGTCTTCAAAAAAACTACGTTGAGCCTCTTGCTGTGTTTGCCATTTAAAAAGCCGAGACAGAGGGAGGTGCTGCCACAGCAAACATTTGCTGTTGCTGAGAGCATACATGCTATCGTG
The DNA here is from genome assembly GCA_002271815.1 of Eimeria falciformis. Taxonomy (NCBI): domain Eukaryota; phylum Apicomplexa; class Conoidasida; order Eucoccidiorida; family Eimeriidae; genus Eimeria; species Eimeria falciformis. Next base: position 61,663 of record NPHX01000184.1, on the reverse strand, counting down.
TGGAGGTCTCTCTCTCTGACCTTATCTCAACTTGCCCATCGTCGATATACGGCATTCCCTATAACATATCCTTCACTCAGTAATGAACGTCGCAGGGCTGTTTTATCCCTATCACTTAATCCAAATTCAATAATTCTCTTAAGTCCATTCATCGAGTTACACATGGCATACCCATTGCATTGTTGTAAGCCCCGTTCTGTCCCTCGAGGTAGCAGGAGCACACAATAATTCTCTTTTTGTTTTGGAGGCAATTCTCAGCAATGACTACCGCAGAGGTGGAGAAGACGTAAAAAGCAGAACTAGACCCCGAAAACGTGCAAATTGTCAAATCCTACTTTCTTCATCTTCTCGCCAATATTTTTGACCTCCTGCTCCGTAATCCAGCCCTAGCGGACGCACTCACCCAGGGGAATGCCATTTGGAATGGCATGCCAACCTCACGTGGTGATCTTAACGTTGACCGGAGACATATCCTCGCAGGACCACCTTGGTTTTTTTTCTGAAATCTCCGCAATGCAACAATAATTAATACCACGCCAGCGCCCTGAAGGCACTTCTAGCTGCTGGAAGTTTACACATGTGTACTGGTATCTTTCACTAAAAAGTTGTGGCAAAGGTCACAAAACTGTGCCTGAGGCGCTGTCTGCATACACGCGTCGCAGAACGCATGTAAATCGCTTTTTATTTAAAAAAACTATGACAGACATAAATATACTAATAACAGAAGACGGTAGGAAGAAGAGTTTCATGGGGATTGAGCTGTCTACAGAGGGTGGTACTGTCGAGTGGGTAGGGCATAGGGTTGCTTGCGTTGCTTTAACAAATATTATGAAACATTAAAACTATTAGCAAAAGAACGCAAAAGAGAGAAATAAAGGGGGGAAATATAATTTAGATAGAACCTTACCTACAGAGGCATCGAAGAGGACCGTGGGCCACCAAGCTGCTTCAAGCTACAAAAAAAAGCGGAATGCAGCCGAGCATGCCACAACCCATGCGACTTTACTTTTTCTGCTCGTCTTAAAACTCAGCCATACTAAACAACAACATAAAAGGAAGTGCCGCAAGAACTAGGAACTAGGACACCGAGAGCCGAATCACTGGTTGTTGTTGTGTCCAAAATTATTTTACATAATTAAAAAACTAATTTCATGTAGCATTTAAATTCCATAAACATATTACGCCTCAAAACTCTGTCTTGCTAGGAGTAACTTTCAGTGGCAGCCCCATATACATCCCACCAACGCTTCTAAGGGAAAAGCTAGATAAAGGTTTACTTCGAAACAATTATTGTTGTAAGGCTGAGGGTGCGGTTTTCAACTGCAGAAGACAATGATTGTATACTATTAGGCCTATACCATTTGCTCTATTTACTGTGCCATGGGCAGTACTGTGCAGCCCGCGCGAGTCCACGCCGCCCACAGCAACCCAAGAGCGAAAACCTAACGCCATAGTGTCGGATTTGGTAGCGCCAAACAACCTACCTGCAGCACGCAAGTACAGCTCACACTCATAAGATCCAGTCCAGCTCGCGCAGGCTCGCCTAAGCCAGAGAAAAACAGGCTTCCTTGGGGACTAGCGATTCTTAAGATGTTTACTGTTCGGATGTAAAGCCTTCAAGCAGAGTCCGAAGCACGATCGTTGTACTTGGTAGCATTGCATGGCTGTAGACACCAGGTCCCCACCCCTACGCCACCAATAATCTGGTTCTCTTAAAAAGGGCCCTATGACTCTTGAAATGGGAATGCTTCTGTTGAAGGCGGCAGACAGGCCAGCCGACACACATCCAACTAGCCGTCAACTAACCACAAGAAAACGATTCCGGTGGACCGGAAACCCTTGTTGATACAAAAGGAAATGGAAATGAAACAGGGAGAAAAAGAAAAGCAAACACCACTGAACTCGGACAAGAAATTGTTTTTCAGCAAACCCCTCACACGAACTCCGTACACGCTAGGTCGATAAAAGAAATTCTACTCAACTCTAACACAAATGGCAGTCACACCTCAACAACAAAAGAACCACCATTGCCCAGCATCACTCTCCAGTAAACATGAAGCTAGGATGACCTTCAGTTATTTGTAATGAAATTGGCGGTAGCCTGCAGGCTGGCCATGACCTTCTCTAGGACTTGGCAGTCAGATCGGCATTATACTTCCGCGCAACCGCATGCATTCCACTCTAAATTCCTTCGGGATTTTTTCCTCCTCTCCTTTAGCAGGTCCAACGTCATCACATTCCGCTCTGCTTTTCCCAGGGCTGGAGAGGAACTGCTTTCAACCGTCAATGCTGGTGGGCCCTCGAACTCTATTTCTCATGTTCAGAAATGCCGTTTGTATATTTGCAAGCGAAAGTCTTGTTAACAGTTTCCAGGGACGTAAGCCAACAGGGTTCCCGATAGCCTGTGGGCTGCATCTAGGCCATCTTTGTAAACCAGTGAGTTGGGGCATGGGGTCTCCAACCGTGGGATGTTGCCACGTTGAACGCTCGTTTTTAAACTTCTGCTTAAAGCCATAAGTACTAAAACAAAATAATATTTTATGAACAATTAGCTGCCAATGAAGCCTGCCCTTTTCCGGCCTGCCTCTTTAAAGACATGTCGATATGAGCACAGCCAGGCGGCAAGGAAATGCTGCCAAGGTGCAGGCCAGCTGCAGCTTAGGCAAGGAAGCATCCCAATCGATAATGCTATGGGGTGGTCTAGTGCTCCTGGCAAACATAGGCTTAACCCTTCCACTCATACATAACTTAGGGAAGTAAGTAAAACAAATCTAAGTGGTAACAGACAAATGAACACTGCAGTATGGACCATGCGCATTATCATGCTACAATGAGGACCCTACAAAAGTTTAGGGATGAACATGAGGCCTCAGAGGAGACCGATGCCGTCCTCCACCAACAGATCGACCATCAGCAAATCAACACTAAGTCAATAAAGTTTAAATTTTGGAATAGCAGCCCAGTGTAGGCCCAAGGATAGGCGAGATCTTCCACACACCTGCATTAGACTCCTCTTCAGCTAGCTAGCGCTGCTTATTCAATCGTGTTTAATGTGTGCAGATAATTGGCAAATGAAATATAAAATAAGGTGTCTGCTGCTTATCACTATTGCTCAGTTTAGCGGGAAAACACACAGTCACATGCTGTGAGCAGGTACAGGCTATGCTGACGGCTGTGGCAGAATGCTACACAAAATCCATTCCAAAGCGTGTTGCGCCTGGGAAATCTTGGAGATATTTATGCACACCTGCCCTGATGTGTGCTAAGAAAATGCAAGGATATTAAAACAGGAGAGACAGGGTGTGGGTGCGGGGATGCTGCCCAGCTGCAGGTGTTTTTGAGTGCGCACCCAGAGCGCCTAGGCGCCCAGTGGAGGGCCATAGCGTTTCTGTAACTCCTGCCTGTCAGCACAACTTTCTTTTGCTGTCCTTTATTGCATTTGTCTTTCCCTTTTCTTCATGCCAGGTGCTCACACAGAAACTTCCGGTTGCTGCAGTGCTTCTGCTGTTAACCCCTATTCCCTCCGTGGTTCAATAGGGATACGTTTCGCTTTCCGTACTTCCTGCTCATTCCTTTGTTTCCTTTACTTCATTGTTTAAAATGGCGGTCTTCGAGCAAAACAAGAGAAACAAAATCGCCCTCGTTGGCTCCGGCATGATTGGTGGCACCATGGCTTTCCTCTGCAGCTTGAGGGAGCTCGGCGATGTTGTCCTTTTCGATGTCGTTCCCAGTAAGTTACTGTCCTTTTAATGATCTTTTTTCTTAGCTTTGAATTAGTTTGCTTGCTATTAGCGGTATGTTGATATTCACGAAGCAGAGCATCGAAAATTCCCTACACTTCTGTCGAGTTCTTACACATTCTGTGCCGACATTGCATAAAACTCCTTTTCCTGTTCCTTTTCAGTCCTCTGGTCATGGTTTATTTATCTCTGCATGGCCGATGTGATGTGCTTTGATTGCAGACATGCCGATGGGCAAGGCTCTGGATATCTGCCAGAACTCCTCTGTTGTCGATACCGGGATCACTGTTTATGGTTCCAACAGCTACGAGTGCCTTCAGGGCGCTGATGTGGTGATTATTACCGCTGGCATTACGAAGATCCCAGGAAAGAGCGACAAGGAGTGGTCCCGCATGGACCTGCTTCCCGTCAACATTAAGATCATGCGTGAGGTTGGTGCGGCCATCAAGCAGTACTGCCCCAACGCGTTCATCATCAACATCACCAACCCTCTCGATATTATGGTTAATGCTTTGAAGGAATCCTCTGGCCTTCCCGCTAATCGTGTCTGCGGGATGGCTGGCATGCTTGATTCTTCCCGTTTCCGCCGCATGATCGCCGACAAGCTCCGCGTGTCTCCCAGGGATGTGCAAGGGATGGTCATTGGAGTCCACGGAGACCACATGGTGCCTCTCACCCGTTACGCCACTGTAAATGGCATTCCCCTCGGTGAGTGCGTCCGCCAGGGATGGATCACGGAGCAGGAGGTCGAGGAGATCGCTGAGAGGACCAAGGTTGCAGGCGGCGAGATTGTGCGCCTTCTTGGCCAGGGTTCAGCATTCTATGCCCCTGGTGCCTCCGCCATTGCCATGGCTGAGTCATACCTTAAGGACAGAAAGAGGGTGATGGTGTGCTCTTGCTTCCTCGAGGGCCAGTACGGTGTCAAGGGTCACTACCTTGGTGTGCCTTGCGTGATCGGTGGCAACGGTGTGGAGAGGGTTATTGAGCTCGAGTTGAACGAAAAGGAAAAGGCGGGTCTTCAGGGCTCGATTGATGAAGTACGTGAGATGCAGAAGGTTGTGGCGGAGCTCGATGCTGGCAAGAAGTAAGCGGAGAGTCAGAGATGCACGGTAACTCGTGCACCCTTGTGGCAACGGACTGTTCGTGCTGCTGCTGTTGATGAGCAGCGGCAGGTGTATGCAGCAGCGAAGTCTCATGTTAGGAGACTGCTTTACTTTTCTTAACTCGTTTTCATTTTATTATATTGTTTGCATCGAACTCTCGTTAAGCACATAGACTTGCATTTTGAATGAATAATTACGGATTGACGGCTCGACTGGATCTAATAGCTCACAGTAAATTTTAAGAAGATAGTATTTTAGAAGTGTAGATGGTAATGTAAGAACTAAGCTCGCAAAATATAAAATCACGCTAGGTTTATGGGGCGGTTCAATACGTGTTGCGAAGCTAACGCCAGTGATAGTTAAAACTGAATTTAAATGTTTTAAACAAAATAAAAGATCTATAGAGATGTGCTCTTTTTTAGTAAGGGTTACTGTTGCACGTAGATCTTTCATTATTTTAGACAAGTAGCACGCTGGTGGAGATAGGGTGTTTCAGTCAGATGAACGGCAGGCAGAGGCTCCTGCTTCGCTTTTATGAGAGGGGTTTTCAAGTTGTACGTGCCTCTTATGCCGTTCCGGTATACGTGAATTACATGAATCTAAGGATGCACGAAAAACCTAGAAAAGGAGAACGTGTGTGTGGGCGTTCAGGGAGGGACACCAAGCGATCAGGGATGAATCCCCGGCTGTGAGGGAACAACCTCCAGCGGTCAGGGAAGAAACCCCGGCGAAAAGGGAGGACCCCCCGGTAAAAAGGGAGGACCCCACAGCGCCTTGTGCTGCCTGCCCCCCTGCTGATTGTGGCAATGCACCTGCTGCTAATTGCTCCAATAAGAAAGAAGCTGGCTGCGATGGTGAGGGGAAGAAGGGAAAGGGCGGATTCTTTCATAACCTTAGAGAAAAAATGCATCACCATAAACACTGAGATGTGTTTGCATACCTGAGCGTATGATCCGAATGTGAATTTCAACGGAAGCACGCGCTTATATACATATATACATATATACATAACTAACTAACTATATTTATATATATAGAACTCTTTTTAGATGCGCATATCTATAGCATGTACTCCATTGACCAACTGTGTCTTTCGTTTAACATATATCGGCAATTCCGATGATGCAACTGGCAGAAGAAACTCCATTTGAAGTGCAAGCTAGAACCTTGCAATTTCACACCCAAACGAAGCAATTTATGATGTGTTCTTTCTTACAACCAGCTACCTACAGTATTTCTATGTAGGACGATGCATACATACTATTAGGTGTTTTTGTACAAAAGATGTTCAGAAACAGTTGCATATAACTATATTGCATGATGCATACACATGCATATAGAATATAGGATTATAGATGTGTATGGAATCTATCTATATGTGTATAATTTTAACATATCTAAGATGTTGCGCACAAAACATTTGATGAATACATTTTGTTATGCTGAGTTGCCGGCGATCCTTCGGACGTTTATAAGTCCGTAGTAAAGTTGGTTCATTGTAAATTGCTGGGAGAGCATTAGCAGTAATAAGCAGCTTCCAATTTGGAGAAGCCGTTATGCAGGCAGGGCAAATGGGCAGCCGCCTTTTGTCAAAGTAGTCAAATGCTAGACAAGACAGGAGCAAGAGCGATATACTCTCTACGTGTGCTGTGCTTCTCCATAAGAAAGCTGGGTTCGTGTCGTCCTGTTATACCGCTATACCGAGCATAGCTAGAGCGTGCTGCTCAGCACGCCCCAACCTCAGGCCTCAAAAGCAGCCATCCAGGGCTAGCCATGGCTGCGACAGTTGCATACATTTTGTGTTTGAGTGTATCTGCTTGATCCTTCTGCCGGATTTTCCTGCTGGATGTCTCCGCCAAAGAACCATTTCACTAGCACTCCTCTTTAACTTCTGGAAACTCGAGCCCGAGAGGTGTCTTCAGGTTCAAGCAGCGAAAATCGTTACGAAGTAACTCAGAGTCTACTACGTTCATCTGATAACCACGTGAGCAAAATCCTAAAACATCTCTTAAAACGTTGAGTTGCAAAACCGACGAAACTCGAAAAAGAGCTTAAAGGGAAAGTTCAAAGAGTTTGAAATATTCAGCCAGTAATAAACTGTCTGTTGTGCAGCGACTTATGCCATCTACCACAAACGATCAAAGCTGGTTGTGACCAAGGAGGTCTTGAGTGATGTTGCGTCGTCGTTAGAACACCCGGAAAAGGACTTGAGTCTCTCAAAAGTATCTCAAAATTAACTGGTTCAAACTTCAAAGTACGGGTGCAAAACGGCTGCTACAGTACGATTTGCACTGAAATCAACTAGTGCTAAAAGAAAAAGCTTCATAAACATTAGGGCATGTCATGGTTCAACATACACACTACGACATGCCATCTGGCCAGTGCGCAGAAATCTAAGGGACAATAAAACATCAATTGCTCATAAACGTTGAGTGAATGTTTAGAACTAAAATGGAAATTCAAGATGAACTATGGTCTTCTTTGGTAATCGCGTGGAAAGCGAACAGATGTTGAATATTTAGAAAAGAAAACCTTTTATTGCTAAAAAAGGCATACTAAGCAAGTGAGCAATTGGACATAATTTTCCAATTACATATGAAAGACAAACTTGGGCGCAATATATCCACGAAAAGCTAGTTCTGACAAAATATCCACTTGGAAAATTCCCCAATGAGGCAACTTAGGAGAGACTTGAGCCATAAACAAATTCTTTCTTTAGGTAAAAAACCAATTATGCATTGTCAACTATTTCTGCATTTATATTTCAAAAAAATACTTGTTGCTCTAGTTGAGACGTATTAGGCTAGCTAGCCCATAAAACGACCAGCTAGTGTAATCGGTAAGACAGGATGAGTCAGTCTGGTTCATGTTTCAATGAATACACAGTTTTCCCTGGTAAGTTGCATGCAAATTATTTAACAAGTATAATTTAATAAGTTAATTGGCTTTTAATGAGCGTTAAGCGGTTCTTTTTCCTGCGGTTTCTTACTTTTGCACGGAGGCATCCGTGCGACTAGCATTTTTTAGGATTTGCACATCATAACTTCCAGCCTCTTTCTCGGCCACTCTTTTCTTTTTAATTTTTGTTTAAATATTTTTATAAATATCCCCAGTAATTGCTTTTGGCGTTCGCAGCATCGATAAGCAGGATGCGCCAAGTTGTGTGCACAGATATGAAATCGAACTTGTATGAATTGTTTGAGGCGTTTCCTCTGTGATTTCTTGACAGTTTTGTCATGCGTTCAAATTAACAATGTTGATATTGCATTTGTTTGCCGCTGCTGTGGGATTAGCAGAGGCTTTCTCTGGTTGGTCTGAGCAGGATGATGATCTGCACAGCGCGAATGCCCTCAGCACTCCACAGACACGCGAGTTCCCGTTGCCTCTTTTTGCTTCAAGCGACATTTCCAATAAACATGCGTTTGCAGCAGCAATTGAGTTAAGGCAAACCCATGCAGCGGGACGGTCACAAAGGATCCAAGTTACAATCGACGAGGCAGAGTTTGATCAAATATCAAAAAAAAGAAAACCCTGTTTCGTATCCTACAATGGAGGCCCGTGCGGCACCAGGGTATCGGAGGCTGAGTACCCAGGCGGCATGCATTGCCCTCCAAAGATGTGCTGCAGCAAAAACATGTTCATGAACAACTCGACTGGGAGATGGTGTGCGAAATCGATCATAAACTGTTATTCGTCTTATGCTTATTACCCACAGTATTCTTTTGGCACTTGCACCTGCGACACCCATTCTTATCGATGCCCGGCACACTCCCAGTGCGTCGATACCGATTACGGCCCTTTCTGCCGCTGTGACAAGGGCTACGAGGAGGATACTACGGGGCTATGTAAAACAACCACAACCACAACCACAACAACCACAACAACTACAGTATCAATTTGAACAAGACCCAAATGCGGCTTAGACGATTGCAGGCCGGGATTCTGTGATATTGTTCATGGCAAAATTATTTGCACGTGCGTCGGAGGCTACATAAAAAATGTGCTTTCTGAAGACAAAGAGGAATGCATCTCTCCTTAAAGCAAGTTTATGTTTTGGAGTCTTTTCTTGACAATTGAATTTAGGTGAAGGCGGCAAAAAGCTGTGCTGAGGTACTGGCACTTCCATCTGTTTCTGCTTCTCCACGCAGTGTACACAGACACCAGCGGTCGCATCGCGACTTCAACAGGAAAAGCTGCAGAATCCTGGAGCGGACCAAAGAGTATTACTATTATTCACCAAGGTCTGAGCTAGCAGCTGATGGAGAGAGTTGCCTATACACCGCAGATTAAAAGTGCGTTGAACCGACTCAATCGAGAATCTGAACAACCCAATAGATCAGGCCAATTTGTGGCATTTTGTCAAAATGTCCATCTGCCGGATTCCCATTATGGCGAAACGCGAGACGTCGTGACTTTTATTTCCGCCTCCACCAGTTCTAGAAGCACCCAATATGTAAATAAGATACAAGTAGCGTTCCTTAAACGCAATCATAAGTAATATAAAATAGTTGTAATTATTAAATTCAAAGCCTGGTTGCACATGCGCATTTGTGGGCAGTTGAAGCTTCTGCATGGAGAAGCAGAGAAGGTCGTAATGTGAATGCGCCAGCCCTCCCTTTGCCCATGTCTGTAGACATTTTTGGGCAGTTTATCAATAAACAATTTTTACCCATGAGGCGCGTTTGCTCGCATTGTTTTTGTGCTTTGAAAGTGGGAGTTCCCCAGTTGATTCTGTAAACATTCAGGAAGACAGACACTCCACGGGCCACTGCTGCTCCCTGTAATCTTTTCCGCCTCATCACAGCAGTGGCGATGAACAGCAGCTCAACAGAGCAGAGACTAAAGGGAAAATTCTGCTACAAGACGCGCAGCATGCCAAGAAACTCCATGCTGCACAACAGACGAGCAGATACGCGAATGCCACACATGGGACACTTCAAACAATCCCCCCTGCATGGGAAGCGCCAAAGAGTCGCTTCCCGGTTAACACGCTCCTGCGCCACAATATTGCATGTATAAATTTAAATATATATATATATATATATATATATATATATATAC
>NPHX01000181.1:0-20246 GCA_002271815.1 Eimeria falciformis | reverse complement strand
TTTGGTTTGTGTCATTTGCAAGGTAGCTGTACATTGTATGTTAGAGGTACTGGTGAGTAGCGTCGATATGGCGTGTCACGGGGCAGTAGTAGTTGTGGAGAATGTGTCTGCTTGTTGTGGGTGTTTGTTTCACGTTTTTTGGGTCGTGTGGGTGTACGGTTGGTGGCTGGGTTAGGTGAATGTGGAAGAGTCTTAATCGGGGTTATAAAAGAGCTGCTGTATTCGGGGATGTTTGTGCAGTTGTATTTTGTAATGGAAATTTTGTTTTTGTAGCTATTGTGAAGCTTTATTCCTATACCGCTAGCCGAACTATTTTACAGCAGCTAATTGAGCGGTTGCAAAACCAAACATGAATCGGGGTTTTGCCATTGAGCAGAATATTTGATTCAGTACAGGCGTGTCTCAGCACGATTACAGTAGCCACCCAAACAAGCACTGCAGTATCGGACACTAGTAGGACAACCTGTTGCGTAGGCCCTGGCTCCTAGTCGGTTCATCGCGTGCGTGTCTCGCAAATGAATAGCCGCAGATGTTTGCAGGTAGACGGAAGCGTCACGCTTGCGTGCATAGGAAAAGGTGATAGTGTCGAGCTCCGTCGGCGGCAGACTTTGTTGGCCACGGGCGTCGCACACTATTGGTCGCAAAGGGATACACCTGGCATCATTTGTTCTGGAAGGCTTTTCCCAACCTTTAGTTTAGAAACGCCACGTGCAACAAAATGCGTTTGATGACCTAATTGTACTGGGCAAGCAGTTACACTCAGAAAAACTGTGTTCACTGTTGAGATGCAAAAAGACAGGATATGGGTTTCTTGCTGTTATTAAGGTTTTGCAGTATAAACAAAGCAACCGCGAATTTCTTGTAGCGGACGAGCCATCCCACGACTAGGCAGGAGGCAAGTATAATAACGGTTTTGATATGCTATTGTTTTATTTTTGGCGATTGCTGTATTTGGAGTGGGATTTTATCCCACTCGGTTTCACTCGACTTCGTTTCAAGGGGATGCTATCCGTTCTCTATTCTGCAGCTGCTGACTGAGCAATTAGCAATTAGACACCTAAACATAAAAACTGTTTTGTTCGTTGCTCCAAATTTTCAATTTAATATAGTTGGGTTTTAGCATATAGCGACTACATCAGCTAGACAAAAGGAGGGCGGCAGCATACACCACTAGGGGACCAGTGTGTTTGACAGTGCGTGCTGTTCTGCTTCAGTCACGTGCGTTTGTAGAGCATGATCAGCAAACTGCGGTTGCACGCAAAAGGAAAAATTGCTTTTAGACGCAGAAGGACAGCTGATAGTGCCGAGCGCCGTCTGTCCGAGGAATTGTTGGCCAACGGCATTGCACATTTCTGGCCGCAAATCCTAATAACTGTATCAATTTGTCTCCTAGGCCATTTCGTATCTTTTTAATTCTGGATGCGTCAAAATGAATTTTGTAATGAAAGGATATGAAGGAAAGAAGTATGTTCATTGCTGTGTGTTGAGATGCATAAAGATGGCTTTCGGGGTTTTCCTCGTTGCTCAGCTGTTTTGTATAGAGGTATCAAATCGCACACTGCGTGTAGTGCCCTAATTAGCGGACGGCTAGGGTGGATGTAAGTATGGTAATAATTTTAAAGTGTGTCCATGTCGTCACGGCAATTGCTGTACTTAAAATGGGCTACCAACGTACTCAGTTTCACCCAATTCCGTTTCAATAAAATGGTATCCGTCCTCCATTCTGCAGCTTCGCTGGTCAACAACTAAACACCAAAGCGCAGACGTGATCTTATTTTTTGGTTAGCTATTTTGATTTAGTATACCTGGCTTCTCTCAGATTACGACTATGGAAGCGATGCGAACGAGCACGGAGTTATACGGCACTCGTAGATTGATCTTCTTTTCTGTATAGCACATGGCTTCCGTTCTTGTTTAGCATGTGCGTGTCTAGTGAATAAATGGCCAAAGACGTTTGCAAGCAGAGAACAACGTTGCTTGGGAGCGCACGAACAGATGCCAGTTAGTACTGGGTTTAGCCAGTGAGAGGCACTGTTGGCCAAAAGTATTATTGCGCATTCTTGTTACAAAAGCATACATCCCACATGTCTGTTTGTGTGTTTATTGATGACACGAAATGGGTTTGCTGACGCAAAAATATTGGCGATGTAGGTTGCTTCAGAGATGTTCGCTGCTGTCTGTTTAGATGTGTAGAAGCAGCACTCGGATTTATACGCCTTGCTCAGCTTTTCTGTATACGGAAAGCAATGGTGGACGCATGTAAAAATTATGTTTTTATATATTTATGTTTTATCGATGCGATTGCTGTAGTAGGAGTGGGATTCCATTCCACTCGGTTTTATTGCCTTCCGTTTCAAGGGAATAAAATCTGTTTACCATTCTGCCGCTGTGTGACTCCTTGACGATCCAGAGCATAAGAAGCAATATCGCTCGTTGTCCATAAGCTTTTTGATTTAGCCTAGCTGGGTCCAGGCAGATTATGACTAGGGTAGCGGAGCCAACAAGCACGACGGCTCACGACACTAGTGGGGGCCCATCTGTTCCGTAGCGCGTGACTTCTGTTCTGGTTCAGTTCGTGCGTTTCTATCGGATGAAAAGCCAAAATCGGATGCAGGCAGAGGGCAGCATAACACTTGGATGCACAAGGACAAATGGTAGTGCCAAGCTCCGTCAGTGGCAAGCATTGTTGGTTAAGGGCATTACACATTCTTGGTAGCAAAAGCATACTTGTGGCATCTGTTTGTTTTGTAGGTCATTTCTTGTCCTTTTGTTTATAGATGCAACAAAATGGGCTTGTGAAAAATTTAATACATTCAAGGATTTATTCTGTTGTCTGTTGGGATGTGTAGATACAGCATTCGGGGTTTTGGGCATTGCTAAAGTTTTTCGGTGTACAGAGAGCAATAGCGCACTACTACTCGTAGCAAACAAGCCAGCCGACTGTTACAGTAAACCAAAGCATTGCAGTGTTGATATGTTGGTACCTCACAAGTGACAACTCTATTTAGAACAACTTTTTGTCAAACTCGATTTTATTACATTCGATTTCATTCCCATGGCTTTGTCCTCTATTCCGCAGCTGTTAACTGACCAATTGAATAGCCAATCATAAAACGCGATCTTGTTTGTTAAACCAATATTCGAATTTGGTATAGCTGGATTCCAGAAGATTATGACTACGGTAGCTACGTAAGCAAGCACGGCGGTAACCGCACATGAGGACTGATATGTTCCGTAACTCATTACCTGTTCTGGTTCAGCACGTGGGTGTCTAGCCGACAAATACCTAAAGGCGGTTGCAGGCGGAGGGCAACTGTTGCGCTTAGGCGCACAAAGATAGATGGTATTGCCGATCTTTGTCTGTAGCAGGCATTGTTGCCCAAGGATCTTGTGCATTCGTGGCCGCGACAAAATATTTCCGGCATCCGTTTGTCGCCATTTCCTCTTTTTGCTTTTATGGAGGGCACGAAAGGGTTTGGATAAGGGAAGTAAGCATATTCAGATAAATTTCTTTTTTTTCTTGGGATGAGTATACGCAAGATTCGGCCTGTTGAGGGTTGCTCAGTTTTTTAGCATAAGGAGAGGCATTGTGCACAGCTTGCAATTGAACGCACGAGGAGGTTGCTACTTTGGATGCGACTACACTAATGTGTGTTCTCATGGCTATTTGCTGCATTTTCAATGGGTTGCAGCTAACTGGTTTTACCACATTCCGTTTGAAAAGGCTTATCCCGCTTCAGTTCTGCAGCTGGTAACTGACTATTTGAACATGCAATCATGAAACGCTATCTTTTTCTTGATCCAGACGCTTCGATTCAGTAGAGATGGGTTCCACAGATTGTTTTGACGATAGCCACGCGAACAAACACGGAGGTCCGTGACACAAGTCAAGGGATTTGTATCCCATGGGCCGTGGCTTCTGTTGTGGTTCAGCAAGTGCAGCTCTGGCGGTTGAACAGCCGAAAACAGCTGGAAAAAGAAGGCAACGACATTGCTGAAACATACAAAGACAGATTTTAATGCTGGGCTCCGTCTGTGGCGGGTATTGTTGGCCAAGGACACTACCCATTCCTAGTGCCAACGGCATATACGCGGTATGCGTTTGTCTTGTCTGTCATTTCCTGTCCGTGGGTTTATGGATGTCAAGAAATAGCTTTGGCGACGCCAGAGTATCGGGCAAGCAATTACATCCAGGGAAATTCCCATCCACATTTTGAGATGGGTAGCGCAAGCATTCTGGGACTTGCGCTTTTCCACGGAGAGTTTGTGCGCATTGTTTGCAGCGCATGCGCCAGCGGACTCCGACCACGTTACGCACGCAAACAGGCGCGCCTGTATACGACACTCGTAGAGTCATCTGTTTTATAGCGCCTGACTTCTGCTCTGGTTCAGCTAGTGAGCGTCTGGCAAATGAAAAGCCAAAGACAGTTGCTGGACGAGCACCACGTTGTTCTTAGATGCACAAGGACAGATGGGCGTGACCAACTACGCTGGTGGCAGGCATTGTTGGTTTAGCGCATTAACATACACTCCTGGCCGAAAAGGCCTACCTGCTGCATCCGCTTGTCCCGTAGGTCATTTCCACTTTTTGCGTCATTGGACGCGGCAAAATAGGTTTGGTGGCGCAAGAGTATTAGGCACTGCGGGCTACAGCTTGTTGTCTTGAGATGCATAGACAATATTCAAGTTGTCGCGGGTTGTTCATCTTTTTTGGTATAAGGAGAGGAATTGCGCACTGCTTGTAGCGGACACACCAACTCACGGTTATGGCGAGGACAAGGATAGTAAGGGCTTTCGTTACGCTTCTTTGTTGTCCTGGTGTTTGCTGTACATGCAGTCCGCTTCTGTCCGACTTAAGGTAATATAGTCCGTTTGAAGAGGATGGCATCCGTCATACATTCTGCATCTGCTGTCTGATAAACTAAACACGCAAGCATGCGACGAAATATTGTTCGTTGGTCCAATGTTTTGATTTAGCCCGGCTTGGGTCTTAGCATATTACGAGGACAGTAGTCACACAACGAAACACAACACGTTTCATATTTGAATAGATGCCTTATATCCAGTGCAGCTGTGCGTTGCAAAGAATTGCGTTTTTTCTGTACGCGCCAGGATTTACTGGGTGATATGGAAACGGTACAAAAGTTCTTTTGTGAATTTTGGTCTATTTCAGCATGTGCGCATCTGGCGGATGTCCATCTGAAGGCGGCTGCAGGCAGAGGGCAGCATCGCGCTTAGACTGAGATGGGCAGATGGTATTGCTGAAATGTATCGCAGGCATTGTTTGCCAAGGGCATTCGACATTTTTGGACGCAAAAGCCTACTTGTGGCATCTTTTTGTCCCGTAGACCTATTTCCTGTCCTTGTGTTTATGGATGCGGCGAGTTGGGTTTCGCGACGCAAGGTAAAATTGGGCAAGTAGGTATCTTGAGGTAAGGTCTCTGTTGGCTGTTAGGATGCATTAAGAGATCATTGAACTTCCTGTGCGTTGCTCACTCTTTTTGCTACAAGGATAGAAATCGAGCATTGCGTGTAGCGGAAACACTAGTGGACAGCTAGAGTGGACGCAAATTTGGCAATTTGATACGTTTCTGTGTCGTCACGGCAATTGCTGTACATGGGGTGGGTTTCATCCGACTTGCTATCACACTCCATTACAAGGGTATGGTATCCGTTCTTTATTCCGCAGCTGCTGAGTGACCAATTTAAAACCCAAGAGTGAGATCCACTTTTGTTGGTTGGCCCGACTTGTTGTTGTAGTATAGCCAGGCTCCAGCAGATTACGACTAAGGTAACAACGCAAACAAGCACGGCAGTATACAACACTCGTTGATTGACCTGTTCTTTGTAGCACATGTTTTCGTTCCGGGGTAAGCACGTGCGCGTCTGGCGAATGAATAGCCAAAGGCAGTTGTAGGACGTGCACGACGTGTCTTAGACGTACAACGACAGATGGTAAACATTGTTGGTCAACAGCACTAATATACATTCCTGTCCGCAAAGCAATATTTGAGGCATCTGCTTGTCGTTTACGTCATTTCCACTGTTTGCGTCATTGGACGCGGCAAAATAGATTTGGTGACGCAAGAGTATTAGGCACTGCGGACTACAGCTTGCTGTCTTGAGATGCCTAGAGACAATATTCGAGTTGTTGCGGGTTACACATCTTTTTTGGTATAAGGAGAGGAAATGCGCACTGCTTGTAGCGGACACACCAACTCACGGTTATGGCTAGCATAAGTATAGTAATGGTTTTTGCTACACATTCTTGGCAACAAAGCCAACTTGCGATTTTCAGTAGCTGCCGTAGGCCATTTACTGTTCGTGCTTTTATGGATGCGGCAAACTGGGTTGATGCCACAACGGTATTGGGAAACTACGTACATTCAGGGAAATTCTCTGCCCTTTCTTGAGATGTGTGGACCAGCGGGTGGCTAGGGTGGGAGCAAGTAAAGTAATGTTTCTGATGTTTCGGCTTTTTTACGATTGCTGCATTTAAAGTGGAATTCCTTTCCACTGAGTTTTATTGTATTTTGTTTCAGTGAATTCACGCTCTATTCTGCCGCTGCGCTCCTGATTGAACAATTGAACAAACCCAAACAGGAGATGAGATCTCGTTCGTTGACCCGATCGTCCGATTCTGTATTGCTGGGTCCAGCAGATTCCAACTGTACCGTAGCCACGCAAGTATCTGTTCTGCACCTGACTTTTCTCGTGCTTCAGTTGGTGCGTTAATAAAAGACGAATAAGTGAAGGCTACAGGCAGAGGTAAAAATCGCGCCTGAACGCACAAGGGCATTGGTCTCCAGCACCGTAGGTGGCAGGCACCAAAGTGGGTTTGCTGACTTAAGGATATTGTGCAAACAGTGACACCAAGGAAACTGTTCTGAAGTCTGTTAAGATGCGTAACACGGCATTGAGAAGTTTGAGCACTGCTCAGCCGTTTTGTTATACGGAGAGGAATTGCGAACTGTAACCAGCGAACGGATAGCTTTGATACAAGTTTAGTACTGTTTTGGGTAAATCTGTGTTTCATTATGGCGATTAGTGTTTTTCAAATGAGGGTCCTTCCGACTCGGTTCTATCCAACTCATTAAAGGAATGTATCCGTCCTCTTTTCTCCAGTTGCTTGGTGACCAATTGAACACCCAAGCATACGGCGCGATATTGTTCGTTGCCGAGTGTTTTATCGGCAGCATATTATGACTACGAACAAGAACAGTTGTATTCAGGACGGTCATAAAACGCACTGCTCCATATTGTACTGCTTCTGTGTTGGTTCAGCACGTTCGCTTGTGGAGGATAAATACCAGAAAGCGGTTGTAGGCAGCATCGCTCTTGGATGTATAATAACAGATGCCAGTGCCGACATCCGTTGGTGCTAAGCATTGTTAGCCAAGACCAATACACATTCCTGGACGCAAAGGCATACTTGCGGTACCCGTTTGATCCGCAGGTTACTTCCTGTCTTTTTGTTTATAGATGTCGTGGAATGGGGATGGTGAAACAAGGGTATTGGACAAGCAGTTAGGTTCATGAAAACGCTCTGTTGGCTATTGACATGCGTGAAAACAGCTTTCGGGTTTTTTGTAAGCTGCTTATATTTTCAGTTAAAGCTGCCTAATGGCACATTGCGTGTGGAAAACTAACCAGCGTACACCTAGGGTGAACGCAACTGTAGTACTGTTTTTGAGATGTTTCTAGGTCGTTATCGGGATTTCTGTATTTCGAGTGGGATTGCATTTGCCTCAATTTCACTGCATTTTGTTTCAAAGATAAGTGCTAAGCCTCCTCCATTCAGCAGCTGCTGACTGACCCGTTAAGTACAAAAATTGATCTTGCTCGTTGGCCCGAGGCTTTATTTGGTATAGCTTGATCCCAGCGGATTACTTCTGTGGCCACGCCAACAAGCACAGCAGTATGTGAAAGTTGTGAATCAATCTGTTTCCTAGCACGTGAGTTCTGTTTTGGTTGAGCACCTGCGCGGTGTGGACAATGAAGACCAGAAGCCGTTTGCCGGCAGAGGGCAACGTCGAGCTTGGACGCACAAGGACAGATGGTAGTGCAAAGCTCCGTCGCTGCCTGGCATTGTTTGCCAAGAGAATTTGGGTATGCATGGTCACAAAGGCATGCGTGTGGCATTCGTTTGTTCTGTGGGATACTTCCTGTCCTTTTCTTTATAAATGCCTGGAAGTGGGTTTGGCGAAGCGAGGATGTTGGACAACCAGTTACATTCAGGGAAATACGTTGACATCAACTTTGATTCCTAGAAACAAGAGTCGGTGTTTTGTGCGTTGCCCAGGCTTTTTAGTATAGGGAGAGCAATCGCGCGCTTCCTGTAGCATACAATCGCGGAAGGGTAGGGTGGACGCAGAGTTATGTTTTTGATGTGTTCATGTCTCAGCATGCGGAATTGCTGTATATGGAATGGGATTTCATCAGAACTGATTTTATACCATTCCGTTTTGGGAGGGATGACATCTGTCCTTTTATCCGCAGCTGCTGACTGAATAACTGAACATCCAAGAAAAAGACGCGATCTTGTTTGTTGGTGCGACTGTTTAATTTATTATAACTGGGTCCTAGCAGAGTACGATTACGGTAGGCACGCGAACAAGCACGACGGTGTACGACACTAGTAATAAGGGCTGCTCCGTAGCGTGTGACTGTTGTTCGGGTTCAGTTAGTACTTGTCTGGCGGATGAATACCCGAAGGCGACTGCACGCAGAGGGAACGATCCCGCCTAGACTCTGAAAGGCAAGTGGTAGTGCCAAGCTCCTTAGGTGCCAAGTAATATTTTTGACCAAGGTCATTACACATTCCTGAACGCAATGGCAAGCTTGCGGCATCTGTTCGCTCCGTAGGCCTTTTCTTATGCATGTGCTTGGGGATGCGACAAAAAGGGTTTGGTGACACAATGACGTTGGGCAAGCAGTTATAATTAAAAAAATACTCAGCTTTCTGTTGAGGTGGCAGAAACAGGTTTCGGGTTTTTGCGCGTTGATCAGCTTTTTCGGTGTGGAGAGAGCAATTGTGCATTGCCTGTAGTGGACGACCCAGCAAACGGCTAGGGTGAACCCAAGTAAAGTACCGTTTTTAATATGTTTTTGTGCTGCCATGGCAATTGGTGTATTTCGAGCGGTATTGCATTTGAATCGGTTTTAATGGATGATATTCGTTTCCTATTTTGCAGCTGCTGAATGACCAGTTGAACATCCATGCTTAAGACACGATCGTGTTCGCTGGCTTCAGTTTTTATTTGAGCAAAGAAGATTACGACTATGAACAAGGTTGACTGTATAGTCAGCCCTGGAACAATTTGTTTCTTAGCTCGTGCGTTCAGTTCTGGTTCAGCATGTGCGTGTATGGCGGATAAATACCCGAGGGAGGTTGCAAGCAGAGGACAACGCTTCACTTGAACAAACAAGGACAGATGGATGCGCCAAGCTCTGCCAATGGCAGGCATTCTTGGCCAAGGCCATTATACGCTCCCCGCCGCAAAGGCATAGCTCGCGCATGTGTTTGTCCTGTATGCCATTTCCTACCATTTTGTTCATGGATGTTGTGGACTGAATTTGGTGCGGCAAGAGTATGGGACAGGCAGTTACATTCAGGGAAATTCCTTGCAATCTGTTCAAATGAGTAGAGACAGAACTTGAGTTTTTGCGCGTCGCATGGCTTTTTCGGTATAAGGAGAGCAATCGCGCATTGCCAGTGGCAGACGAACCAGCGGACGGGTAGGACGGCCGCAAGCAAAGTAATTTTTGTAATATTTTTGTATGCTGTCATGACGATTACTATGTTTGGAATGGGATTCCATGCCATTTGGATTCAGTGCGTTTGCTCTTCAGGGAGTTGGTCTCCGTCCTGTATTATGCAGCTACTGGCTGACTGACCAATTGAATGTCCACGCCTAACACGCAATGCTGTTCATTGGTCCGAGTTTTGCTATATTATAACTGTGCCGCAGTAAATTACTGCTACAGTTGGCATGTGGACAAGCTAGATGGCATACGAAACTAATAAAACAATTTGTCTTGCAGCGTGAAAATTCTATTATGGTACAGTTTGTGCATTCGTGACGGATGAATGGCGGAAGGCAGTTACAGGCAGGGGCAGGTTAATGCCACAAAATTGATTTCGTGACAAAAAGGTATTGGCAAGCAGGTACATTCAGGAACATTCTTTGGTGTTTGTTTAAATGCACGGATACACATTGTATTTGAGTTGAAGCGTTGCGTTGAATGTCACTCTGGATATCATAGCACAGGTCTTTTCAGTACACACCAGTGCGTATTCGGTAAATATATACCTGACAGCCGTAGCAAAAAAAGGGAATAATCGCGGTTGAACGCACAGGGACAGATAGTAGTGCGAAGCTCCGTTGGTGGCAGCCTATATTGTTGACCAAGGGCATTACAATTTCCTTGCCGTAAATGCTTACTTGCGGCATACGTCTATTTGGTAGGCTCTTTTCTATCTTTATGATTATGGATGCCACGAAGTGGGCTTGGGAACGCCAGCGTACTGGTCAAGCAAATACATTGAGGGAAATTACCTGCTGAATGTGGATATACGTAGAGACAGCATAAGGAGTTTTGCAGGTTGCACAGTTTTTTGATACAAGGAGGGTAGTAACGCACTGCGTGTAGTGGACGGATCTGCAGGTGGCTGACTTGGATGCAAGTATAGTGTTGGCTTTTATAGGTTTTGGTGTCGCCATACAATTCATGTACTTGGAGTGCGATATCATTTCGCTGGGTTTCCTTATATTCCGTTTGAAGCGGATGGCATTCGTCCTCTGATCTGCAGTTGCTTTTTTATCAATTTAAACACACGAGCATAAGACGGCATTTTGTAAACTGGTAAAACGTTTTTATTTAGAATAGCTGGATTTCAAGTCAGTTCGAGTACCCTAACTACACCAACGAGCATGACGGCATATGATACAGGTGGAGTGATTTGTTCCCTGGCGCGCGACTTCTGTTGTTGTTCAGCAAGCGAGTGCCTGGCGGACTGACTGCTCGAAGGCAGTTGCAACCAAAAGGAAATGTTCCGCTTGGACGCACAAGAACAGATGGTAGTGCGAGTTCTGTCGATGGCACGCATTCCTGCTCAGGTTGCTACACATTCTTGGCCTTTGCAAAAAGCATACTTAAAGCATCCGTTTGCTCTATACGCCGTTTCCTGTCCTTGTGTGTATGGATGGCATAAAATGGGTTTGGTGACTTACGGGCATTGGGAAAGATAGTATATTCACGGAACTTCTCTGCCGTCTCTAAAAAGCCTTAAAGACAGCATATGGGCTTTAGCGCGTTGCTACGTTCTTCTGTACAAGGAGAACGATTGCGCATTGTTTGTAGTGATAGAACCAGTGGACAGCTAAGGTGTGCGAAAGTATAGTAATATTTTTTATATGTATCCATATTGTCACGGCGGTCGCTGTATTGGGAGGGGAATTACACCTGACTCGCTTTTATCGCATTGCGTTTCAAGAGGATGTTGTACGTGCTCTATTAAACAGGTGCCGACTGAGCAACTGAATACCCAACCAAGCATGAAACTCGATCTTGTTCGTTGGCTCGACGTTTCAATCCAGTACACTTGTGTCCCACAGATTTACGACCATGGCAGTCACGTGAACAAGCACGGCGGTATACGACACTCGTAGACCAATCTGTTTTGTAGCTCGTGGCTTTGGTTATGATTCAGTCTGTGCGTTTTCGGAGGATGAATACTAGAAGTCCCGGATGCAGGCAGGGGGAAGCGTTATATTTGAACACACTAAAACAGAAGGTAGTGCCTAACTCCGTTTGTGACAGGCATTGTTGGCCAATGGCATTTCACATTCTTGGCAGCAACGGCATCCTTGCAGCACCCGTTCGTCCTGTAGGGCCTTTTCCATTTTTTTGCTTATAGATGCCACAACATGAGCTTGCTGAAGCAAATGTTTCGGGCAAGGGGATACATTCAAAAAAATCCTGTCATCTGTTACGATATATAAAAACAGGATTCGGGTTTTAGCGCGTTGCTAAGCTTTTCCTGTATAAAAGAAGAATAACACATCGCCTGTAGCAGATGAGTCAGAGGACCGCTAGGGTGGCGCAAGTATGATGTGCTTGACATGGCACTTGCTATAGTTGGAAGGGGACGTGCATCCGATTAACTTTTATAGCATTTCGTCCCAAGAGGAAGGCTTCCCAAGAGAAAGCCTTCCGTCCTTTATTATGCCGTTGCGCAGCTGAATGATTAATTGAACATGCACGCATGGAATTCAAGCTTGTTTGTTGTATCAAGCTTTTCATTTTCTGCTGCTACGACTACTGTAGACAAGCGCACAAGGACGGTCATGTAGAACATTAGTCGAGAGATCTGTTTCGTAGCGCGTGACTCTGTCCTGGTTCAGTTTGTGGGTTTCAGGAGGATCAAAAGCCGAAGGCAGAGTTGCACGCAGAGGACAATGTCGTTCTTCGGCGCACCAGAACAGACGGTAGTGCCGAGATCCGTCAGTGTCAATCATTTTTGATAAAAGATATTGCACATTCCTAGCCGCAAAGGAACACTTGCAACGTCTGTTTATTTGATAGGCCCGTTTGCACCTTTGTGTTTATGGATGCCACAACATGGGTTTGGCGATGCAAGCGTATTTGGCAAGTTAAGGAGATATTTTTTGCTGTCTGTTGCTTATAAGCCGCATCATGATGTTTGTGCATTGAGTAAATCTTTTGGGTACAAGAGCAATCGCTTACTGGTGCTAAGGTTATATTTAAGTGACGGCGAAGGTGGACGCATGTACAGTAATGTTTTGGGTATGCTTCTGTGTTGTCATGACGAATGCAGTATTTGAAATAAAATTTTATCCGACTGGGTTTCTTGTGTTCCGTTTCAAGAAGACGGCATCTGTCCTCTATTATGCAAATGCACTGCTGGTTGACCAAATGAGCACCCAACTATAAGACCCGATCTTGTTCGTCGGCCAGCGTTTTTAATTCAATAGATCTGTTTTCCAGCGCATTCCGATTACTGCAACCACGCAAACTTGGGTGCCGCTATACGAAACTCATGTAGTGACTTGTTGTATAGCGGGCGGCTTCTGTTCAAGTTCAGATTGTGGGTTGCTAAACCGTGAATACCCAAAGGCGATTTCAGCAAGAAGCCAACGTTGCGATTGGACGGAAACGTGCAGGTGATGGCGCCGAGTTCCGTCGTTGTCAGGCATTGTTGGCAAGTGTCATTACACATTCCTTGCCGAAATCCATACTTGCGGCATCCATCGTTCGTAGACCTTTCGCTGTCCCTGTGTTTAAGGAGAATGCCAAATGGGTTTGGTGACGCAAAGATATATGCTACAGTCAAGGAAATTTCCTGGAGTCTCCTGACATAATTAAAGGTTCTAGCGCGTTGCTGAGCCTTTTGGTATACGGGGACCAATCGGGCACTGCATGTAGCGGACGAATTAGCGGAAAGCTAGAGTAAAAGCAAAGATGGTACTGTTGCTGATATGTTTCTGTGGTGTTTTGGTAATTGCTTTATTTGGAGTGGGATTGCATCAGACTCGATTTTATCGCATTCCGTTTCAGGGGGATGGTATCCGTCCTCTACCTTGCATCTACTGACTGAAAACCCAAGCATAAGACGCAAGCGTGAGAAGTCATTTTGGTCATTGGACCAATCTATAAATTTTAATGCAGCCCGCTTCCAGCACAATACGACGACGATAGCCATGCCACCAATAACAATGGATACACTTTATCTTAAAATAGAGGCATTGTGCCGAATGTTGCTCTGGATTGCAGATTCTTCTCAGTACCCAAAAGAGTTTACTGCATGACGCGAGAACGGTATGTATTTTGCAGCCATTGGTCTGTTTCAGCAAGTGCGCGTGTGGCGGATAAATATATGGATGCGGTTACAGTCGGAGGGAAACGTCGCGTTTGGATGGACACAGACGGATGGCAGTGCCGAGCTCCGTGGGTAGCGGGCATGTAAGCCAAAAACATTACACATTCTTGGTCGCAAACCCATACGTGCGACATTCGTTTATATCCGCTTTTCTTGTGCGCTGCTAATCTTTTTAGGGAGATGGCAATGGCGCATTCTTTATATCCAACGAACCAGCTTACAGCTAGAATGGATGCAAGTATAATACTGTTTTTGAAACGTTTCTATGTCTTCATGGCAATTGTTTTATTTGGCGTGCGAGATTCCATGTGACTCGGTTTCCTCGCATTCCGTTTTAAGAGAATGCTATCCGTCCCCTACTCTGCAGCTGCGTTGCTGAGTGATCAATAAAACGCCGAAGCGTAATACGCAAACTTGTTTATTAGCTCACAATTTCAATTTAGTATAGCTTTGCCCAAGCCGATTACGATTAGCCACGCGCACAAGCAAGGCAAAGAGGCATAACGCACTCGTGAACCGATCTATTCCTTAGCGCCTGACATGTGTTTAGGTTCAGCACCTGTCATTGTTTAGTTTGTGCGTGCCTGGTGGATGAATACGCCAGCAGCTGGCGTTGCGCCGAATGCACAAGGACAGCCAGGCTCCGTTAGTAGGAAGCACAGTTGGCCAAGGGCATTACACATTTGTGACCGCAGTTGCGGCATCCGTTTGTATGGTAAAGCATTTTTTGTTCTTGGTTACATATAGCACAAAATTGTTTTGGTGAAGCAAGGGTCCTGGGAAAGCAGTTACATTTTGGGAACTTACATGCCGTCTGTGGAAATGTTTAGAGACAGCACTGGGGTGCTCTGAGCGTTGCTCAGCTTTTGGGTATGGGGGAAGCAATCGCACACTGGCCGTGGCAAAAGAACTTGGTTACAGGTAAGGTGAAAGCAAGTATAATCATGTCTTTGATATGTTTCTGTGTCCTCATGGCGATTGTTGTATTTGCACTGGGATTCCATCCCACTCGGTTTCATCGCTTTCAATTACAAGGGGATGGTATCCATCCCCCATTCTGCAACTGCTAACGGACCAATTGAACATCCAAGCATGTGACGCAATGCTGATCTATCCCATTTTTCAATTCAGTGTAGCTGGGTTCTACTAGATTATGACTACTGTAGCCACGCGAGCAAGCAAGGCAGTATATCGCACTAGTGGGTGGATCTGTACCGTAGTACGTGGCTTTTGTTTGAATGCAGTTCGTGCGTGTGTATGCATGAATAAACAAGGACAGTGACAGGAAAAGGGCAAATTAGCTCTTGGATTCATAAGAACGGATGGAAGGGCCGAGCTCCGTTAGTGGCAGGTACTGCTATGCGTGGCCATTGCCCATCCTCGACCGTAATGGCGTACATGCGGCATCCGTTTAAACGCGATTGCCTACAAAGGCCTAGTTGCGGCATTTGTTTTTCCTGTAGGCCAGTTCGCCTCCCTGTGTTTATGAATAACACGAACAGGGTTTGCTGAGTGAAAGGTATCGAGCAAGCAGTTGCCTTCTGGGAAATTCTCTGCCGGCTCTTTAAGTGCTTAGAGAGAGCCTTCGGTTTAATGTCGTTGTTCAACTTTTTGGCATACGGAAAGCAATAGCACACTGCTTGTAGCTGCTAAAGGACGAGCGGACGGCAAGGGTGGACACAAGTATGTATATGTTTTTGATATGCTTCCGTGTCGTCGTGTCGATTGTTGCGTTTGGAATGGGGTTTCATATGACTTGGTTTAATCCCGTTCTGCTTGAAGGTAATGGTATCTGTTCTCTATTCTGCAGCTGCTAACTGAAAAAATTGAGCAGCCCAACATGAGACACGATCTTGTTTGTTTTTGCGATCTTCTGATTCAGTAGAACTGGCTTCCAGCAGATCATGAAAATAGTAACAACACAAACAAGCAAGGCGGTCTGAAACACGGGTCAAGCAATTTATAACGCTTGGCGCATGACTTCGGTTATATTTCAGCATGTGCGGGTCCGGCAACTGAATACTAGGCGGCGGTTGTGCGCAGAGAGAAACGTTGTTTTTGGATGCACGAGGACAGATGGTACTGCCAAGCTTCGTCGTTGGCAGACTTTGTTTGCCAAGAGTACTACACATTCCTAACTTTGAAGCAATAGTTACTGCATCCGTTTATCTAGTGGCAGGAAATTTTTGTTCGTTTGTTTATGGATGTCACAAACTGGGTTTGCTAGCATGGCGGTAATGGGGATGTAGCTGCATTCAAGGAAACTATTTACCGTCTTTTGAGCTAGGTAGACATAGCATTGAGGTATTTGCGCTTTGCTTAGCCTTTACGTTTAACGGAAAACGATCACACGTAGTTTGCAGCAAAAGAACCAGGTTACAACTATGGTAGTTACTTGAACAAGTTCGACGGTATACGACACTAGTAAAACGATCTGCTCCGTAGCTTGTAGCTTCTGTTTTGGTTTAGCTGGTGTGTTTCTGGCGGATAAATACGCTAAGGCGGTTGCAGACGGAGGGCACCGTTGCGATTGGACGAACAATGGCAGATGGGAGTGCCGGGCTCCGTCGGCGGCAGGCAATAACGGTGGCTAAAGGCATTTCACATTCATGGCCGCAAACGCTTACTTGCGCCATGGGTTTGCTTGGTATTCAGTTCGCGCTCTGTTTATAAATGCCACAAAGTTAGTTTGGTGACGCAAAGGTATTGAACAAGCAGTTATATTCTGGGAAGTTTCTACCGTCTGCGGAAACGCGTAAAGGCAGCATTCGCGTTTTTTGCCTTGCTCAGCTTTTGGGTTTGAGGAGAGTAATCGCTGATTGCTTGTGGCGGGCAAACCAGCTGACGGCTAGGGTAGAATTAGGTCTAGTGCTGTGTTGCATATGTTTCTGTGTCGACATGGTGATAGCTGAATTTGCACTGCGATTCTCTCCAACTTGCTTTTATTGCATTCCATTTTAAGGAAATGATATTCTTCCTCTATTTTGCAGCTCCTGGCTAACCAATTGAACATCCAAGCATGAGGGGAGGTCTTGGTCGTGGATGCGATGTTTTGATTTAGTATAGCTGCGGTTCTGTATTCTACGACTATCCACTTGAAAAAACACAGCGGATAGACCAAATGCTTGCAAATGCGGCTTTAACTACCGGAGCACAGTTTTACAATTTACTGCATGAGTTGTAACCGGTACAATAGGTTTTGGGTGACCTCCTGTTTGCTTCAGCACGTGCGTGTGTGGCAGTGAATACACGAGGGAGATTGCAGGCAAAAGTAAACGTCGCTGGGACGCACAAGGACAGAGGATAGCGCCAAGCTCAGGTGTTGCTCGCCAAAGGCATTACACATTTTTGGCCGCAAAGATATACTTGAGGCATCTGTTTATTCCGTAGGTCATTATCTGTCCTTGTATTAATGGATGCCACAAAATTGCTTTAATAAGGCAAATAAGTGTAGAGTATTGTGTACAACCAGGGAAATTCCCTGCTAGCTCCTGAGGTGCAGAGACAGAACTAGGGTTTTACCGTGTTGCTCAACGTCTTACGCATAAGCAGGCGAATAGTGCACTGCTTGTAGAAGACGCAACAGCTGACGGCGAAGGTTTATGGAACTACAGTACTCTCTTAAACTGTAATGTCGTCATGGCGATCACTGTGCTTGAAGCCAGATTTTATCTGACCCCCAAACGTCCTCTCTGAATTCCAAAGGACGGCACGGAATTTCTCTGAATGTAAATGCCTGCCCAATCCTCGCATCACCAAACCCATTTGTGTCATCCATAGACAAGGATATAAAATGAGCTAAAAGACAAACGGATGCCGCAACTATGCCTCTGCAGCAAGGAATGTGTAACGCCCTTGTTCAACAATGCCTACCACCGATGGAGCTCGACACTATCATCTGTCCTTGTGCATCTAAAGACGACGTATCTTTTTCCCGGCGACCAATTGAACTTCCAAACATAAAAAGCAATTTTGCACGTTGGCCCAATTTTTCGATTTAATATAACTGGATACTACAAGATCACGCCTACTTTAGTCACGCGAAAAATGTTGGCGGTATATGACACTTGTACACCGATTTGTTCTTCAGCGTCTGATCTCTGTTCTGGTTTAGAGTGTGCGTTTCTGGGGGATGAATACCCGAAAAAGAGTTTTGCGCGTTGATAAGCTTTTGGGTATGAGGAGATCAGTCGCGCAGTGCTCATAGCTAACAAATAAATGGATGGCTAGGGTGAACGCAAGTATAGTAAAGTTTCTGCAATAATTTTGTATTGGCATGGCGATTGCTGTATTTGGAGGAAAATTCCATATGACGCGGCTTTTATCGCATTTTATTTAAAACGGATGGTATCCGCCTTCTATTGTACAAATTCTGACCGGGTAATTCAACACTGCAAAGCCTGCGACACACTCTATTCGCTTTCTATCTTTTCATTTAGCATAGCTCGGTTCCAGCAGAATACGATAACCCTAGTCACGTCAGCATGCACAACAGTATACGATATTCGTGCAGCGCTGTGCTCCATAAAATTTGGAGTTTGGCGTATTTCAGCATGTGCGTGTCTGGCGGTTTCCAGCAGAGGGCAACATCGTGCTTGACGCACAAGGACAGATGGTATTGCCATGCTTCGTTGGTGACAGGCACGTTGGCCAAGGCCATTACACATGCCTGGTTTTGACGCCATAGTTGCTGCATTCTTTTGTTTGCAGGCTTTTTGATATCTTTGTGTTTGTGGATACCACGAACTGGGTTAGGTGCGCAAGGGTATTAGGCAAGCGGCTGTGCTTAGGGAAGTTCTTTGTTGTTTGTTGAAAAAAAAAAAGTATTCAACTTCATGCGCGTTGTGACCTTTATTGGTTTAAAGAGAGCAATGGCGCATTGCTTGTAGCGGACGACCAGTCGAAGGCCAGGGTGTACGCAGGTATAGTAGTGGTTTTGATACGTATGTGTGTCGCCTTGCCAATTACTGTGTTTTGACTGGGGCTCGATCAGCCTATCTTCAATCGTATTTTGTTTTAAAAAAATGGGGTCCATCCTGGATCCCACAAATGCTGAATGACCAACTGAGTATCAAAAGTTGAAGTCTGATTTTTGTTCTTTGAACCGAGCCTTTACTTCTGGTGGCTAGGTTCCAGCGGATTGCGACATTGGTATCCACGCAAACAAGTATGGCGGTATACGACACTACTGTAACGATCTGTATCCCGCGACGCACGCCATCGCTTTCAGCATGTGCGTTTCTAGCAAATGAATATTCGAGGGCAGTTACCGGCACATGAAAACGTCGAGCTAGGATGCACAGCGACAGGCGGTAGTGCCTAACTCCTTCCATGGCAGGCATTGTTGGTCAATGAGGTTTTACCTTGTTGGCCATAAAGGCCTAATTGCTGCACTTTTTTGTCCTTTAGGCCTTTTCCCGTTCTTACGTATGTGGACGCAACAAACTGCGTTTGACGACGCAACGATATTGGGCACTGACTGCAATTTTCTGCTGTTTTGAGGTGCGTAGACATAGCATTAAGGTTGTTGCGTGTTACTGAGCTGTTCGGTATAGAGAGAAATTGCGCATTGCTTGTAACAGACAAATCAGCGGACAGCTAGGGTGGAAACAAGTATACTAATATTTTAGATGTGTTTTTATGTCTTCGTGGCTATTGCTATATTTGAGGGGGATTCCACGTGACTTGGCTGTATCACATTCCGTTTCAAAGGGATGGCATTCGTCTTTTATTCTGTAGCTGCAGACTGACCAATTGCAGGTGCAACCACAAAACGGGATATTGTTTGTTGGGTCGAACCTTTGATTTAGTATATCTGGGTGCAGGAGAAATACGCCCACGGTAGCAACGCAAACGAACCCGACGGTATGAAAAACTAAGAAACGAATCTGTTCCTTAGCGCGTGCCTTGTGTTGCGATTCAACATGTGCATGCGTTGAAAATGAACATTTGAAGCCGAATGCCTGCAAAGGGCAACGTCAAGCTTGAATGCACAACGACAACCGGTAGTGCCTAACTTTGTCTGTGGTAGGCATTGTTGGTCAATGGCGTTTCACATTTTTGGCCACAAATGCTTACTTGCTGCATTTGTTTGTCCTTTAGGCCTTTCCCCATCCTTGCGTTTATGGATGCGGCAAACTGAGTTTTGGTTTGGTGACCGAAGGATATTGGGCATTGAATGCAATTGTCTGCTGTCTTGAGATGCGAAGGGATAGCACTAGGGGTGTTGCGTGTTACTGAGCTTTTGTGGTATAAGGAAAGCAATTTGCGACTTGCTTATGGCGGACTTGTCAGCGCACCGCTAAGGCAGACACAAGTAGCGTAATGGTTTGGGTTACTTTCC
>NPHX01000180.1:2093-22170 GCA_002271815.1 Eimeria falciformis | reverse complement strand
ATACTCATCGGCGATTGCAAGCAGAGGGAACCGTCGTTCTTGAATGCAGAAAGAACGATGGTAATGCCGCGAAATCTCGGTGCCAAACATAATCGCCCAAGGGCTTTTCACATTTCTGGGTGCAAAAACATTCTTCAGATATTCGCCTGCTCGGTAGGCCCTTTGCTGCCTGTAGCGGACAAACCAGCAGATGGGCAGGGTGACAGATACTAACACGTTTGATACAGTTTTGTGTCCTCAAGGGGCTTGCAGCGTTTCACGTGACATTTTATCCAAATTTGTTCTACAAGATTTCCCTTCAGCGCCTGGTTTCTGTCCTTTATTCTGCAGCCCTTGTCTCACCAACTGGATATCCAATCATACGACACCATTTTGCTTGTTGACCGGAGTTTTTTATCAAATATATCTGGGTCCCAACAGATCATGTTCTGGTGCAGAATGTGCGTTTCTGTTGGACGAGGACTGGAAGGCGGTTGCAGGCAGAGGGCGACGTCGTTATTGAACGCAAGAGGACAGGTGGTAGTGCCGAGCACCTTCCGTCGCAGACATTGTCGGCCAGTAGATTTAGACTTTCCTGGACCCATAGATATACATGTGACATTCGCCTGTTTTGTCAGCTATTTCCTGCCCGCAGCGGAAAAACGAGCAAAGAGAAAAGATAGCAGCAAGTAAAGTAATATGCTAGATCTGCTTGTGCTTCCTAATGGACATTGCTGTATTTCGAGTGGTGGTCCATTCAACATGGTTTTATTAAATTTTGTGCCAATGGTATCCATCTTGTATTCTGCACCTGATGTCTGACCAATTGAACACCCAACCAGGAGACGCCACTTTACTCTTTGGCCATAATTTTGAATTGGTATAGCTTGTCCGCAGCAGATTCTGTTATGGTTCAGTTTGTGCGTTTCTGTCAGATGAATACTCGACGGCGGTTGCAGGCAGAGAGCAACATCGCTCTTGGTTGCAGAAAGATAGATGGTAATGCTGAACACCGTTATTGGGGCATACGTCGGCCAAGGGAATTACAGTTTCCTGTATCCACTGACATGCTGGCGGCACTTGCTTACTCCGTAAGCTAGTTCTTGCTTGTGACGCAATAAGCAACAAAGGGTCAAGGTGGAAGCAAGTATACCACTGCGTAAGGTGCCATGTGTTTCGTCATGGGAATTGTTGTATTTCGAATGGTGATGCATCTAATTTGCTTTCATCGCATTTCGTTTCACTGCGCACTATCCGTCTTCTATTTTGCAGCTTTTGTCTGACCAATTGAACACACAAGCCTACGACACTATTCGTTTTGTTTTGCGCGACTTTTTTATTTGGTATAGTTGTGGCCAAGCAATTTCTGTTCTGGTTCAGGAAATGAATTTCTGTCGGATGTATACTCCAAACCGATTGAAAGAAGGGGGTACCTGCGTCGTTCTTGAAAGCAGAAGGAAAAATAGTAGTAAGGCGCACCATCGGTGGCAGACATCGTCATCCGAAGATACTTACATATTCCAGGCAGCAAAGGTATATTTGCAGGATTTGCTCGTTCCGTAAGCCACGTCCTGCCCGCGGTGGATAAGCTAGCAGACGGGTAAGGTAACATCAAGTATAGTAGCGTGTTAGATATTGATTCCGTGTCGTCATTGAGTACTGCTCTATTTCTAGTAGTAGTCCGTCCAACTTGGTTTTACTGCGTTCCGCTTCAACTGCACGGTATCCGCCCTCTATCTCGCAACTTCTATCTGGCCAATTGAGCACTTAAGCATGAGACACAACTTTCCTCGTTAGGCTGACATTTGACTTGGTGCAGCTGTTTTAGTTTGTTCAGGGAGTGCGTCTCTGCCGGCTGAGCCTGCATGCAGGAAGCAACGTCGTGCTTGAACGCAGAAAAACACATAATAAGGCGGAGCACCATTGGTTTTGCATATCGTCGGCCAAGGACATTACACATTGCTAGCCGAAAATATACAAGTGTGGCATTCCCTTGTTCCGTAAACCATTTCCTGCCTGTAACGGACAAATAAGGAGACAGATGAGGGCACAAATAATCTGTTAGATATGTTTCTGTGTCGTGACGGGTATTTTTGTATTTCGAGTGCTATTCGATCTTAGTTGGTTCAACTGCATTATGTTTCAATGAGCTGGTATACATTCTCTATTCTGCAGGTGCTGCCTGGCCAGTTGACCACCCGAGGGTGAGATGCGATTTTGGTCTCTTGGCCGATATTTTGATTTTATAAGAAGTGCGTGTTTTTGGCTCAGCAAGTGAGTTGCCATTGAATAAAATTGCATGTATCGAAAAACGTCGCGCTTGAGCGCAGACGGAAAAATTGTAATGCGGAGCACCATCGATAGGAGACATTGGTCGGCCAAGGGCATTACACATTGCTGGCCTCAAAGATATGCTTGCACAATTTGCTTATTTTGTAGGCCATTTCCCATTTTCAACGGGCAAACAAGCAGACGGCTATGCTAGATGGAAGTACAGCAATTTGTTAAGTGTGGTTCTGTGGCGTCATGGGTATTGCTAATTTGGTTTCATTGTATTCCGTTTTAATGGCTTGTATCCTTCCATTATTCTGCAGCTGCTGTTTGGCCAATTGAACACTCAAGGGTAAAAGGGGGTTTTTTTGTTACCTCGATATTTTGTTTTCGTATTGCTGGGTCCCAGCAGTTTCTCTTTTGGTTCAGTTGGTGCGTTTCTGTCAGATGAATACTCGACGGCGATTGCAGGCAGAATGCAACTCCGTGCTTCAACAAAGAAGGACATGGTGGTGCCGAGAACCATCACTAGCCGACACTGTCGGCAAAGGACATTACACACTGGCAGCAAAGACATTTTTGCGTCATTGGCTTGTTCGATTCTTTATTTCCTGCCTGTAACGGACAAATGAGGAGACGGATGGGGGCACAAATAATCTGTCAGATGTGTTTCTGTGTCGTCGTGGGCATTGCTGTATTTCTAGTGAGTGTAATTCGATTTTAGTTGGTTCAATTGCATTCTGTTTCAATGAGCTGGTATACATTCTCTATTCTGCGGGTGCTGCCTGGCCAGTTGACCACCCGAGGGTGAGATGCGATTTTGGTCTCTTGGCCGATATTTTGATTTTATAAGAAGTGCGTGTTTTTGGCTCAGCAAGTGAGTTGCCATTGAATAAAATTGCATGTATCGAAAAACGTCGCGCTTGAGCGCAGACGGAAAAATTGTAATGCGGAGCACCATCGATAGGAGACATTGGTCGGCCAAGGGCATTACACATTGCTGGCCTCAAAGATATGCTTGCACAATTTGCTTATTTTGTAGGCCATTTCCCATTTTCAACGGGCAAACAAGCAGACGGCTATGCTAGATGGAAGTACAGCAATTTGTTAAGTGTGGTTCTGTGGCGTCATGGGTATTGCTGTATTTCGAGTAGTAGTCTATCTAATTTGGTTTCATTGTATTCCGTTTTAATGGCTTGTATCCTTCCACTATTCTGCAGCTGCTGTTTGGCCAATTGAACACCCAAGGGTGAAAAGCCATTTTCCTCGTTACCTCGATATTTTGTTTTCGTATTGCTGGGTCCCAGCAGATTTTGTTCTTGCTTAGTTGATACATTTTTGTTGGATGAATACAAACAGGCGATTGCAGTTAAAGTGCAACGTCACGCTTTAACGCAGAAGGACAGATGGTGGTGCCTATAATTGTTACTGGTGCACATCGTCAGCCAATGGCGTTACACTTTCCTGGACCCACAGACATATCTGTAGCATTTGCTCGTTCCGTCGGCCACTTCCTGCCTGCAGCAGACAAACGAGCAAAGGGCTAGGAAAGCAGCGAGTATAGTAGCATGTTAAATATGTTTGTGTCTCGTCATGGGGATTGCTGTATTTTGAGTAGTAATCGATGCAATTTAGTTTCATCGCATTCCGTCTAAGTGTGGTGGTATCCATTATTCATTCTGCAGCTGTTGCCTGGCCAATTGAACACTCAAGCGTAACACGTCATTTTATTCAGCCCGATTTTTGGTTTGGTATAGCTCAATCCCAGCGATTTCTCTTGTGGTTCAGTTGGTGCGTTTCTGTCAGATGAATACTCAACGGCGGTTGCAGGCAGAGAGCAACGCCGCGCTTCAACGCAAAAGGGCAGATGATAGTGCCGAGCACCGCTACTGGCGGACGCCGTTGGCCAAGGACATTACACACTGGCAGCAAAGATATTCTTGCGCCATTGGCTTGTTCCGTATATTATTTCCTGCGTGTAGCGGACAAGCCAACAGCAGGCATGCACGTTGGAAGCGTATTGTGTCGAATATGTTTCTCTGTCGTTACGGGTATTGGTTTGCGTCTAGCGGTATTTCATCCAATTTGTTTCATCACATTCCTTTCAGTTTGTGTTATCCGTCTTTTATTCTGCAGGCGCTGTCTGACAATTTAAACATCCAACCATGAAACGTCTTTTTAAATTGTTATTGCTTGCCCCCGGCAGATTCTTTTATGACTCAGTTGGTGCGTTTCTGTGTGAAGAATACCCGCGGTCGGTTGCAGGCAGGGCAGGGTTGCGATTGAACGCAGAAGGATATATGCTAGTGTCGAGAACTGTCTATGGTAGACATCGTCGGCCAGCGGCGTTCCAAACTGCTGGCCGCAAAGACATGCTTGCAGAATTCGCTTGTTTTGTGGACAATTTCCTGCCCGCAGCAGACAAATCAGCAGATGGCTACGTTTCAGGAGTACTGCGTGGGATATGTTTCTGTGTCGTCATGGGAATTGTTATATTTCGAAGAGTAATCCATCTAACTTAGTTTCACTGCATTTCGTTTTAATGGGTGGTATTCGTCCTGTATTCTGCAGCTCGTTTTGGGCTAATTGAGCACTTCAGCGTAAGGCGGCATTTTACTCATTGCCCCGATATTTTGAATTGGCATAGCTGGCTCCCATAAATTTCTGTTCTGGTTCAATTGGTGCGTGTCTGTCGGATGAGTAACCCAAGGCAATTATAGGCATAGGGCAATGTCGCCTTCGAACGCAAAAGGACAGACGGCAGTGCCAAGCAGCGTCAGTGGCAGACATCGTCGACCAAGAGAATTACAAATTGCTGGCCGCAAAGCGATCCACGCGGCATTCGCTTGTTCAATAGGCCATTTTCTGCCTGCAGCGAACAAACCAGAAAACGCCTACCTTAGACGATTAATGTGTTAGACGTGGTTCTGCGTCGTCAAGGGAAACTTGCCATATTTAGAGTGGTATTCCGTCGAACTTGAGTTCATCGTATTCCGCTACAATGGGACTACCATTCTCTACTCTGCAGCTTCTGTCTGACCAATTGAACATCAAAGCGTGAAAGGCGATTTTTTTTCGTTGCCTTGACATTTTGTTTTTGTACAGCTGGGTGCCAGAAAATTCTGTTCTTCTGCAGGATGTGCGTTTCTGGGGGATAACGACTGGAAGACGATTGCAGGCAGAGGGCAACGTCGCACTTGGGTTCACAAAAACAGATGTTGAAATATTTCGCTCATTCGTTTTCGTCGCGTTTTCCATTTTGTATATGTGGAGTTATCGACACGAAATGGGTTTAATGACGGATGGATATTGGCGAGCCAGTATATTTCACGGAGATTGTCTGCTGCGCCTTTAGATACGTATGAATAGTATTCAGTTTTTGTTGCTTTGCTAAGCTTTTTGGTTGCAAGGAGAGCCATCGTGTACTGCTTGTAGTGGACGAACCAACAGACGGCTAGGGGGGATTCAAGTATAGATTTTTATTTGTTTGCTGTATTTCGAGTGGGATTCCATGCGCCTAGGCTTTTCACATTCCGTTGCAAGAGAACGGTATCTGCCCTGAATAGTTTGCCGCTAGTATTTCAGAACTACGCTAGCCGCACGAACAAGCATAGCGACACCCGTGGAGCAACCTGCTGCGCAACTGGTGCCTTTTTATCTTTTCC
Source organism: Eimeria falciformis (assembly GCA_002271815.1). Classification (NCBI taxonomy): domain Eukaryota; phylum Apicomplexa; class Conoidasida; order Eucoccidiorida; family Eimeriidae; genus Eimeria; species Eimeria falciformis. Next base: position 16,255 of record NPHX01000180.1, on the reverse strand, counting down.
TTTCTGTGCCAGAGCCCAGCACCAACGGCCAGCTCTTGTATACAGCTGATTTCATGATCACTACAAAAAGTTTTCTTTTCCATATCTTAACATCTGATTTCATGATCACTACAAATAGTTTTCCTTTCAATATCTTAACATTTTTCAAATAGTCAAGTACCAACATTCAGATTATGTTTACGATAAACTTAACACTTCCACTCATATTTAAGGCCCATATCTGAGTTGATCCGAAGTGCGAACAATTAACCCCAAATTTTATTAAACGTTTAATTACGTATTTAACAATGCTAGTCTTAAGTTTCTCTTGATGGCTTCTATATCACCACAACACGTGTGGAACGATCTGCTTCGTAGCGTGTGACAACCGCTGTTGCTCAGCCTGTGCGTGTCTGGCGGATCAGTACCAGAAGGCGGTTGCAGGCAAAAGAAATAATTGAACTTGGCCGCACAAGGACAGATGGTGTTGCAATACTTGCGGCATCCCTTTCCGTCACGTTTCCCATTTTCAGTTTGTGCGTTTATCGATGACACGGAACGGGCTTGGTGACGGGGAGGTATTTATTGGCTAGCCAGTGTATTCCATAAAGATTGCCTGATGCGTCTTGAGATGCTTGGGAAAAGCATTGGGGTTTTGGGGCATTGTTTCACTTTTTCTGTGCAAGGAGAGTAATTGTGCACTGCTTGTAAAGGACGAACCACTGGGCCTAGCAATTGGTTTGATATGTGTATGTCGTCGTGGCGATTGTTATATTTGCAAAGTAGCTCTATCCCACTCGGTTTTATCGCAATTCCGTTTGAAGGTGATTGTATTCGTCCTCTATTTTGCAGTTGGTGTCTGAACGATTGCGTTTGCAAGCACGAGACGCGATCTTGTTCGTTGGATTGCTTTTTGTGATTTCGTGTAGTTGGCTACCAAAAAATTAGGACGGTAGCCAGGCGAACAAGCACAGCAGAACGCGGTATAGGACACTCGTAAAACGATCTGGTTTGTGCCGCGTGGTTTCTCCCTTGTTCAGGGCGTCCTTATCTGGCGAATCAATATCCGAAGGCAATGGCAGGGAAATGGCAACGTCGCGCTTGGACGGAAAGAGACAGATAGTAGTGCCGAGCTTTTGTCGATGGCGGGCATTGTTGACCAGGGTTATTGCATGTGGCTGCCGGACTGGCATATTTGTGGCGTCCGTTGGTTGCATTGACCGTTGCGTCTTGTTTGCGGATGCGGTGAAATGGGTTTGGCAACAAAGAGGTATTGAACAAGCTTTTATATTCAGAAAAATGCTCAGCTACCTCTGGAAATGCGTAGAGACAACATTCGGGTTGTGGAGTGTTATGCAGGTTTGTCGGTGTAAGGAGAGCAATCGCTCATTATTAGTAGCGGAAGAAGTGGTGGATAGCTGGGGTGCAATAGGCTTGCACCGTGGGATGCAGTTGAAGCGTGTGCATCTATGTGTTGGCTTGATGGCCTTTATGTGGTAAATTCGGAAATTGCTGCTTATTACATGTTTCGTGACGTACCTTGGACTATCTAACCGTTTAATGACGGGCTACAATTGCTTTTTACGGCCTCTCCGGAGATGGAGCCAATTAAGTATGCGCGTTAGCAGTGAGGTTTCAGGCAACGATAATGGGAGGCAATCGTTGTACATGGACTACGTCATCTTTGCGTTCGTGAATCACGTGGTTTTTCAGGAATAGGTTGGGAAGCACTCGGGACAAAGTCTCGATTTACGGTGTTTTCAAGTTTTCAGTTGCTGGCATCAAAGCTGTGCGAAAAGCACGTTAGACATATTTCGCATGATCTCTGTGTTAAGGACTTAAATGCTGGGGAAAGAATGTGCGTTAGCCATTTGGAAAAGTTTGTGTGATTGGCATATGCCTCGATTCTGATTCACCATACCGTTGCCGACAGGGCTGCGTTTCGCCTGCTATCGGTACTCTTATGGCAGGAGCAGCATACATGTCGTTGATTGTGAACCACTTCCGCTTTAGATGATTATAATGTGTAACTCCCACAAAAGATGTATAATGTGTAACCCCTTTTCGCATTACGTTATAGCTTATAGCGCGCCCTCATCTGCCAAACCCCGCTGCACCCTCAAAACCTCAAGCAATTCCACTACAACTAAACCCTTTTTACGGCTTCGGAGTTAAGGTTTAAAGTTTAGCGCCTGTTGCTTGTAATTTCGCGTTAGGACTTCACGATTTAGGGTTTGAAGTTTCGCGTTTAGGGTTTAGACTTTAGGGGTTTAGGGCTTAGGCTTTAGGCTTTATGGTTAAGTGTTTTAGGGTTTAGGGTTTACGGTTTTAGGGTTTACGGTTTACGGTTTTAGGGTTTAGGTTTTAGTGTCTAACGTTTGAGGTTTTAGGGTTCGGGGTATAGGGTTTAGGGTTTAGAGTTTGAGGTTCATGGTTTGCGGTTTAGAGGCTTTAGGGTTTAGCGTTTACCTGCTGCAAGCCCGCCAGCTGTGAGTTTTGATTTATCGTGCCGCTGAGGCGAAGAAACGCCAAATAGACAGCCCAGCCTGCAGCTCGTCCCCCATGCTACAACCAAGGGATATGATGTGTGCTGGCAGACAAATCCTGCTGCTCTTGCTTTTCAAACTGCAGAGAAACGCAGACCGGAGGCAGCAACGCAGCCCAACAGCTTCCGAAGAACGCGCAACTGCTTTTCTGCTTGCAGCAGATGCGCAAGACGGGAACTATCGCTAAGGCAGCAGCCCGTTGCTGCTGCTGCTGCTGCTGGTCGTGCAGCTGGTGGAAGTATTTTTTGACTTAGGTGGAATCTGTGGAAGAGGAAGAGACAGACGAGTCCCAACAGCAGTGCAGTGTTGGCCATGACGCATGGAAGAAACAAAGCAAAATATTCGACGAAGAAAGAGCTGAAAAAACGTTATCCAATTGACCTCAACACAAATTCAAAAGACACCCCACTGCTGCTGTTGCTGCTGCTGTTGGTGCTGTTGCTGTTGGCAAGGTATGCGGCTTCAAGGACATGAGGCTGGACGTCTTGGAGCAGCAGAAGGGGCACGTGCGTCTGCAGCCTCTTAGCCAGTCGTCGCGCTGCAGTCTTCAACGCCAGCTGGCCCTCGCTTAGCCGTTGGTGAATGACCGGAAGCAACGCTGCCGCTGCAGCACTTGCTGCTGCTGTTGCTGGGGACTTGTCAGTTGTGTCGTTGGTTGGAGACACAAAGGGGGATGCGGTGAGAGGCGCAGTGAAATGGCCTTTTGAGTTTCTGAGGGGAAGGGGCGACGTTTGGGGATTTCCCAGCATTCCAAAAGGGACTGGAGACAGGCGCAGCGCGAGGCCCCTCGAGGACGCTTTGACATCGCGCAGGTAACTGTCGGCATCCGTGGCTTTACCGCGGACGGCGGGAACGCTCAGCAGCTCCTGTAGATGGGGAGACCCCTCTGCCAGCGTCTCCAGCAGCTGCTGCAGCAGGCATAGACCCGACGCGCCAGCAACTGCCGCGGCGGGGCCCCCAACCCCAAGACTGGCTGTAGTTGCAGCATCTGCTGCTGCTCCGATGGCTGCTGCTGGACGCTGCTGCACTTGCGCTTCGGCTCTTTGCTTTGAATGCAACAGCACTGACCGCAGCTCGTGCTGCTGGAGAGAGAAATTTCGTCGTATCCACAGAGATGCGGCTAAAAGCAGCTCCCCAGTCGCCGCGGTACGGCCAAGCCACAAGCCATAGAAAGTCTGGCGCGGCGTGTCTCGGCAACCAGAAAGGCTCCGTGCGGTTGCTGCAGCAGCTGCTTCTGCTGTCTCTTATACGCATTGCTACGTAAGTGTCGAGGGGCATCAGGTGGCTCCAGGGCTGGCTGCGTGGCACCCACGCCAAAAGCAGTGTTTCTATCTTTCCTGCCTTTGCTACAACTGCAACAACAGCAGCTGCTGCTGTTTTCAGCAAGCCGCTGCTGCCGCTGGGACGACGGCTGGCAGTCAGTGGAGATGCGGCAAGGGATGCTTTCATCAAGACAAAGAGAGACGCGAGGTGGCTGAAAAGAAGAGACCAATCAGCAAGACGGGCGATCCACTTAATACTAAACGCGATAGTGGGTGCCGACTCCCAGTCTCCCTGCTGCTGCTGCTGCTGCTGCTGCTGCTTTGATAGTGCTGCCCAGTCGCGAAAGCCATCCTGGTCCATCTGTGCATGCGGAGAGCCGAGATGGCCGACATCGACGGTAAAAAAAAACGCACCCGTGATTCCCATTTGGTGCTGCTGCTGCTGTTGAGTTGAAATAAAGTTGAAAAATGCTCCCCTGGTGTCGAGAGTCCAACCGCAGCTATGCAGGGGATTGCCAGTCTGTATGTCAGACTGGAGGGCAAAGAAGCAGAAACACCTCTCCTCTGTCAAGTTGTTGCTGCTGCTGCTGCCGAGCCCACCTCGACCTTGCGCAGCACGTGTTGCAGGGGTTCCGGGCTACTGCAGTCATCCAGCCAAAACTCATCAGCAGCATTTGCGTTAACTTTCCCAGCAGCAGCAGCATGGAAACATTTTGATCGGTAGAGGCTGGTTGCCTTCCAGCTGGTCGAGCGCTTCTGCTGCAAGGTGCTCCATCGCAAGCAGCAGGAGACCCCTCGACAAGAACTCTGTCCGTTACCAGACTGTCTCCTTCTTGGTAGCAGCAGCAACAGCCTTTACTGCTAATGCCCTGCTTTCAAACGTGCTGCCTTTCCCATTTGCGTCTACCCTTGCGACCGCTGCAGCAGCGTTTTGGGCAAGGAGAGCCGTGTTGATGTGTTGCATGATCGGCAGGGACAGGCTGCTGCCGCTGCCGTTGCTTAAGCAGACGGCGTTTGAAAAGCCTCAAGGCGGTTCAGGCCCATAGAGAAGCGGTAGAGCGCTCGGGGGTTTGTGGGAGGAGGCCGGCGACGGACTCAAGGACCTAAGCGTCGGTTAGCAACATAAAAGTCGGGCTCCAGACAAAGCACCAAAATGTACTTTACTGATTCAAGCCAAAAAACCATGGTTTCTGAGCTTTAATGACATCTCTGCCGCTGAGCTGTGTGGACAAATCTGCTGCTGAAGTATGTGGCTGACGTGTACTTCCAGTTAGGCTCCTGTGGTGCTTGGGCAGCACCGACGCTGAGATGTACGGCCAGCTATGCTACTGAGGTGTATGAACAAGATGTATATAAAGCAATAATGCTAAGGTGTATGACTAGCTATGCTTCTGCGATGCATGGGCAAGGTTTACGGCTGAGGTGTATGGCCAGCTTGCCTCAGCACTTGTGTGACCACACCTCCCCAGCTCTGGACCTTCGGTTGGGGGAGAAGAACTGGGAATTCGCAAATTCAAGAAAAATTAAAAGCCAAAATGTTAATAAACAAAACAATTGAAACGGATAAAAACGCATTTAGTAATGAACAAAAGTCGCACTGTCAGATAGCAGGATGACGGACCACAGAGGTTTCAAAAGCTCGCACGAAAGCCATGACAAAAAACCCTGAACTTTAGTTGCAGTAGACAAAAAAACATATTTCAAACGAGCCGACACTTGTAGCCACCAGAAGTAATGGCGGAGCCTGTGGGCTCAGGAGTGGAAACAACCAAGGGATCCCGAACACTGACTAAGGAACCCCTAAACTCTTAATCAAAATGCAATTAAAATTTGTTTTAATTAAATACCAAAGTGACGTACAATCTGGAATCTGAGTTGCTCCTTCCGTGTTGCTCTGTTCTGCATACGTATTGCACTAATGCACGTACACCAGAAATAGTTTGTTTATTTAATTTGTTCTTGCTCAATTTTCCCTCTAAATTTACAAAAACTTTTTAACTGAAAGGCAATAGGAAGTTTCTAAACGGGAACGCTCCATAATCAATGGAACATATTTGGGTACATCAGTGTTACTTCTGCAAAGAAGTGTGTTATCTTCGAGAGTGCCCTCCCCACAACTGTATATTTATTTATGTAAATTTCTGCGTATATAAAAACTTGTATTAAAAATTGCAAAACTGTATATACAAGCACATAACAAATCAATAAAGCGCGCTTGTGTAGAGCTGGTTTTGCAGGCTGGCAACTGTGTTTCTAGCGGTCTTGACACTCTATAATCGCATGCATACATGAGATGTCTTTTTCTGCAAATGACTTATATATACTTTATTTATAAGGGGAGCCGAAAGAAGAAGGAGGGTAATTTATTTTTTTTGCTTGTCTTGCTGGTGTTCTTTTTCGCTTTAGTTTTGGGGCTGTTTCCAAAGACATCCTCGAGGCACTCCACGGACAAAACCACGCGTGGTGCATCAGGTGTATCGCCAAAACGATCTCCAATTTTGTTATTTAGGCTGTTGGTGAATCTGTGCGGATACGGTACTGTATATGTTCTGGGTTGGATAGTCATAGATGTCTCTCTGGTACGAGCCCCAAGCTCCCCCTAAACAAGGAATCTTTATGGTTGCTGTTGCTCGGAACAAGTAGGCGAGCTTTGCTCCTCGTTAACCTCCTGCTTTCTACGAGTGGCGCAAGCCAACGAAAACGTAAAGCAACGAGTGCAAATCTTCATATATATAGACTTCATGCCTAAACTCTACACCCTAAACCCTGCCATACCTCTTCCTCGACTTGCTGAATAACCTTGTTGAGGGCAACTTCTGTGTGTAGCGTTTCCCTCTGTTCTTTCAGCAAAACCCTAAACCCTAAAGATTACTTTAAGAGGCTAGCAGACAACCTCAAGGAGCACTCAGCAGAAGTGCATAAAAAAGGGTTTAAGGCACCTTAATGATGCTATTTTTGAGTTTTTCCTCAGGAGCAATCATCTCTTGGACCGTCTTCAATAGACACAGACGCACGAACCCTAAACCCTGGCATCTCAAGCCCTAATCTATGGGGCGCGGCACAAGCTGGAGTAGTTTAAGGTTTGTACTTTTAATTTGGCAACATTTTTGCTGCAGAGTTTCTTGTCTTTTGCTATGCTTTTCCTGAACCCTAAGCGATCTATGGCTACTAAATTGGGAAAGGGTCCCGCACCAAACCTCAATTGTCGCTGCTCCTCCCCTGCTGCTGCTGCTGCTGCAGCCCTTGGGGGCCCCTCGGCCCTCCCGCCAGAAAAGTGCCCTTCCCCTCCAGATTTCTGAGGGGTTGAAAAAGCCTCGAGGCCCTGCCCTTCTTGCTGCTCCGTCAGCAGCAAACCTACAAAAACTCTTCATTTTCAATGGAGGCCAGGCGACTCCTCAGAGAGAAATATCGCAACTCAGCTGGCAGGTAATCTTCAGGGGCCCTCACTGAAGGGGCGCTCCTTGAAGGGGGCCCTTCATCAGGAAAACCCACGCCCTAGAAAGACAGGGGCCCCCAGAGCTTGTGGTTGCGGACGGTATCGAGCACTGCCTTGAGCTGCATTGCCTAAACTATGCAGCCGCCCAGTGAGCGACAGCACCTGTCTCTTTAACCTTCCTTCTCTGTTTCTTTTTTGTCTTTGTCTTGCTATCTCGCCCTGTCTTCTTTCTGCATCTCTCTGCATCTTGGCTATCTCTATCCGTCTGTCTACTTTTGAAGTGAAGCAGCTGTCTCCTCCTGTCTGCTGCCTAGCTGCCTACTTTCGTCTTTCGTGTCTCTTCTCAGCAGCAGCAGCAGCAGCATGGGGACGCACGGGGTGCTGTATGTGCGAAAAGGTAGAGGACGTCGGGCCTTAACCCCAAAGCTCTCTAAATAGCCTCCTTCAAGGGACCTTGCCAAGGGACCCGTTGCCCGGGGCTCCCTTGCCGGGTGCCCCCTTGCCGGGAGTCCCCTTGGCGGGCTCCTTGCCACGATGTCCCTGTGATCCCCCGTTCCAGCTGTGAGTTTGCCAACAAACTCAAGACTTTAAAGCAAGAAGTGCTCAGTCAATACCTCAGGCCAAGCAAAAGGATACTGAGTGACCTGAACACATACATCTTAAACGCTAAACCCTAAAATCAATGGCTTCCACTTAGCCAAAAGATCCAGAAGGCGACATGAAAGACAGAGGGAGGCGGCCAACTAAACAAAAAGAGACACAAACAGGGCGAGAGACAGCAGGAAGGAAAGAGACAAGGGTCGCTCTCTCCCGCGTCTGACCTTGTTTGCACAGTAGCTCACAATGGCGACTGCCGCATGTTGTTTGATGATGAGATATTTGATGAGCTTTTCAAGCTTGTCTGTTACGTCCCCTGCGAATTTCCGCATCTCTTTTGCACTTTTAACGCACACCGCAAGGCGACGCCCTTTTATGGGGGCCCCTCCAGCACTTTCCTGCTCATGAGTTTGTGTGCAGCCAGAAATGCCTCTCGAGTTTTTCTCTTGCTGAGTTTTTGCCGCTGTGGCGTCTATCAGGACCAGGGCCTGGCGAAAGACAGCAGCAGCAGCAGCAGCAGAGCGTGCTCTTGCGACAACAGCACCAGCAGAATCAAAAGGGGGAAAGCCTGGAATAGCAGCAGCAAGAGCAGCAGCAAAACCTAAAGCAGCAGCAGCAGTAACAGCAGCAGCAACACCTGGAACAACTGCAGCAGGAGAATCGGGAAAGCGTGAAACAGCTGCAGCAGCAGCAGCCGCAGCGGAGCCTGCAGGAGCAGGAGGAAGCCTAAAACAGCAGCAGCAACAGCGGGAGGAAGGCTTGGAGCAGCAGCAGCAGCAGCAATAGCAGCAGAAGATCCTGCAGCAGCAGCAGCAGCAACAGCAACAGCAGTAGAGCCTAGAGCAGGAGGAATTGTAGCAATATGCGCCTCAGATGTTGTGAAGGCAAGGCACTTTCTGTCAGAGGAAGGCGAGGAGCTGGACAGACACTCCAAAAAGATTCTTGCTCGTCTTGCTGAGGCAGACTTCATCAGGCGCTAACTAAGCCCAAAACGTAATTCCACAAGTCCGATTCCCGAAACACTGGAGGCCCGTGGGGCGTCTCTCTATCAAAAGAGACAAAGCCTTAAACTTTCAATCTCGCTCACCGTCTTTGGAGACTACACAGAGCAGCGGCAGTAGCAGCAGCAGCAGCAGCAGGGGTTCAGGCTCCGAGTGGTGCGTCAAGGCACTGCCAATGAGGGTTTTACGGGGCAGAAGGAAGCACGCCAACAACCAACTGAGCAGCAGAGGGAGGATCCCCAATGCGGATCCCCGAATACCGCAGCCAAAACACCACCACCAACAGCAACGGCAGCAGCAGCAGCCAATGGCAGTTCCTCCGGGGGCCCGCCAGGGGGCCCCACCCAAATCCCGTTGACATACGCTTAAAGCGCGAAACTCTTCGGCCGTTCCAAAGGATTTAAGGTCTCTGCTCCTTTCTAGCTGCTGCAAAAGCTGCTGACAAGCTGCGGGTGGTCGTTGCTACCGTTTGATGCTGTTTAATGTGTGCATGTAGAACAACACCAAACAGTGTGCACGAAATCTCTGCTGGGCTTTACAGAGCCGAGTCGGCGCAACAGCAACCGTGGAAGTTGGAGAATTTCGTTGCTATGTCACGAAAGCAGAAGAGACAGACATAGGCCCTTCAGCTGCTCTCAACCTGCCAGAATGAAAGAACTAGTGGGCTGGATACTCCTCAGTCCGAAAAGCCATGGCTATGGCTGCGGCTGTCCAGGCAGCACAAAATGCGAATTGAAATATTTTCAAACTCAACGTACTTTTTTAAAGAAGAGGACAAGATTGGGATTTACTTTTTTTCCCGTCTCGTAACAGCATCAGGGAGCACCTGAAGGGCCTGAGTGTGTGCTGTGTTCATGGGTATGTGGGATATTGCAATGTATGCTTGTTTGTTATTGCTTAGAGTCGTCCTAATTAGTATCCTATGTCACCCGTCAGTGGAACAGTTAAGCCTCTGTTTGTGAGGAGCAGTAGGCCAGCTTCTCTGATTGTGATTGGGAATTTGTCCTTCCCCAGGTTCCAACTGGCCTGCACCTTGGCCGCTACCCTTGCCGTTTGCCTGTGCTCAGGTCGGCATGCCCTCAGACAGGCAAGCCTGGGGGCAGGCTTCTTCGGGGACTGACCATTTTAAAATTCTTGTTTTGTTTTAGCACGTATGGGCCTGAAGCAGAGGTTGAAGTACAAGCATTAGACTTAGCGTCACCGAGAGGTGACGCCAATGCTTGGGTCTGGTTCCTGGCCAGGGTTTCGTGTTATCTTGCAAACGCGTATGGGCAAGGAGTGTTGCACTTGATCTTTTGAGGGGTTGCAATTCTGGGAAATGATTTTTCCAGTGTAGGAAGATGTGCTGTTCTATAAAGTAAAGGCACTCGCAGAGTCTAAGAGGAGGCAAAGGCAGGACGGGATTTGCCAGTCCTCTTTTAGGAGCCGCGTTGAAAAGGGCAGGGAAGTTTTTGTGTTGCCTACTGAGAGCTTGCCAGTTGTAGCTGTGTGCATGCGTCTCAAGCCGGCATGGCTCAGTTTTTGTACTGTGAAATAGGCACGTGAGCAGCTCTTCACTGATGGTTAGTTGCTGAGGAGGAAATACTGCTTTTTGCGGCTTACGCTCTTGCATACTTTTCCTTGAGTGTTTCGAAACAAAAAGTCGGATAGTTGATAAATCTGGAAAGAAGTTCTTGCATGCGCCGTTGGGAGTTGTGGTGAGCTCATGTAGTCTTCTTGCCAAAGAGGTACTTTAGCCAGAACCAGCGCGTCTGCGGAGCTCCATAGGTGCCCAAATTTCCCTGTGGTAAAAACGCGAGAATAGGCAGCAACAACATCGCTGCAGCGTGGAGAACGGGGGCAACACGATTTGACAGCACGACATGATTCCTAGCGCCTCCGAGCCTGTCAGCTGCACCCCAGCCGTAAGACAAGCTTTCCTGTTGTTCTTACTTGGGAAAGACTTCAAGAGTCTGGATTGCTGCTGTGGCATTTCACAAAATTACACTCGGTCCTTTCAGTCCCTGAAAGATTAGCAAACAAAAGGGACAACTGCGGAAGCTCATCCGTCGTGCGTCGATCCATCTAAAGAAACATTTGCACAGGGTTGGAAGAACCAAAAACCTTCCTTTCGTTTGTACCATTGAAGGCCCTACCCTTTGCCAAAGGCAACTCGACAAACATGAAACCAATGCAAATTATCCAGCCATGTTTACTCGTTGCCATGAGCAGTGCTGTTCTGTCCTTGTGTTAAAAAACTTCACTCACCGCCGCAATGCACCACCAACCGGATGCAAAGGCGAGGTCGTGGTGCTGACAGCCACCAGAGCACGTAAGCCACCAATTGCAATACAAACAGGTTAATGCTTGCACTGCAGTTCGTAGGAGGACTCTAGTTAAGCAGTGTTCAAAAAGGGGGAAACGCCGATGCCACGAATGACTACAGCTGGTAATAAATATGTAAGTGGCCAGCAGTACTGCATCACCAAACTCTACGTAAGGTCAGAGGTGGGGAGTCCACACATAATTAGGGCGGTTTACCGCTTACCTTCTAGAGCTTAAAATTCAGGATTTAGAATTCTAGGGTTTAATGAATAGTGCGTTTCTTTTGGCCGCTTCAAGGCAGAGTCGAAACCCCCAGTCCTCGGACGAAGGGGAACTGACGGTTTAGGCCTTGTGGCTGAGGGTTTGTGGTTTAGGTTTAAGCTTTGTGTTTTGCGCTGGCAGGTCAACTGGATTGCAGCAGAAGAACACAAGAAGGATCCGTAAATGCTGGAGATAACGGCGAGAACGCAACAAGCGAAATGCCAGACAGCAACATAGTATGAATGGTATATGGGGGAGATTGGGAGTGTAGGTACACCCCAAGCCGTTCCTCTGCTGGGGTGTACGTACATCTCAGTAGACCAACGGTTGAGGTGGAGTTATACCTGAACGGAAGGTGCCAATCTTGAAGATTTTACTATTTTTCCTTCTTCGGCTCACAGGGCATGCGGATACCAACGTCGAATTCTAAAGTTGAGGTGCATGTACACCCCATATTAAGGCGCTGCACAGTTTTATCTATAAATAGGTATCCACTTAAAGTAGGTAGTTAACTCATCAGGCAGAACACGTAAAAGCCCAAGGAAGCAATACAGGGGAGAGGGAATGGCATCAAGAGGCAAGAGGCAAATTGGAAACATAATTGTCCAAGCTAAAAAATTCCCGAGACTTTTTGTTTTGCCTTTCAGGGTTGAGGGCTTAGCGTTTTCAGATATGAATTTCTGGTTAGATACTGTCGGAGCAGTTACAACACGTAGCACCTGAACTCTGCTGACACCCCTACATCTTGCAGAATGGCCATTTCGCATAAATATATTTTAATAAATTTAAAACGCATGGCTTTATTTCAATGAATGTAAAAGAAAGGCAAGCGCTACCAGTTTCCTCCGAAGTGTACTGCACTTCGCCAATACCTAGACACTAGTTGCTACAGACTTTTGGGATTTTTGGTACTAGAACACCGCCAAATGTTTGTCTTATACTTTAATAAAGAATTAATACTTATGAATTTTGGAGGTAGTTTGAAAGGAGATGGGAATGTACTCGTCGGATTGCCCGAATTATCTGCTGTAAGCATGCACCAACACGTCACACGTTACGTATAACATTTCGACTCCAGAGCAACATCGAAAAAGCAACGCGAAAATTTTGGTGTATATTTCATTCATTACTGCAGGCTGACCGACAGGTACTCCGCAACATCCATTCCTAAAATGGTGTTGGTACGAGACCGTGCGCTTTAGGCCTAGCAAAGAACAAGCTTACTCAATTTTAAACCCAGACAGCTCAAACCTTTTTCTTTGAAGATGTTTAGGGTCTTGGAGCTGCTTGTTTTTTGGGCAGCATTCGTAGCCCCTGCAAACTGTAGAAAACCGACTTCTAATGATGAGCTCCCCACTGATTATGCGGGAGAACCGGTGCATCTTGAAACCAGCACAAGTAAACAGAGTGCAGGTGTAATGCAGCCGAGCTGGATGCGTGATAGGCAACACTCTGCGATCCTGTCTCTCATCGCATTCACAACAGCTTTGACCATTGTATACCTGGTACTACAGTGCTTCAGAGCCTTTATCTCAAAGTCGACTACCGGGGATGGAAGTCCTTCAGACGATCATACAGACGATTTCTGCTTCTCCAGAGTGAGTTGTGCCCTACATTTATAGAGTTCAGCAGCGAAGCAGTTGTGGGCTGGGGCGATCTGTTCTCCAATGGCAAACGTGGGAGCCTCATGCGCTACGGTCCATAACAGTGGCTACAGCTTATTTTTCTGGATGACAGAGTCCGACGGAGCTGCTGCAGATGTCGGCAGAGCTTCTCGGTGCGGCCTTTGCGTTTGTTTATTCCTTATGTCGTTGTGTCAGCACTCTGGATTTGCCTGGGTCGGAGCATGGCACATGGTCGTACGGCGGGCATTATACACTGGAAAGCCACCAGCACAATGTAAAGGTGAGATATGAACCAGTTTTCAAAGTTCAAATTATTGTTATTTTCAAGCTGTACGAGAGCTTCGTGGGCCCGTACAACCCACACTAAACCCTTGATTTCACGATCTACAACAACGAAGGATATGATTCTCCATCACAGAGTCCGGGCAAATTATTGCAAGGTGGTGAAACGGATATATTGATTTTTGGTTGTTTTTGTGCCCTCGTCTGTTATGGGCGATGAAATGATTTGTATATTAGATATCTCGGTGGGTAACGCCAGTTGGCTTTTAAAATGCTGAAGGTATGTGAAAAGTGAATGATGTGCTTATAAATAGCAGGGTGTGTGGAGGACGTTATGAGGGAAGATAGGCAAAAACTTCTCTGCAAGACCAGTCGTCTCCCATGGGGATTCGGCGTGGCAGCATGGGGCGAATTTCTTGTTATAGCGAGTAAGCGACACTGCTTTTTAACGTTTCATTGTAAGTGTTTTATCATATCAGTCTCACGGGTCTGTGGCAGCAGCAAAAAAGAGTCATGATCCCTCGGATGCATAGGGCAAATCGACAGATTCCTGAACTCCAGGAAATACCGCATTGCACAGGGATGACAAGTGTGGACAAACGAATTCTATGGCAGCGCCCGTGACTAGCAGTGGGATAGGTCTGGCGCTGTCATGGCACAGTACACGGTGAACAGGAGTTGTGATTTGGTTTGCATCAGAAAGTGCGTTGGCGGCCGTTGACTGGCGGACGGCAGATGGAGGTTGGCGGGTGGGCAGATGTTGGACGCGGATGGGGTGGGCTGATAGAAATGGCAGGCTGTTAGTGAGTGGAGTTGTTGGTGGGTTATATGCAGTTGGCAGTTGGACTGGCTGGTTTGAGAGTGTGGTT
>NPHX01000175.1:0-12480 GCA_002271815.1 Eimeria falciformis | reverse complement strand
TTTTTGCTCCGTAATGGCCGTTGCTGTATTTGCACTGGAATTCCATCTGAAACGGTTTAATCGCATTCTGTTTAAAGCACACGATGATATCCATAATCTACTCTGCATCTGCTGACTAACTAATTGAACACCCTAGCATAGGACACGATGTTGTTTGCTGGCCTTACGTTTTGACTCAGCATAGCTGGGTCCTAGCAAATTGGAACTAGGATCGTTACGCAACCATGGAAAGTAGGTACACTCCATATTTGAATAGGGGCGCTGAGTCGTGTTTAGCGGGGCTCTGGATTGCAGAGCACAACTGCTCTAAATTATGCACTAGGCGTAAGCGTCAAAGGAACCGTAGGGTGAGTAGGTCGTAGCCTCTAATTTGGTTCAGCAAGTGCGTATATGGCGGATGCATACCCATATGTGGTTCCAGGCAGAGGGAAACGTTGCGCCTTGTTGCCCAAAGCCCGGTGGTCGTGCAGAGCTCCGTCAGTGGCAGGCAAAAAATTACAAGTTGTTTACTGGGCAGGCCTGCTTGCGACATTGGTTTGTCTCTTAGGGCATTTCCTTGTCCTTACGTAGACCGATTTTAGAAAACGGGTTTGGTGAGCGAAGGGTATTATGCAAACTGTCGAATTCATAGAAAATTTATCCACTTTCCTGAGATGCCTAGCAAAAGCATCCTGAATGTTTGCTGTTGTTCAGCATTGTCGTCGCAACAAAAGCAGTAGCTCACTTTGTGTAGCGAACAAACCAGCGGATAGAAAAGGGAACGCAGGTCCAGTGGTGCATTCAATACGTTTGTTGGTTGTCAAGGTACTCGGTGCTTTTGGAGTGGAACTACATCCCAGTGATTTTCTTTGCTTTGCATGCTTAGTGGATGGCATCCAATTTTTTCTGCATCATTTCAAAGAGCGGTTGCAAAGCAAAGCATAAGAAGCGTTGTTGTTTGGTGGCCTTATGTTTTGACTCAGCATAGCTAGGGTCTATCAGATTACGACTATGATCATCACAAAAACATGCAAAAACGGGTATATTCCTTATTTGAATAGGCGTGTTGTGTCGTGTCCAGTGCGGCTTTAAATTGCAGAGCACAGCTTCTTTTCAGTATGCACTTGGATTTAGCGTTCATGGAAACTACACAATGAGTAGCGCCTGTCTTCTGGTTTGGTTCAGCGAGTGCGTTCCTGGCAGATGCATACCCAGATGCGTTTACAGGCGGAACAAAACGTTGCGTCTTGCCGCATAATGACAGAGGGTAGTGCCGAGCTCCTTCAGTGGCAGACATTATTGTTGGCTTGGGGCATTATACATTGTTTACCGCAACCTGTTTGCGAGATCTGTTTGTCGCGTAGCCCATTTCCTGCCCTTGTGTTTGTGGATGCCACAAAAGTGGGTTTGGTGAGCAGAAAATATTGTTCAAGCTGTCAATTATAGGGAAATTACTTGCAGGCTCCTGACTTGCGGGAGGGTTGTGCGCGTTTCTCAGCATAGCTGGGGCCCAACATATTACGACTAAAACCACCAGGCAAACATGCACGGAGTGTACAATCCATATTTGGATAGCAGCGTTGTGTCGTGTCCAGTGCGGCTCTGGATTGCAGAGCACAGCATCCTTTCAATATGCATTGACTTTTTGCGTCTATGGGAAAGTAGCGCGTGACCTCTTGTTTGGTTCAGAAAATGCGTATCTGGGTGATGCACACCCGGACGCAGTTACAGGCAGAAGAAGACGTTACACCTTGCTTCACAAGGGCAGGTGGTCGTGCTGAGCTCCGTCATGCCACGAAAGGGGGTTTGGTGAGAAAAGGGTGTTGTGCAAAGTGTCACTTATAGGGAAATTTTCTGCACTCACCTGAGTTGCGGAGCGACAGCATCCGGGATGTTGGCGTTGCTCAGCACAGGGAGAGCAATAGGTCACTGCTTGTAACAAACGAACCAGCTTCCGGGTAGGTGAACGCATGTTTAGTTATGTTTTTGATATGTTTGTTGGTTGTCACGGCAATAGCTGTATGTGGAAAGGGATTCCATTTGAGTGCTTCTGAGTATTGTTCATGCCAAGGAAATGGTATCCGCCTTCTACTATGCATCTTCTGACAAAGCAGTTGAACGACAAAGCACTCGACGCGCTACCGTCCGTTGGCCTGATGTTTTCCCTCAGCGTGTTTGGAGCCCAATAGGTTATGACTACAACCACCACGCAAACATGCAAAGCGGGTACACGATTTATACACTCCATATTTCGATAAGCGCGTTGTGTCGTGTTCATTGCGGCTCTTGATTGCGAAGCACAGTTTCTCGTCAGTCTGCATTAACCTTTAGCGTCTATGGAAACCATACCATGCGTAGCCGGCGACATCTGGTTTGTTTCAGCTAGTGCGTAAATTGCGTATCGATAGCCAGATGCGGTTACAAGCGGAGGGCAACGTTGCGCCTTAGTGCACAAGAATAGCTGGCAGTGCCAAGCTCCGTGGGTAACAGGCATTATTTTTGGCAAAGGCATTACTCATTCATTACGGTTAAGGCCTGCTTGTGGCACCTGTTTGCCGTGTAGTTCGTTCCCTGTCGGTGAGTTTGTAGATTGCACGAAAGCGGGTTTGGTGAGCGTAGGGTATTGTGGAAGCTGTCACAGCCATGCAAGTTCTCTGCAGTCACTTGAAATATGCAGCGACAACATCCAGACGTTTTGGAGTCGCTCAGCATTGTCGATAGAAGAGCAATTGGTCACTGCTTGTAGCCAACAAACTAGCAGACGGCTAGTTGAACGCAGGTCTAGTGATGCTTTTGATAAGCTGCTGTACCCAGATGACGACTGCTGTATTTGATGTGGGCTTCCATCCAAATCGGTTGTATCGCATTTTGTTTGAAAACGATGATGGTATTTGTCATATATTCTGCACCTTCGCAACGATCACCTATACACCCCAGCATATGACGCCATATTGTTTTTGCGCCTTACGATTTCCGGCAGCATAGCTGGGGCCCAGCAGATTACGACTATGATAACCACAAAAACACGCACAGCGGGTACATTCCTTACTTGGATAGGCGCGTTGTGTCTTGTCCAGTACGGCTCTGGATTGCGGAGCACAGCTTCTCTTCATTATGCTCTAGCCTTTTGCTTTATGGAAACCGTACGATGTGTCGTGCGTGACCTCTGGTTTGGTTCAGCAAGTGCGTACCTGGTAGATGCACACCCGGATGCGCTTACAAGCAAGAGGAAGCGTTGCACCGTAATGCACAAGGACAGGTGGTAGTGCCGAGCGCTGTCAGGGGCAGGCATTATTGTTGGCCGAGACATTACTACTTTTTTTACCGCAAAGGCCTGTTTGTGGTTTCCGTTTGTCGTCGAGGGCATTCCTTGTTTTTGCGTTTGTGAATAGCAGGCGAGCGGGTTTGGTGAGCGAAAGGTATTGTTCAAGCTGTTACGTTCACGGAAATTCTTTGCAGTTATTTGAAATCCGGAACGAGACCATCCGTATTTTTTGTGTTTTTCAGCATTATCGGTACCGGGGGAGCAATAGGTCACTGCTTGTAGCAAACTAGCGCAGGGCTGGATCAACGCAGGTCTAGCGGTGTCTTTAATATGCTTCTGTGCCGAGATGATGGTTGCTGCATTTGGCGTGAAATTCCATTCGAATGGGTTTCAAGCATCCCGGTTGAGAAAAAGGGATGGTAGTTGTAATTCAGTTTGCAGTTTCTGACCGACCAGTTGAACGCCGGAACATAAAATGTGATATTATTCGCTGACCTTATGTTTTCCCTCAGCATAGCTGGGGCCCAACAGATTACGACTACGACCACCACGTAAACATGCAAAGCGGGTACATTCCTTATTTAGGAAGGCGCGTGGTGTCTTGACCAGTGCGGCTCTGAATTGCGGAGCACAGCTTTGCTTTTGTATGTACTAGCCTGTAGAGTCTATGGAAACCGTATGATGCGTCGTGCGTTATCTCTGGTTTGGTTCAGGAAGTGCGTATATGGCGGATGCATACGCGGATGCGTTTAGAGACGGAGGGAAACGTTGCGCCTTGATGCACAAAGGCGGATGGTAGTGTCGAGCTCGGTCAATGGCAGGTGTTATTGTTGGACCAGGCATCACATATTCTTTACGGCAAAGACTTGCGTGTGGCATCCGCTTGTCGTGGAGGCCATTCCCTGTTTTTGCGTTTGTGAATGCCAAAAATGCGGGTTTGGTAAACGAATAATATTGTGAGAGTTGCCACAGTTATGGAAATTCTCTGCAGTTTCCTGAGTTGCGTAGGGCTTTGCGCGCTGCTCAGCTTTTTAAGTCTACCAAGGGGAATAGCGCACTGCTTTTAGCGGACGACTATCGTACTACTAGTGGGAGTAGGTTGATTATGCTTTGGGTATATTTCTGTGTATTCATGTCAATTGCTTTATTTGGAGTGGGATTCTATCCAAATCGGTTTTAGGACATTCCGTTTCAATGCAATGCTATCCCTCCTCTATTTCGCAGCTGCTTACTGACCACTTGAACACTCAAGCACAACATGCCATCTTTTTCGTTGGTCCAAAGTTTTATTTCAAAAAAGCACAGCTGAATTTCAGTAGATTACGAGTTTGATATCCAGGCGAACAAACCGGATACATTCCATAATAGTCTAGGCGCAGTATGTCGAGTGCGGCTCGTGACTGCAGAGCACAGCTTTTCTTCTGTACGTATCAAGTTAAGAAGCACATGGAAAGGGTATCATGCATAGTGCGTGACGTCCTCTCTGAATCAGTTCGTGCGTATCTGGCGTGGATAGCTAAAGGCGCCCACGGTAAAAAACAATGTCGCGTTTGGACGCTAATGCGGAGTTGCGTCCGTGGCAGGCCGTGTTGGCCAAAGGCATTACACATTCCTTACCGGAACAATCTATTACCGGCATTTGCTATTGCGTGAGCGATTTCACGGCTTTCTATGTATGTATGCTGCGAAATAGGTTTGGTGAGCTAAGGGTATACAGCAAGCAGTTACGCTCAAGAAAATTCATTGCCAGTCGTGTCTTGTGATGCTTTAAAACGGCATTTTAGCACTTGTAAGTTGCTCACTTTTTTTTGAAAAAGGAGAGTTCTTACGGACTGCTTGTGGTAGATGAATCAGCAAAGGAGCAGGTGAAACAGAATGAGGTAAGGTTTCTGATATGTGTCTGTACAGTCATAGCGATTGACGAATCTGGAATAGGATTCCAATAAACTGTGTTATATTGCATCATGTAAAATGGGTATGTTATCCTTCTTCAATTATGCAATTACTGACCAACCGCTTGATCATTCAAGCATATCACAAAATCATGTTTACTGATATGATGACCAAATCCTAAATGCAGCATAGCTGCAGCGATATTCAAGGAATTATCTGCAGTCACCTGAAATGCGTACAGACCAAATTTGGGTATTCATTTGCTGCTCAGCGTTGATGCCGTATGGAGGGCAATAGTCAACTGCTTGTAGCGAACGAACCAGCGGACGGCTAGATAAACGCAGGGCTTGTGATGTCTTGGATATGCTTCTGTGCCGATACGGCAATTGCAGTATTTAAAGTGAGATTCCGTTTAAATTGCATTTATTTTATTTAATTAAAAAAAGACACTGATCTTCATTATCTATTCGGCATCTTCTGACCGACCAATTGAACATCCCAGCATAGGACAAAAGATTGTACGCTGGCTTATGCTTTCCCTCAGCATAGCCGCGGCCCAACGGATTACGACTACAACCACCAAGCAGACAATAAAAACGAGTACATCCTTTATTTAGGGAGGCGCGTTGTGTCGTGTCCAATGCGGCTCTGAATTGCAGACCGCAGCTTCTCTTCAGTATACATTAGCCTTTAGCGTCTATGAAAACCGTACCATGCGTAGTGCATAAACTCTGGTTTGGTTCAGCGGGTGGGTATCTAGCAAATGCATACGCTGATGCAGTTACGGGCGAAAGGAAGCGTTGTTCCCTGATGCACAAAGGCAGGCGGTGATGCCCGAGCTCGGGCAGTGGCAGGCATTATTGTTGACCCAAGCCATTACACATTGTCTACCGCAAAGGCCTGCTTGTAGCATCGGTTTGTTGTGTATGTGTAGCCCATTCCATGTTCGTGCGTTTGTGGATGCCAGGAATGCGGGTTTGGTGAGCGAAGGGTAAGATGTAAGATGCCACATTCGACAAAATTCATTGCAGTCTCCTGAGATGCGTAACCACAGGATCTTGAATGTTTGACGTTGGTCAGCATTGTCGGTATAGGGAAAGCAATAGGTCACGCCTTGTAACGAGAAAACCAGCGGAGGGCTAGTCGGACACAGATAAAGTGATGTCTTTGGTATGCATTTGTGCCAAGATGCCGATTGCTGTATTTGGAGTGGGATTCCATGCAAGTCAATTTCTTTGTATTTTGCCTAAAGATGAAAAGATTTTTTGCCATTTATTCTGCAGGCTCTGATCAACCAGTTAAAATCCAAAACATAAAACGCGGAGTTTTTATATGGCCTTATGTTTTCTCTGAGCGTAGCTGA
Source organism: Eimeria falciformis (assembly GCA_002271815.1). NCBI lineage: Eukaryota > Apicomplexa > Conoidasida > Eucoccidiorida > Eimeriidae > Eimeria > Eimeria falciformis. The sequence continues at coordinate 5,980 of NPHX01000175.1, read as the reverse complement.
ACTCAGCAGGTTACGACTATGGAAACCGTCCTATGCGTAGCCGGTAAACTCTGGTTTGGTTTAGGATGTGCGTATCTGTTGGATACATGTCCGAAGGCAACGGCTGCAGGCAAAGGAACCGTTGCGCCTTGATGCACAAGAGCAGGTTGCAGCCTCCAGCTCCGTCAGTGGGAAGCATTATTGTTGGCCCATGCACTACACATTGTTTGCCGCAATGGCCTGCGTGTGCCATCATTTGGCGTGTAGGCCATTCCCTGTTTTTGCGTTTTTGGATGCCGGGAAAGCAAGTTTGGTGAGCGAATGTTATTTTGAAAGCTGTCACGTCCACGGAGGTTCTTTGCAGTTTCCTGAGATGCGTAGCGGCAGCATTCAAAATTTCTGGCGTTGCTGAGCATTGTCGGTATAAAGAGAGCAATAGGCCACTGCTTGTAGCTAGCGAACCAGCGGAGGGCTAGGTAAACGCAAGTCTAGTGATGTCTTCAGTATGCTTTTAGAGCGAGATTTCGATTGCTGTATTTGGAGTAGGATTCCATCCGAATTGGCTTTATTGCATTTGGCTTGAAAATCGGAATGGTACTTGGCATCTATTCTTCAATTTCTGACCGACCAGTGGAACTCCCGAAAATAGAACGCGATAGTCTTCGCTGACCTCATGTTTTCCCTCAGCATAGATGGGGCCCAGCCGATTTAAACGACCACCACTCAAACATGAAAAGCGGAAACATTCCTTATTAGGATGGGGACGTTGTGTCTTATCCAGTGCGGCCATGAATTGCAGAGCACAGCTTCTCTTCAGTATCCATCAGCCTTTAGCGTCCATAAAAAGCGTATGGTGCGTATTGCGTGTCTTTTGGTTTGGTTCAGCTGGTGCGTGTCTGTTGAATGCATACCAGAATGAAATTACATGCAGAGGGAAGCGTTGCACTTTGATGCACAAGAGCAGGCGGTCGTGCCGAGCTTGGCCAGTGGCAGGCATCATTGGGATTCCAGCCATTGCACATTCTTTTCCGAGCAGACGTACTTGCGGCATCACTTTGTGGTGTAAGCCATTCCCTCCAATTTTATTTCTTTGGCTGCGAGGAAAGCGACATTGGTAAGCGAAGGGTATTCTGCAAGCTGCCACATTAGGAGAAATTCTTTGCAATCTCCTGAGATAAGGAGGGAGAGCATCCAGAACATTTGGCCTTGCTGAGCATTGTTGGTATAAGGAGAGCAATAGGTCACTGCTTGTAGCGAAAGACCTAGCGGAGGGCTAGCTGAACGCAGGTCTAGTGATATCTTCGATATGCTTCTGTGCCAAAATGCCGATTGATGTAATTAGAGTGGGATTCCAACCAACTCTGCTTCATATCATTTGACTAAGCAAAAAGAATGCAACTCCTCATCTATCCTGAAGTTTCGGACCAACCAGTTGAACTCCCGAACGTACAACGCAACACTGTTCGCTGGCCTTATGTTTTAGCTCACCATATTTGGGGCCCAGCAGATTACGAATACGATCGCCCCGCAAACATGCAAGATGAGCACACCCGATATTAGAATAGGCGCCTTGTGTCTTGTCGAGTGCGGCTCTGGATTGCGGAGCACAGCGTCTTTCAGCATACTTGGTCTTTCGCGTCTATCGAAAGCAAACGATGCCCAGTCTATGAACTCTGGTTTGGTTCAGCTAGTGCGTGCCTAGCTGATGCATAACTGGATGCGGTTAGATGCAAAGGGAAGGAGTGCGCCTTAATCCATAAGGGCAGGCGGTCGTGTTGAGCTCCGTTAGTGGAAGGCATTATTGTTGGCTCAAGGCATTACACATTGTTTACCGGAAATACCTGCTTGTGGCATCCGTTTGTCCTATAGGCCATTATCTGTTTGTGCGTTTTTGGATGCCAGGAGAGCGGCTTTTTTCACAAAGGATATTGTGCAAGATGCTACATTTACACGGACACTTTTTGCAGTTTCCTGAGATGCGTAGCTCCAGCATCCGAAATTTTTGGTGTTGGTCAGCAGTGTCCCCATAACGACAGCAATAGGTCACTGCTTGTAACGAACAAACCGTGAAGGGCTAAATGAACGCGGGTCTAGTGATGTCTTTGGTATGCGTCTGTGCTAAGATGCTGAGCGTTCTATTTGGAGTGGGATTCTATCCGAATCGGTTGCCTCGTATTCCGCCTAAAGATGTGAATGTTTTTTGTCATTTGTTCTGCAGCTTTTGCCCAACGAGTTAAACTTCCAAACATAGAATGCAATATTGTGCGCTGGTCTTACGTTTTCCCTCAGCATAGCTGGGACCCAGCAGATTACGACTACGAAAACCAAGTAAACATACAAAGCGGGTACACTTTCAATTTGAATAGGCGTGTTGCGTCTTGACCAGTGCGGCTTTGGATTGCGGAGCAAAGCTTCTCTTCAGTATCCATCAGCCTTTAGGGTCTTTGGAAGCCGTACGATGCCCAGTGCATAAATTCTGGTTTGCTTCAGCGAGTGCGTATCTGGAGGATGCATACCATGATGCGTTTACAGAGGAAGGGAAGCGTTGCACGTTGATGCACAAGGGCAGGCGGTGATGCCGAGATCCATCAGCAGCAGGCATTATAGTTGGCCCAAGGATGTATACATTTTTTATTGCAAATGGTTGCTTATGGTATCCGTTTGTCGTGTAGGCCATTCCGTGTTGTTCAGTTTGTGGATGCTGCGAAAGCGGGATTGGTGAGCGAAGGGTGTTGTGCAAGCTGTCACATTCGGAGAAATTCTCTGGAGTCTCCTGAGATGCGGAGTAAAAGCATCCGGAATGTTTGGTGTTGCCAAGCATTGTCGGTATAGGGAGAGCACTAGGCCACTGCTTGTAACAAACAAACTAGCGGAGGGATAGCTGAACGCAGGTCCAGTAATGGCTTCGATATGTTTTTGTGCAGAGATACCGATTGCTGTAATTGGAGTGGGATTCCATCCGAATTGGTTTTAGCGCATTCCGCTCAATGAAGTGGATGGTATTTGTCGTCTATTCTGCAATTTTTAAGCGACCAGTTGCACTCCCGAACGTACAACGCAATACCGTTCTTTGGCCTCATGTTTCGACTCACCATATCTGGGGCCCAGCAGGTTACGACTACGACCACCGCCTGAACATGCACGGCAGACGCACTCCATATTAGGATAAACGCCTTGTGACTTGTCGAGTGCGACTCTGGATTGCAGAGCACAGCTTCTCTTCAGTATACTTAGCCTTTTGCGTTTATCAAAAGCGTACATTACTTAGCGCGTGACCTCTGGTTTGGTTTAGGCCGTGCGTGTGTAGCGGATGCATAACTGTATGCAATTACAGGCAGAGGGAAGCAATGCTCCTTACTCAGCGGCATGTGGTAATGCTGAGCTCCGTTAGTGGAAGGCATTATTGTTGGCCCAAGGCATTACACATTGTTTACCGGAAATACCTGCTTGTGGCATCCGTTTGTCCTATAGGCCATTATCTGTTTGTGCGTTTTTGGATGCCAGGAGAGCGGCTTTTTTCACAAAGGATATTGTGCAAGATGCTACATTTACACGGACACTTTTTGCAGTTTCCTGAGATGCGTAGCTCCAGCATCCGAAATTTTTGGTGTTGGTCAGCAGTGTCCCCATAACGACAGCAATAGGTCACTGCTTGTAACGAACAAACCGTGAAGGGCTAAATGAACGCGGGTCTAGTGATGTCTTTGGTATGCGTCTGTGCTAAGATGCTGAGCGTTCTATTTGGAGTGGGATTCTATCCGAATCGGTTGCCTCGTATTCCGCCTAAAGATGTGAATGTTTTTTGTCATTTGTTCTGCAGCTTTTGCCCAACGAGTTAAACTTCCAAACATAGAATGCAATATTGTGCGCTGGTCTTACGTTTTCCCTCAGCATAGCTGGGACCCAGCAGATTACGACTACGAAAACCAAGTAAACATACAAAGCGGGTACACTTTCAATTTGAATAGGCGTGTTGCGTCTTGACCAGTGCGGCTTTGGATTGCGGAGCAAAGCTTCTCTTCAGTATCCATCAGCCTTTAGGGTCTTTGGAAGCCGTACGATGCCCAGTGCATAAATTCTGGTTTGCTTCAGCGAGTGCGTATCTGGAGGATGCATACCATGATGCGTTTACAGAGGAAGGGAAGCGTTGCACGTTGATGCACAAGGGCAGGCGGTGATGCCGAGATCCATCAGCAGCAGGCATTATAGTTGGCCCAAGGATGTATACATTTTTTATTGCAAATGGTTGCTTATGGTATCCGTTTGTCGTGTAGGCCATTCCGTGTTGTTCAGTTTGTGGATGCTGCGAAAGCGGGATTGGTGAGCGAAGGGTGTTGTGCAAGCTGTCACATTCGGAGAAATTCTCTGGAGTCTCCTGAGATGCGGAGTAAAAGCATCCGGAATGTTTGGTGTTGCCAAGCATTGTCGGTATAGGGAGAGCACTAGGCCACTGCTTGTAACAAACAAACTAGCGGAGGGATAGCTGAACGCAGGTCCAGTAATGGCTTCGATATGTTTTTGTGCAGAGATACCGATTGCTGTAATTGGAGTGGGATTCCATCCGAATTGGTTTTAGCGCATTCCGCTCAATGAAGTGGATGGTATTTGTCGTCTATTCTGCAATTTTTAAGCGACCAGTTGCACTCCCGAACGTACAACGCAATACCGTTCTTTGGCCTCATGTTTCGACTCACCATATCTGGGGCCCAGCAGGTTACGACTACGACCACCGCCTGAACATGCACGGCAGACGCACTCCATATTAGGATAAACGCCTTGTGACTTGTCGAGTGCGACTCTGGATTGCAGAGCACAGCTTCTCTTCAGTATACTTAGCCTTTTGCGTTTATCAAAAGCGTACATTACTTAGCGCGTGACCTCTGGTTTGGTTTAGGGCGTGCGTGTGTAGCGGATGCATAACTGTATGCGGCTACAGGCAGAAGGGAGCGTTGCGCTTTGATGCACAAGGGCATGTGGTAATGCTGAGCTCCGTTAGTGGAAGGCATTATTGTTGGCCCAAAGCATTGCACATGTTTAACGCAAATGGTTGCTTGTGTCATCCGTTTGTCCTGTAGGCCATTCCGTGTTCTTGAGTTTGTAAATATCAGAAAAGCAGGATTGGTAAGCAAAGGGTACTGTGCAAGCTGTCACATTTGGAGCAATTCTCTGGAGTCTCCTGAGATGCGTAGCGCCAGCAACCAGAATGTTTGGCATTCCTGAGAGTTTTAGGTATAGGGAGGGCAATAGGTCACTCCTTGTAACGAACAAACCAGCAGACGGCTAGGTAAACGGAAGTCCAGTGATGTCTTTGGTATGCTTCTGTGCCGAGATGACGATGGTTGTAATTGAAATGGGACTCCATCTGAATCGGTTGTATCGCGTTCGGCGTAATAAAGGGCATCCTATTTGTCATTTGTTCTGCAGCTTCTGCGCGACCAGTTGAACCCCGAACATAAAACGCCATGGTTTTGGTTGGGCAGACGGTTAGGTGGACGCAGGTCTAATGATGCCTTCAGTATGCTTCTGTGCCAAGATGCCGAGTCCTCAATTTGGAGTGGGATTCTATCCAAATTGGTTGCCTCGTATTCCGCCAAAAGATGCGAAGGTCTTTTGTCATTTATTCTGCATCTTATGACCAACCAATTGAGTTTCCGAACATATAACGCGGTATTGTTGGCTGGCCTTATGTTTTCACTCAGCATAGCTGGGGCCCAGCAGATTACGGATACAACCACCACGTAAACATGCAAAGCGCAAACCTTTTCTTATTTCCGTAGGCGCGTGGTGTCTTGTCCAGTGCGGATTTGGATTGCGGAGCAAAGCTTCTCTTCAGTATCCATTAGCCTTTAGGGTCTTTGAAAGCCGTACGATGCCGAGTGCATAAACTCCGGTTTGGTTCAGCTAGTGCGTGTCTGGCGGATGCATATCCTAATGCAGTTGGGGGCGGAGGGAAGCGTTGCGCCTTGATGCACAAGGGCAGGCGGTGATACCGAGCTCTATC
>NPHX01000167.1:228055-257644 GCA_002271815.1 Eimeria falciformis | reverse complement strand
GGGTTTAGGGTTTAGGGTTTAGGGTTTAGGGTTTAGGGTTTGTGTTTGTTCAGGAAGAGATGCAGCGGCTGACTGCGGCCTGCAGTGCAGCAGCAGGCATTTCGTTCCTCCCCTCTTCTCACAAGCAAGTGGCCGACGTGCTGTACAGACACCTCAAACTTGGGGCTTCTCCGGGGGGCCCCTCAGGGGGCCCCTCGCCAGAGAAAGTCCGGCAGCTGTGCACGGATGATGAAGTCTTGCAGGTAAACCCTAAACCCTAAACCCTAAACCCTAAACCCTAAAGATGAAGCTAAACTCTTAACCGGAATTGTGTTGGGCATTTCTGCAGGGCCTCCGTGAGGCACATCCACTCGTGCCGTTGCTGCAATGCTATCGACAGATAGCCAAGCTGTTCTCAACTTTCCTTGAACCCCTCACGCCAGTAAACCCTAAACCCTAAACCCTAAACCCTAAGCTCTAAGCTTTGCCGCGTGCGTCTGCACATTTTGGTGGTTTAGGGTTTGGGGTTTGGCTTTGTGGTGTTGCTGTTGCAGCTCGCAGCAACTCCTGAGGGGGGAGATGACCCTGAGGGGCCCCTCCGTCCTGAGGGCCCCGTGGGCTTTCGGATTCCCCCAGGGGCCCCAGGGGCTCCGGTGCTCCTGGGGGCCCCCCGAAAGAAAATGGGAGGATTTGAAACTCCTTGGGCAAGCAAGAAACCCGCGACTCAGCTGCAACGCCCAAGGTTAAGTTAATACTAAACCCTAAACCTTAAACCCTGAACCCTAAACCCTTTTCAGCGCCTTCAAAGGATCAGAGGAAGCCCGTGCATCGAGTTTGGGGTTTAGGGTCTAGGGTTTAGGGTTCAGGGTTTAGGGTTTGTGTTTAGAGTGTATTGTCGGTGGAACCAAACCAAGACGGTTACGGGAAGACTCTCAACGTCTTACTACAACATGCAAACGATTCCCAGAGAAGTGTTGATCTCGTTGCCGCATCTTCAAACGGCCTCTACTTCTGGCGGCCACCTGGGAGGCCCCCCGAGCGAGCTGAAGGTTAAGTGCCGGGACGCATTCACCCCCTCAGATCGCGCCACGCAAGAACTGATCTCTGCAGACTTTTCGCAAATTGAAATGAGGGTTTTGGTAAGCTTACAACAGACGAGCTACGACTTAGGGTCTAGGGTCGAGGATCCAAGATTTACAATTCAGGGTTTAGGGTTTAGGGTTTAGGGTTTATAGCTCAAAAATATTAGAGTTTACGGTTTAGGCTGTAGGGTTTGTGTGCACCTCCAGGCCCACTTCTGCGCTGGAGGCCGTTTGGCGCGGCTGCTGCAGAGCAGCGGCGGCGATCCTTACAGAGAAATGGCCGCAGCTTTTTCTGGGCTGCCTCTCGACGAGGTATCAGAGGAACTCAGATCGCGAGTAAGGGTTTAAGGTTTAGAGTTTAGGGTTTAGGGTTTAGGGCTTGTGAATTAGTTCGGTGTTATCCATATTTGTCTTTCGGTTTAGAGTTCAGGGTTTAGGGTTTAGGGTTTTTTGCGGTGCAGGCCAAAGTAGTGTGTTTGTCGTTGCTGTACGGCGGGGGTATACAGACAGTGGCGAGGCAGCTGCAGATTTCCACTGAAGACGCCGTCAAGTGCAGGCAGCAGTTTGCTTCTTTCTTTCCCGAGGTCGCTCAGTTTGTCAGGGAGACAAACACCTTTGCTGCAAAATATGGCTTCGTAACAACCATTGCAGGTGTGCAGTAAGGCAAAAGGTTTAGGTTTCAGGTGTACAGACAGCCTTTCTGTGAGGTTACAGTGTTTCTTTAAGAGGACCAAATCAATTTAGCTTGCTACCTTTTAGATCAAAATTTAGGGTTTAAGGTTTTTTGTATTCTTTGTGTGTAGGGCGCCGTCGGCCGGTGAACGTGGACTGTACAGACAGCGCAGCGATGTTGCGACAAGCCGTCAATTCACGCATCCAGGGGAGCGCCAGCGACGTCATCAAACAGGCAATGTTAGCCGTGCAAAGGGCTCTACAAACCAGGCAAGGGTTTCGGGTTTAAAGTTCAAGATTTAGGGTTTAGGGTTTGGGTTTAAGGGTGGGGGCAGCCGATGCAACCCAGACAAGTTTTCGAGCACATCCACCCACGTTAGGGTTTAGGGTTCAGGGTTTAGGGTTAAGGGTTAAGGGTTAAGGGTCTAGGGTCTAGGGTCTAGGGTCTAAGGTCTAGGGTTTAGGGTTTAGGGTCTAGGATCTAGGGTTTAGGGTTTAGGGTTTAGGGTTTAGGGTTTGTGTTCAGGCAATTTTGCGGTTGCCTGCGTCCACGTTTGCTGCTTTCTCTGCACGACGAGTTGCTGCTGGAATGTGACAGACGGGACTCGGAGAAAATAGTTGAAATGCTGAAGAAGGAGATGGTGCAGGCCGTCTCGCTCTCCGTCCCTCTTGATGTCGTTATCAAAAGGGGAACCACCTGGGGAGACATGACTGCGGTCACAAACCCTAAACCCTAAACTCTAAACCCTAAACCCTAAATAAACCCTCAAGTTTTGTGGGTGTGTATTAAAAGCGTTCACAGCCACACGCACTCGAGCGGTTTTTTCTTCTGCCTGTTAATCATTGTCTGAGAATTGCCAACCCCAAAAGAAAATTTTCCTTGGGTAATTTTTGTTCCTGAGGCTTTGCGGGCCTCGGAATGGCCAGGCGGCAAGGGAGCAGATGCTTTAAAACTGCGCAACATTTTTTGTTTCGCACTTTGTGCTTAGCCAGCCACATCGCCGAGCACACACAGCAGCTGAGCTACTTCGGCTCCTGACGTTGAATTGGGTAATTGTCTTTAGTGTTAAGAGACCAACCAGAAAAACGCCGAAGACAAGCCGCCGTTCAACGAACCCACTGACACTCCAGTGCCAACAACGCGCACATTAGCAACAGACGGCTGCATGTGCAAGTTTGCTACTGGCAACAAGCTGCAACAACAAACTTTTTAATATTTTAGGCTGGCTGCTGCTACTGGGAAGGAGCTGCTAGTTGTTCTGCCTTCTGCTCTTGCACTGAGTGGCTGTGGGATGTTCACCCCTTTCTGATTGCTCCAACTCGAAAGCGTTCAAAGACAAAAAAAGGCCATGTGGATGGCGAAGCCTCTGCTGGCCTCCGGCTGTTGGCTGCATGCGCACACGGCATGTAACCCGCCGATTAGTGAATCTCTCTTTTATTTTCTTTTTTCTTTTGAACATTCCAGATGGCGCAGCTGCTCTTTTCCTTGAATTTCCTGACGCTTCCAGCTCAGCCGATTCGGCTTGCGTTGAAATTGAAAGATTCCAACTTTTGAACGGTTTAAACGGGATGAATTGGGAAGTCTGCCGGTTGGAGTGCTTTGTACGCACGAAAGCAACTCGCCGCTGAAGATTGGCAGGGGGCAGCTTAAAGTTTAGTTTCGGCGTAAGGAAATCTTTCTGTTTTCTCGGAGTATCGTCTTTAGCTCATTAATTTGTTTATTTTTTTATTTGCTCATTTGATCATTTCATTATTTTGCTTATTCGCGCTGAACATTCTCCTGGCGTTGCCTAGCGTTTCGTTCCTCGTGCTTTTCTAGAGCCTTTCTAATGCAGCTTTCCCTGCAACATCTGCAGGAGATTGGCTGATCTTTTTTAAACACCAGCTGCTTGTGAGGGCTCTCTTTTGCCAAAAACCCTATTGAGTGCTTCCAGTTTTGCTCAAAATTCAGTGCAAATAGGAAAAAAGGCTTGAAGACTTTAAATCTATTTGCTGCCTTGCCAAATCCAACAGCTGCTCCGGCTGTCTGTTTTCTCAGTTTGCTGCCACAGCTGCTGAAGTTTCGCCACTCTCACGCAACACCTGCTTCTGCACCCGTGCAATTTCAAACCGAAAGTGCCAGCTAGAGGTGCGCAAGAGAGAAGACATCCGTAGAGGTGCCAACGATCGTGCTGCACGCCTCTTTCTTAGCCAGCTTGTACAGACAAAGTGCCTCGCCACAGAACAACCCCACCTCGTGCCGTGAATCTTCTCTGTACATCTTGGCTAGGGAGAAGTATGATTAGAAAGGCGTCGCTTGCCAGAAGATTATTGGCACGTTTCACACCGCCTTTTCACACGGAGAGAAAAATATGATCGAGCCGAGACTCACGGACGGGGAGCCGGTAAAGCTTGAAAAAGACGGCGTGCAATCTCTTATCTTTTTGCTCACATACTTGCAGCTAGCGGGAAACTTCGTGAACCGATTGGAAACGTCGCAGTGCCGCTTTCAATCAGCGTTTACTTGCAAGTTCCTTTCCTGGAGATCATCCAGGGTTCCAACAAACACGCAGAGCAATGCATAAGGGATTGATTATACGACATTGAAAGGCCCACTGTCAGAAATCACCAATCCCTAACAATCGGAACAAGGTACATATGCTATGCAAAATGTCCAGAGGCAGCAGCACCTCGTATTGCCACTAAATCGCTTTAAACTCTCTACCCTCATCTATAACTCATGAGGGGTTTAGGGTTTGGGGTTTGGGGTTTTGTGATGCTTTTACCTGTTGCTGGAGCAGCCCAAGCCACTGTCGTATATCAGTTGGATTTGTACAAAGAAAAAGGCAGTCTTGCTGGTGTTGTTTCAGCGCAACAAAAGCGGAGTGGTTAATGTATGGAGTCTTTTCCAAGCTAATTTGGTGAACTTCCAGGCTAATGTGGTATATCTGCCTCGTTGGTATGGGAGAGAAGGCAGGCTGTCTGGTGTTATTAAAGCACAACAGTAGCATAATAGTAATTGTATGGGATGTACTAAACCCTCGCCACCATGAGACCTTCTAACTAGTTTGGAACGGTGGTTACCTGACTTGTCTCTGTTACTTCATCCTTTCCTCTTGCCTTCATAGTTTTTGTTTATTTGCGTAATATTTGCTTCTTTAAATGAATCAAACAGGAAAAGGTTTTCCTTAAACTCTCTAGTGTTTCGACAGCTTCTGGAATGTCCCACACACGCTGGCGAGCAACCGCGGCGGCCACCGTGATTGCAGGAGGTACGTACAAAACCGAAAAATAATCTGTAATAAAATCCTTAATATCATATTAAAGCTTGACTATAGTATGCCGTTGGGACCAGAACTAACACCCTCCAGTGACCCTGTCTTCCCCCCGAAAGACAGAGACATTTCCCTCTCTTGTGCGTAGCCATTTAAAGAAGTCTGTCTTTATCTTTTGCTTTTTCTGCAGTTGCTTTAGTGACAGCTGGTTGGTGGTGGTGGCGGCTCCGTGCGGCGAGGCTTTTTCTTGATGGAAAGCGGAAGAAACTGAAACTAATAAGAAAGAGCAAAGAGACTCACGACACTCTCAGGCTCGTGTTCGCTCTTGAACACGAACAACAACTTCTTGGCGCGTGCCCAGGCATGCACATTATTTTCTACGGGCCCAACAAAAAAGGACAAGTCGACGGCTTTTGGTATGTTTCTGTAACATTTGAATATCTCATCTTCTTCTCTTCCTGAATACCTCGTCCTCTTCCATTTATTTAACCTTCAATTGTCATGTTTGATTCTTTGTGAAAATACGCCTATCAACGCACATGCAGCTGAATGCAATACTTTACGCCACACCTTAAACTCCACGGGAAAGCGTGTCTGCGTCGAGTGTATCTACTGAAGCTCAAAAAAACAATTTGTTTCTAGTTTATTATTTGCACTTTATTTTATCAAGAGACAAAAAGGAAAGCACAGGCTAGCCTTTTAGCCTTCTTTTCTGTCTTCGGCTTCCACAGAACATTTATAAACTCGATTGGTGCCGATTGATCCACACTCAGTCTTTCAGATGTGTTGATTATCTGCGTGTTGCTAACTAGTATCTTTACGTCTGCGACTTTCTGATTAGTATCTTAATATCTGCGTGTTCCTGACTAGCATCTTTATATCTGCGTGTTGCTGACTAGCTGACTACCGTCTTCATGTCTGGGTGATTGCGAAGGCGCTGTACTGCAAATAGCGACAAGAGAATGTGTGTAATTCTGCCAGTTTCTTTTTCGCAGGAACAGCCAAAGAGACAAAGAAGGAGGCCTGCACGAAATTAGACGCAAGTTCACGCCAATCTCTCCCGTAGAAAAAAGAGGGGAAGTTGAGATTTTGCTTAAAGTCTACGCTGGGGGCCACAGCAAATTTCCAGATGGGGGCAAAATTTCGCAGTACTTGGCAGCCGTTCAAATAGGAGAGGAAGTGACGGTCAGCGGGCCCGTAGAGTGAGATGCAACATACCTGCTGCTGCTGCTTGCTGCTGCTGCTGCTGCTGCTTTTGCTGCAGCTCTTGTTGCTGCTGCTGCAGTTATTAAGCTACTAGTTTTTCTATCGCACGGCAGACAGACCCTTAATCTTTCTTTAGGATAATCGAGCTTGTCAGCAGTTGTTCCGGCGTGCCCACTTGCGCCTTTTCAGAATTGCAGTATATGTGTAAATTTATATATGCATTACGTATTTTTGTATACACATCTGTAAATATATATATATATATATATATGTATTGGTAGTATAGTATATCTACCTCGCCCATCCAAAGCTGTGTCTGTATCTAAACCAGCAACTATATTTATGTCTATGTCCGTAGGTAAGCACGTAGATGTAGATACACACAGACATATCTCTAAATCAAGATCTATCTGTATCAGCACCTGCAGACACATTTATTTTCCTGTATCTATACGTAAAGCAGTTATTCCTCTGCAGATAGCCCACATATTCGGTACAAGCAGTTGTGCTGAGGACACGTGCTTCATATGCACCTTCATATGCGCCTTCATATGCGTCTGTCTCCAGGAAGATTCGGTACATTGGCCCTGGGACTTTTCTGCTTGGAAGGAGAGAAGTTCACAAGAGGAAAGTGGGCCTTCTGGCTGGGGGTTCAGGAATAGCCCCTACCTTCCACCTCATCAGGACTGTACTGGAAAACGAGCTTGATGATACCCGCCTCTATTTGATATTTGCTAACAAAACCGAAAGAGATATACTTCTCAGAAAAGGTAGCAAATAGACCCTTCCCCTCTTGTATATTTTAGAAAGGTTAGAGTTTAGGTTTTAGGGTTTAGAAAGTTTCCGGTCCGATCTGATTCTCTTGCTTACATTTGTCGCGGCTGTTTGCTAGGCCAATCTCGAAATTCTGCGGTGTATGTGCAGCCTGCCGATATTTCTCCTTTTACTTTGTTCATTAAAAAGCAAGGATTAGTTTTGTTATGTTTTTGTTCAGAGCTGGAGGAGTTCGCGCATTCGCATCCTCAACGTTTCAAACTGTGGTACACTCTGGACGCCGCCCCTGCGGGTTGGCAATACTCTGTAGGATACATAAATGCATAAATGATAAGAGACCATCTGCCTCCTCCTGCTGAAGACGTATTAGTTGTCTGTTGTGGCCCGAAGCCAATGGTGCAGGAAGCATGCAAAACAAACCTGAAAGAACTCGGCTACCACGTCGATCATGTCGTCACTTTTTGAGGTGTACTTACTCCAACTATTCGTACTTCCTTTTGACCATTTATAAATAAGTTTAATTGTTTGGATTTGAAGGCATGCGCGTTGCTCGGCCCAAAGAACCCCCTTGCCTTATCAATACTTTTTACTTATGACTTATCGCATCAACAACAGCACACAGCGCAATGCAGCTAAAGTGCAACAAAGAGCAGTTACTTCTAAAACAGCAACAGATGACGATGAAGCACCAGCAGCAAGTAATGCTGCAATGGCAAGAGAAACTTCCTTAGCGAAAGCTCGTGCAACAAATAAACTTTTACTTAAAAGCTTCTGATGTGTTACTGCTTTTTATGCAAGCAAATTCCGCACTATTTAGCCGGTTTTTCAACTCTGTTTCAAATCAAAGCCATGTCGTTCTTATGGTGCTTTCCTGTCAGCTCGGACACGCTCAGTTACACAAGTGGCAGTAGCTTCACGGAAGAATGTAGGGAAAGTTAAAAAGATCATAAATAATAAAAAATGTCTTTAAAACCTAAAAACTTGAACCATCTCAACTACCGAGAAGGTTTCTTCCCGGCGGATTTTTGATCTTGTTGGTCTCTTGTCCCTGTTTGCATTCGGTTGAATTTACTCGTCAGTTGTCCCGTCTGACGGGAGAGAGTGACGGGCTTAGCCCCTATCTCTGTCGCATTTATTTCTGAAGGAGGAAGGAGGGATGCCGAAGTAGAAGCTGCGGATTCAATAGGAAAAGGATCACAGCTTGTAGCGCCTTGAATGAACTCTGTGCGTTGCTTGCTCATCAAACGTCGCAAACGATCAACCTAAACAAACAAGCATTTTCACCTGTTAAAAAATTCCGGACTGAAAGAAAAAAGAAACAAATCTCTTTACGCGGGTTTGGTGTTCTGGGCTGCAGATAATTCTTATTAATTGGGCAGATGCAGTGGGAAATGTATTACCCAATAAAACCATCAGATGAAGCTACTGTCTACTACTGTGAGCTAGCAACTGGCAGCATATAAGCAGCAGATCACTTCTGCGGAACAGTAAAAATCGCTACCACGTGCCTTTTAATTTTTATGTTGTTCTTGTATTCTCTAATTACACCGATTTCCTCATGAAAGAACTTCGTTAGCCGCGTTTTGCGTATCTTAATTTGTAGTTGCTTACCTTTGTTTTGCTGGCTGAGAGCTCATCTCTGAGCTGTTGAATTGCTTGATCCTTGGCAAATAGTGTTTCCTTTACTTTGGCTTCTAGTGTTTCTAGTCTCTTTGTTTCCTGCGCTTTCATGCCTTGGATTTCTTTTCTCGCTTCATCCAGCTGGGAAGTGACAGAGTCGAGCAATTCTTTTTGAGTTTCAAACTCTTGTCGTTGTTGCTGAAGAGACACGCAAAAAAACATATACATATTTGAATTGAATTCTGTCTCAATAGCGCATAGGGTCTTTACACGCCAGAGGAAATCAAAGATTATGATTCGTGTTTAGGGAGAAAAAAACAGGGAATACCTCGTACTGCTGCTTGTCACGCTCCCATTCTGCTTTTAGCGCTTGCGTTTTTGTGTCTGTTTCGGATATCAAGGCCTGATGATAATCAAAAGATGCATTTGTTTATTTGCTCTTCCGACTGCCAACGACAAATTTACCTACGCATGTAACCGTATTTATGCATTATACAATTCATTGCATTTGATCTAGCACTTAAATATACTTAAAACCATTCTGTTTAGTACATGAATACTTATATGAAAACATAATTTTTCTCTTATAGTTTGAAGCTGGTTAAGTACGCAGGCACATGCGCCTTTTTAGATTATTTTAGTTGAGGTTACGTCTCACCTGAGTTCTTTCGCTGAGCTCGTCTAACGCCATCTGAAGTTCTGCCCGCAGCTTTTCCTTCAACTCTGCCTCCGTCTCCAGGCGTGAAATTTGCCGTTCCAATCCAAGCCGCTTCTCGTGTGCCTCCTGCAAAACGTTGGCAAGATGGCGCTATTGATATGCAATCCTTGGCTTGTTGTATTTTTGTGCTGGGTGATTCACCGCTTCTGTCCATATTATGAATATTATGTACAGTATTATGACTGAGAAAACCTACTCTCAATTCTGCTTCAAGCTTCCCGCGTTCTTTCTCAAACTCCTGACGCATTTGTTCTGTACTCGCTTGGGAGGCTGCGACGGCTTCGTTGCATTGACGCTCAAATCGAGCATGCACTTCCAGCTGCTCTCGGCTCAGCCGCTCCAATAGATGGTCTAGCTTTCTGAATTCACATATGAAAAGCTCGTTTTGTTGTCGCTGCAGGTCTAGATGCAGTTTAAACTGCACAGAAATATATATTTTCTTAACAAAGCAAAAACCACTGGAGGGCCATGAGCAGGCTTCTTCCTTTGCATGCCTGTATTATTCTCTTTCACTTTCTAGCTCTTTGTCTGCTCTGGACTCCAATATATTTCCATGTCTCTCAATTGTTTTCATCACCTGAGGAGTGTTGCTTCTGCAGCACTCCTCAGCTGCAATACCTGTTGCACTCCGCTTCAACTTCTCTCCTTGTGGCTGCGACAGCTTCCTGAACAGCAGTAGCTTTCGCTGCCTCCATAGCTCTTATCATTTCAGTTTCTTTTGCTTTTGCAGCTTCGGCAGCTTTCCGGGCTTCTGCTAAGTGATTATTCTTTATGCGGTCCATTTCCGCTACCATTTGGTTGGCAAGCTCCTTGCTTCGCAGCTTCTCCTCCTCACGGGCTTTCCTGATTACAGCAAAGAAAGTAACGAAAAAGCACGTAAGTTTTGTATGATATTTCGAGGCCCAACCCTTGGCATTCCAAGCGGAACATAAGTTTGAGTACGCGCTGCTGCTTACTTTATTGCCCCCTCGATCGACTTCTTTCCATCGTTAATTTGAGATTCCCACTTATTGGACTCTTCCCGGTGTTTCGCGACTAACGTCTCGCGTTCTTTTCGTAACTGAAGCACTCCTCATTCACGAGACGCCAGAGCCAAGAAAGCAGAAGCGCCTTGAATAAATACGAACGTGTTGTGCAGCGTAGTTAGATATCGGCAGCTTTCCTTACTGCCTATGGTGGACGAGGTTTATGAGAAAACGCTAAACGTGTAAAACACCTGGGAGCCAAAATTTTCTTGAAGGTCGCGGATCTCTTTCTTGTGTTGACTCCGTTCGACCTCAAGTGCGTCCTCCATTTGCTTTGTCAATAGTGTCTTCTGTAATGCGACTTCCTGTTCAAGCTGACTTTTTATCTACGAAGTATACAAACAAGAATTAACAAAACATCTAGTTTTAGCGGTATTACCAATGCCCAAGCCGTCCCTGTACATCTTCATGCTCAGCAGCAGTAGATATAGGATTTGTAGCAGCTTTTCTATAGATGTACCCACTCTACTTACATCAGTTGCTATTCGTTTCAGCTTCTCTTCTAAGCAGCGTTTTTCACTTCGATGTTTCTCAAGTAGCCTCTGGATCTCTGGTTCTAAACCCCTAATCGTAATATCTTTTATCTCTTGGGCTCGATCACGTTCCCAGGCTTCCCTCCGTGCCTACATTCATGTTTGAAAACGCTTCCAGGATAAGTTTAAAGATTTTATTTGGTTTGAGCTACTCGTTTTTTATTGTTCTCATATCCGTTTGTGAGAACGTGCTTCAGCATCTCGCAGGCATCTAGAGTCGAACAGTTGAACACGAATATAAAATTCAGGCTGACCCTCTCTCCAGACAAAAAAGATTTCTTTTGGCGCTCCAACTCCCGCCCATACTGCTTATGCAGCTCCGCAGTCCTGGCTGCAAACTTTCTTTCCAGTTCGCGCATTTCATCTGAGAGCCTCTCACAGCGAGCTGCTATACCTTTTTTCTCTTCTTGCACTTGACTCAGCTGTTCTTGGTGCCTCCTAACTTGGTTTTCGTATTTTTCCTGTGGATCGCTCAAAAGGGAGCTACGCCTTCTTGTCATTGAGGATTCTGGTTTTTCTCGCTTTCCCAGTTATCTTTCACCGAAACTTGAAGCGAATTTGCATTTCTACACAAACTTTGTGTCACTATGCTTGTATTACTCATTACAGCACCTCATTTGGATAGTCGTACGGCTTTTTATATGCTAACAGGCATACTTTTACAGCTACAGCACGTGTGAAAAACGCCAATCACGGACATCTGCTCCACTCGTTTTATTTCTTACGTCATTTGTTGCTTTTTCCTCCCGCAATTGCAAGATCAGTTGTTTCTGCATATGCTCGTGCTTCAGTTTTTCTCTCTCACGGAGCTCTTGTAGTGCCTTCAAACTGTGCTCTTTGTCCTCTAACTCAACTTCAAGGGCAGAGATTTTAGACAGCAAATTTTCATTGCTTGAACCATTTGCTGATTGCAGAGGATTTGTGGGTCCTAATTCGGCATGAAGGGAATTTGACGCCGTTTGGTCTAGGAAAGTCAAGAAGCCATGCATCCTGTCCTCGAAGGCTTCTCCTTGACATGGCTTCTGCATGCCTCCTTTTGAAATCATAAGTTCCAAGCTTTCCACCTCGCTTGTTGGCTTAACCCCACACGATTCTGCAGATACAGATTTGGCGAGCGCCATGATTCACTAATTCTGCACGACAAATGCAGCATCCCAAATTTTTACGAGAAACCTTGAATCAGATGTGGAAATTATAAAGCTTAAAGTTCCTTCCTTTTTGGGTGTTTTTGCTTTATTTGTTGCACGGAAGCGTTGATGAGTGAAGGACGAGTTAACAAGCCCCGGAGGACACATCTTGTCTATCAACGCCTAGCTCACACGTGTCTATTAAGTTGTCTCCTGTTAAATTTTCTCAAAATAAAAAGTTGATTAATTTTTGACGAGCCTCCAAGTGGAAGGGTTTTACAGTGCTAACCGGTCATGCACTTAGCCAGTTGCCCTGTAGCGTGGCTCAATGGTAGGTCAAAAAATTAATGAGCATGCACATTCGTTATAACAAAAACAAAACGTACACTTTGATTTTTAAGAGATTTATTTGGTTTAGTGCTTTTTTTTTGTATATACCCACCTTCTCTAATGGCATAATTCGGAGGTGACCTTGAGGAATGCTACCACCAAGTCAACTACTCCGTAATACCGAGTTATTTCTAATGCAATAATTAGTGTTTAACGTAAGTATCTGTTTTTGTGCAGTGAATAACTGGAGCTAGTTTCTTCGCTTAAACTTTCTCGGTAAACAAATCGTTGCAAGTGATTTTCCAAACGGCATGAGAAAATCGACAAAACGAATCATTTTCGCGATTTATTGTTAAGGGAGAAGATTGAAGTCACAAAAATGAAAAACTGTGGTTCCATCTTATGCGTCAGTGCAGCACAGGCCGGCGCCCCTTACTGGGGTCGCAGATCCGGCAGCAAGGAGAGCGGTGCCAAGAGATAGCTTGCGCGCCACATGGAAGCCACCGTTGTAGAGCTCTAGCTTGTCTGGTGATACCAAATATTTCACAGTCTTTTGTGTAACAAGGACGAAGAAACTTACTGCATAGGTGATAGCCATCAGCGCAAGATTCGGCAGCTTCATCCTTGCTGAAATAGGTGTTAGAAACCAGATCAGTCCTAGGAATACGCTTCATCTCTACTCACTTGCAGTTTGTGCAGCCAATGTGGAGGTATGACGGCTCAACGCCTCCCAAAGCAATAGAGGCTTCGGCTTGGATGTGATCACGGCCAACAGCCTGGAAAATGCACACCGTATTTAAAACCTTGACCATACAACTTTAAGCAGTCGACCATACGTATGAAAACATGCGGAACTCGTCGAGCAGCATCGGCATGTCACAGACGTTCTCCGCATATGGGGCTCCGCCGACGAAAAGGGGAAGATCGTTTGTCTTCGTTGATCCTTCAGTGGTGAGAGATGAGTCAAGGACGCCGTCGACGTAAAGTCTCATGCGGTTTTGATGGCGCACAACTGCAAGACGAGGCCATTCATAACTTCCAAGACACGAGGCTTTTCTATCACCTTACCGCCAAGGTGATACCACTGGTGAGGGCGAAGTCTCGAGTTGCTCTGCATTTCGTTTCCAGCTGAATATGAATAAAATGAGCACTGCTGGTTGTGTGGAGTTTATGACATGAATCCTACGTGCGGCGCTGCCAGTTGTGCCGAGGACGACCTTGACACGTCCATCCTGGTGCAAGAATACTTTTATTAGGGCTCGGATGCACCGTAGTTTTGTAGATATTGCTTACACGAGGGTTCACAAGAAGGGCAGGAGAGGCTTCTTGAACGTCCTCGCGCATAGTGCCTTTGTGCAAGATGGGGCAGAACTGGTCGTGCAAGTCGTTAATTGATCTGTAACACAGAGCTATGCTTTATTTATACAGGAATATACTGGCAATATAAACACGAACCTTGACTTGGCGTCCTGAAGAAGATACACGAAGAATGTGTAAGAGAAGTCAGCGGACTTGAAGCTATCAGAGCTTGGAATATAGACGTAGTTATTGCGGAACAATCCTGAGCTTCCGACGCCGCCGATTCCAGATGATGCCATGACTTCGCCAGATCCGTGGTTCTTTTTGCCACTCGTGTCAAGAGGACGCGTTTCGTCGAAGGTAAGGTGGACCTCCATGCCTTTGAAAATAGAAATTGCATTTCATGTGAGGATGTATGCAAATCTTAGCTGCTTACCATATGGCCGTGCATCGGGCATCAATATCTTTTCCGCATTGTGTAAGCACAGTGCAGTCTCCACAGCAACATCACAAACTGGGCTCGTGGCGGCCATAGGCTCAGCACGGGCGCCCAGAAGGGAGAAGCCAATAACGGGGATAAAATGCCTCATGGTTGTTTTTAAAGGACAAGATTACCACAGGCAAATGGCGTAACTGTCTTCTCAAAATCGACAAATTGCGAGCTTAGCAACTCGACTGGTTTGCCGGTGTTCCAGGTTTGCCGTACATACACCTCAAGATATGAATGCTAACCACAAGTATCACGTCAGTACGACGTGGCTACCGAAGGAAGTGCGCGGCATTATTTTTTTGTTGCGATATATCACTATTAATTCAGCGTATTTCGCTGGTACACGGCTTATCTCTTTGTGCGCGGCCCACTGTTGTGGAAAAATGTGCAATTCAAGTTCAAAACATTCTGGTCTTTCCTAGCACTCGTGATTACTTTTTCTAACGAATGTGTAAAACGAGATGGCCAGGTCCAGTACTTCGCAATAAGTATACTTCATATAAGCGGCAGGGCACATGTTTGCTCTCCAGTAGTTACTACGGATAACTACCCTGTTGCGAAACATGATAGACCTCGGTGTGTGCAGTTAATGTAGCTTATCGACATTCTATTTTGTCAGGGTACAACTCTTAAATAATATCGACATATTTGGAACAACTTAAATAAGAAAGTCGTCAGCACAATAAATACTTGTAACAATATTAAACACATAATCACACTCCGTGCGAATCCAAGCTTTCTAAGAGCGCTTAAAATTGCCACAACAGTTTATGAGTGATCCACCTGAACCCGCAGACTAAAACTATTTCGCGAATTCCTAGAGTCCCCCATTAAATCCCGAAATAATTGAAATTCCATGAAAAGTCCCATTTGAGATATATATTATATTGAACAATAAAACTAGTGTGCAGTGACGAACTGTTCAGGTGACAGGCAGTGTTGCGGTCTCTAACTATAAAAACCTTGGAAATCGGAATCTGCACTGTTTTAATTCTCATTGTGACGATGCAGGAAGTACAAGCAAGCTGACTGTCCAGTGGCTTTGGGGCAACTACTTCCTAAAAGAATCTTTCGGCAGCCACTTGATTATACCTCTTGCTGTCTGGGGTCTTGTCATGGCAAGTGATTTGAAAGAAATACGAATGACACATCTAAAATTAACATGTCTGTCTGTGAGACGTAAACGAAGCCAAGTTGGTTGTGGCTCACAACCACTCCCTGGGCTCCTGGTGGGGCTCATCTGTGAGTTGACACTCTGAAACCCGAAAGCTTCTGCTGGGGCTTCTGTCTTGGCCTTCAAACTACTCCCAAAGATAAATGGTATGAGCTCTTCTGGTTTTTTTTATCACATTGGATTGAGCTTTCCTGGTTTTCCTCGGTGGCGCTATGTTTTCCCGCCTATCCTTGAAGATAACGAGGGTTAGCATGTATTTCTCCACAGCAATGCGTTTTCAATTTAACTCATTTCCATAATGCAAGTCTTTTATGTTGCAAGTAGAGAGGCAGCAGGGAACCCAGCTAAGGGATGACATTCGCCACCTTGGAGCTGTCTTCTGTATGTACTATCGCTCCTCCTCTCATAGCGTATTTCCACTTGCATCACAGCGAATACACTCTCAATTTATGTCTTAGTAGTTCAATTGATCGCGGTGCTTGTGTGATTTTTTCTCAGAAGAACGGTGCGATTATTTGTCATTCAGATCAGCGGGAACTACAGGACTGTATTGGCTAGACTGGGATACGGGACTTTAACACTTGGGTCCCAGTTCAGAGCCTTCAGCGATGGAGCTCGGGCAAGCCAGAGCGGACGAGGCAATGCTTCCATGTGCCTCGCCTCCTAAGGATCCAGCTGTGCAGTCAGAGTCATCGCGTGCTGGCTGTTCACCAACAAAGGTAAAATCAGAGACGGCACATGGACCCCCACAACACGCTACGTCTGATCAAGCCACTTGCGATGATTTTCACTTGATGTGGAGCGAGCTTGAGGCCTACTTGACAAAGCGTTTTTCTGGAGGCCCTCAGGCTCTTGTTTCTCTCAGTCGGGCGGTTGATCGCATCAAACTCCAAAGATTGCGTGTGGAGGAGCTTGCTTTCCTTATAGGACACTCCTTCCCCGATGCCCCAGACGTGGCGCTTTGCATGTCGCTATTCCTGCCAGACAGGACATTGATTCAGGCTGGAAATCCTGCTGCAGCCATGTGCACCCTCATTCAGAACATGGCACCTGACAAATACGCTATTTTCAACAGTATTCTCAAAAGTTGTATGGCGCAAAAGACTCAGCGCGGAAGTCGGGATATTCTGCTTCACCGCATGCAGCTTCTTTTCAGAGGTCATCCCCTTGTCATTCGCGCAATCAGGAAGCTATTGGTTCAGCAGTTTTGTATCGAGAAGAACGGTGGAGTGATTCATAAGGACCAGGCAGTTGAGCTGGCGAAGCCTTTCGACGATGAGTCGCTCCAAGTATGCGAGATTGTCCAACATTCCATGACGTATATGGCGATACAATCATTCTCGATGAATATGGTATATTCGTTTTGGAAGGGCGTGTGTCCTCCGTAGGTTCACTCTGCATTTCGGCTCGCTTACCAAGTTGGACTGTCTGGCGGGTGTTCAGAACGTGCAAGAGTTCTTGCATCTAACGTTATCCATCTTATCCGAATGTATATGTCTAAACGGTTGGCGTTTTCCACGTTCAGCCATGAACTAGATCGGGCGTTTTCATGTTTCTCCTCATGGGCTCATGTGTCTGGGGATATCAAGCGACTAATCTTGACTATCACGAATGAAGATGTTCAAACGGCAAGGGACTTTGCAAAAGTTGTGAAGCTACTCGCCGAACGAAGCAGTGAGCCAGCGTCTCAGTTTTAGGCTGTGAGCCCGAACACTGTCTTGTCTGCGTACAAGATTTAAGGAAAGCTTGTTTATTAATGCCTCTGTATACCTATATATTATGTGCATATGTTTTTATGCGCGTTTGCAGTGGCAGCATGCGAAGATAAGCATGCTTGTCTTCATTACTTGTGCGATTTGTTTCTGAACGGCGTTGCCAATCAGTCATTGTCGCTTCGGATGGAAATTGACCACCTGATTTCGCCAGCCCATCGCGGCAATATTTCTGCCTGTCTTATTTTGCAGCAGATTGCCTCTCTTCTCGCTCGTTATCCTGACTGTTGCGAGAAGCTTGGAGTTTTAGTTCGTCTGTTTCGAGACGTAGAAATGCACAAACGACGGCGAAAGAGCTCAAGCGATGTATTAGAATCGCAGGGGCGGATGTGCGGAACGAAGGATGAACAGAAATGCACAGAGGACACAAACGGCTGCAATCCAACAACTACCGAATCTCCTGTCAACACAGAAGGATGCATGGTGGGTCTAGAGCTATCTTATAAGAGCTGTTCACCTCCATAGAGTTCATGTGTAGGTTTAGTACTGGCACAGTATCTCGCTATTGCGTCTTCTTTTGAACACATTATTGCTTTCTAAAGAGAGCAATGGGAAATTATACATATATACATAAATAGACAGCCAAGTACAAGCGAAATACATTCCCCTTGTGCTTGGCCTTCCTAGGCGGAGCGCGGGAGTGAACAAGTCGCAGGAGAGAAAAAATCGTTGGAGCCAACTGAAGGACAAGTTAGTTTAGAAGAAGTGCGAGCGCTCGTGCGACGTGCGGCGGAATTATTGTGCCGACATGTGGCACCTTGTCGCTTTCGGAGCCAAGATCTTATTATACAGCTCATGGGCTATTCCTGGATTGGACCGATCTACTCTACAATAGACGACTGGAACGCAGGACACCTTCCTGAGGAACAAGTAAATCGCTAATTAGGATCAAATCACTAAGTTCAAAACCTCCAAAGGAGATTAAGGTTTAGGATTAACCCCAAGACCCGTCCGCAGTGCAGCCTTGCAGCTAGCGGGTAATACGTCGCTACGTCTTCCCGCTTTCTTAGGCTTTCTCCTCTTTGCATATGCAGGTTATCTCTGCTTTGGAAGCCGCAGTGTCCGCTGACCCTACTGCAATAGATGCACTGCAACGGCTCATAAATGTATTTGAAATGAGGAAAGGAGCAGGACAAGTGAGATCGCCGCTGACAAGGCAGCAGTACGATTCATTGCCTAGAAACGGGTCTTATAGAAAGCTTCCTGAGGAATGGCCAGCTTCAGAATGCAGCGGAAGGGACTCTCTTGCTTGGCGTGTCTTAAATGACAGGTAATATTCGTAAATATGAGAGGATCAATTCAACTTGTGCCATCGATTGTATTGGAAGTATGCACCTAATAAGACGCCCTTGCAAATGATAACTGTATACGCGCACTCATGCACTCATACACACACGTATGAACAAATAAATAAATATTTATCTAGGGGCCGAGAGCTGTATTTTGCATATTTATGCATCTCTCTCAGTTCCGTCTCCTCTTTGTAGTGCTGCCACTATCTCCGTGTCACCTTTTTTCTTTCTTGCTCTCTCATATGGTACCAGTCAGCAGCGGTAATTTTGTTGACTATTTGACGTGTTTTATGGTTTTTTTATCCGTTTGCAGGTGGGCACTGTTTCCTGACAGTTCAGAAAGCCAAGCTCGGTACATGAACCGGCATGAGGAAGCTCTTTTAAGCCTGGCTGATTCGCGCTTTGATTGGGATCTTCGGATTGGCCGTCTTGAATCTTGCTTAAAGAAACTAGAGGAAATCGAAGAAGCGCTTATGGGATTTCCAGAGGAGGAAAGGAAATACTGCACCGTTAGACCTTCTTTCTTCAAACAGATTCATATCGCCTGCTTCCGACGTATTTTTGGCGCTAACGCAGGACAGGTGATCCTCTTTTTGGGGCGGAGGCTTGTCAGGGAAAATGAATTAAAAGGGTGTTGAAATAAAGTTATTCCCTTCTTGCTGATGCAATTAGTCTTGGGGAACCGCACGCTGGTTTTATTTGTTTTGTATGATATGCAAGTATCTGAGAGTTGAGATTTAAAGTATACGGTTAGGTATTGTTGTCATGTCACATTTGTTCAGGTTTTCTCATGTTTGTGTGCGTCACCTCTGGCCTCTCTCAAGACTATTTACAGCACCCTGGAGTTCAAGTTGGTTCAGTGGAAGGCAATGGGTGAAATATTGGGTGCTTACTGGACATCGCAGGAACAGCCGCACTACGCAGGAGCAATTGATTTCAAGAAGAGGTTCTTAGGGGACAAGAGAGGCGGCATTGACGCGGAGGATCTGCGAACGGCTGAGGGTAGGGATGGACGCACCAAGGCCGCAAGAAGTGTTAAGAACGATGCATAGAAAGCAAGAGGGAGAGAGAGAGGCGCTCTGATTTGGCTGTTGAGTGAGAACTGAGGCATTAACAGTCAATACTCCTGGAAACAAACTTTTTATTCGCAGAGTACTCGTTGCACAGAAATCGGTGGACGTTGTTGGCGCTGCTTCTCTAGTTCAGCTACTCCTATGGTTTGATGTTTGTTTTGGAATTCTTTCTGCATCGCCGCAGCACCGATTGCCTCCGAGTATATTCCTGTCCAAGCAAAACTTTTTATGAGGGAATGAAAAAGAGGAACTTTTGTGATCTTGTGCATGAACGACCACCAGTATTCTGCTTTTGTTGGCTTTCTGACCCACCTCCATTTCCTATTGGTGATTATATGGATACTACATAATAGTAATTGTGATAATAATGAGTGTTTTTGTCGTTGGCATCTTTTTGTTGTTGAAACAGGCAACTTTTCTCTCGCGTGTAAATTCGCGAGTTTTTTCATTTTGCTACTTTTGTCTCAAAGACTCTTGGTGAATTTTGGAGGCCGTTCTTGCATCTCCTACTAGCCCATAATCTCCAAACGATATAAATACTGTATGTACTAACCGGTCGAGTTACTCGAAATACTTTGAATAATTGAACTCCTCAAGTTTTTGTTTTGGAAATAAAAAAGACGCGAGGATGTGGGGGTTTCGGATCGATTGTACTTCTTTTCCACCAGCTTGTAGCGGCTCTCTCTTGAAAAGCCTTTACCCCAGGGCTGCAACTGGTGGGCGTATAAACAACTCGGGAATATAAGGGAAGTGATTGGCCGGAGAGGGAGCGAGGCAGACACTACAACACCAGTAGAACGCATTAAGGGACAGAATTTAAAGCATCTTTTAAATCTATTAACTCGCAAAACAGCGGCAGGAAAGCGGCCGTTAAAACCCAGAGCAGCTTTAAACAAGTCAACTTCCTCCTCAATATCCCCTCATGTAGTCCTGGGTCTGTACACCGCTAGCTGTCACCCTTTACTGCATAAAGTGAAATGAACACAATGAACTTGCTGGGATTCAAGCCCTTTTAGAAGTGCTTTCGGTTTAATGGTACGGCATAACTTACGCATGAACTTTTCTCCTAAATGCAAGTCCATTGCGTCTAGTCTGTGTATTGCCTGACCTTGGTTTACTCTGCCAGTTGGCCAGAAAGGATGCTTCAAATGCCTGTCTATAAAAGTTGAGGCATGGCAGCCTCTTGCGCTGTTGTTTTTAGAGAGTGGCTTTCTTCCTTTAAAGTAAATGAAATTCCCCTATCCCTGTTTGATTTCCGCGGCATTTTATAAACTCAGCGTGTTTTGGGCTTTCTTGGTTTGTTGTACTGCATGCATTTGTTCCAGTAAATTAAAATTTTATTATTTCTGCTGACCAGAACTTTTTGAAATCGACGCCATTCTTGTTGAAGTGAATGTGTTTTGGTGCTTTATCCTCTCTCCTTTTGATTTTATCATTTGCAGCTTTCAGTGTATTGCAAAGGGCCTTGATAGGTGAGTCAAGCGGTCTCTGCCTATTTCTATGCGTTTGTTCTTTAGCCGCCACTTCGTTTTGTTTTGTTTGGAAGCCTTCAGGATTAATCGTAGTAAACTAATCTTGCATGTCATTCCCAGCACTTGACTCCTCAGCTCATCTGGCACTAACGACGTGCATGTCTCTTCCCCTTTCTCAAACCTTCTTGAGGTTTCCATGCACCAGTTAATTGCCTAGCTCTACGCCCCTTACCCTTTACGCTCTATCCGTTTATCAATGCCGCCCCTTTGGTTGTTCAGCCAGCTTCGTCCCGAATCTTCAGGCGTTCATTTTCACACAGAATTCTCCAGTGAAGATTCCTCAAGCGGCTGCACTCCACATCTATGACATTTTAAACTGGACAGACGCCGAAGATACGCTGCAAGAGACACATTCGGATTTACTCTTGGCAGCACCAGCAGCATCATCAGCAGCAACAGCAGAATGGGAGTGGCAGAGAGAAGACAGAGACAAGCATCACTTCCTTTCTTGTTTCTGGTGGCTGGTGGTTTGTCGCTATAAGCAAGAAACAAAACAATTCTACGAGGTGCTGTCGGCAGTTACCCTCTGTGAACTGCGCTGAAAAGACAGCCTGTGCTCTGCGGCATGTAAAATGTTGTTTCGCCTGTATTTTCAGCTGGATGAGTGTATGGACACTGCTCTGGCAGTCTCAGTCCGCTCCGTCACCGCGTCAACTATTAAAAGACAGTTGCGGCTGTCCTTGCAAGGCGCCTCAAACTTTCCATCTGCTGCTTCATTACTTCCCTGCCTTTTTTGTTATCCAGAGGGCAATAATAGAATAGGTCACCGCATCCCCTCATAATTGACAAACCAAATGACAAACCAAATCTGCCTTTGATACTTAAGGGAGGGAAGCCTACTGCTCATGCGAAGCAGCTTGCTGCAGAGTTGTTCAATGTGGCGGTGGAAGTTTGAGTTAAATGAGAATCTCAAACTTTTTTGCCGCAACTTTTTTTTCTCTCGCTGTGTCTCGTTCTGCCTTGTTGTGTGCCTCTGCCCCTCTAAGGCAGCAAGGAGAGTCGCAGGTGCCTTGTATTCTTTTACAGCATGGAAACACCAGAGCGGACCGAAATCGTCTGAGCATTGTTCATACACCCGATAAGTTAAAGTGGCAAGAGCAACCACATTTTCTACAATCCTGTAGGCAGGCTGTGCATTTGTAAAGAATCTGCGGTGGCTGTGGCGGGAGGCACGCGTGGCCACTGGAGAGAATCAATCGGATATCTTGAAGCGTCAAACAAATGAGGAGCGCTCCTTTCAAATCCCTAAACTCTTAGGGTTCGAGGGTCTGAGGATGCAGTAGGGACACAGGAAGGGGTTGGTGCAGAAATTCTCATTTTGGAGGTTTGATTGAGCTTTGCATTGGTCTTGGACTTGTGGGAAACGAGGAAGACGATTGGAGTTCATCACATAATGGTCAAAGAACCATTCGCAGATATTCTGAAAGCGGTTAGCCAAACAGAAAGCCTGGGGGCTGCGGAGTTGACGCCTACAAAGCATAAAGCTTTTGGTGCCAGCCAGCAGAAGAGATTTAGAGTAGATAGAACTATCGGTCTGGCTGCAAGCTCTGTAGCAAGCATCTTATGCTTCTAATGCCATCGATTATAAGGATGCTACAGACCCCCTGAAACGAGCTGTAAAGACGGACTGCATGAGGGAAGAGAGGGAGGAAGGGAGGATCGTTTGCTGTGTACCTGCAGCTAAAGCTCCGCTAAGCGCTGTGGTATCCTTTTCCCATTGACTTGAATGAAATAAAAGACAAATAAGGAGCAGCGTTTTGGAGACAACACACTCTGATAATCTCTTACGTTTGTCCGGACAAAGGAGAGACGATTTTACCGTTTCTTAGACGCACATTAGGTGGACTAACAGACACAGCGAATCTTACTGTAGGTTTATTTGACGAAGACAGTGCGAAAACAAATATACACCTGATGAAGACAGTACAAAGACATACAACAATTCCTGTTGTAAAATTTATTAAACAAAGATTGCATAGAAAGCTGCTTACAGATAACACCCACGTGCAGATACTAGCTCGTTGTGTTATAGAGTACACGTAGCTTTACTCTGTAAGAAATCAGCCACACAGCATCGCTGCCTGTTTTCCCAGTAGCTACTCATTTTCTCAAACACTAAGGCCTGGCGTTTTAATTTTTTAATGTAGTTATAGAAAACTGCACTTTGCTTTGACAAACAGAGGAAGCCTATATATCGACTACTTGCATGATGCTGAACCTAAGCATAAATACTTGTTTTATGGAGAAATTAAGACACGATAGGATTAAACATGATGTTAATAAAGTGTTCCTACTTTATATAGTTGTTTGCTGCAAATATTTCCCCCGTTTCTGAACAATCCGTAAATTGACTGACGGCTTATTGCGCCTAGCTGGTAGTTAATGTGATCGGAAGCCCCAATGAAAATTGCATGCTGAAGGAAGTGGTTCGAGCGGCAAATAATTGCAAAGTTTTTGATGGATGAGAAGGTGAAATTGCTCCCATCTAGACAAGTAGAGCGTAGCATATTTCTGGCTGCTGTTGCCAGTTGCCGCTCGCTGTATCTGCTGACGCTCTAGCAGTTTCTTAATTCAGTTTTCCCTGCGGTATCAGATTATTTGCTTTTAACAGAAAACTTGAACAGTTTTGTCATAACCATGGCCGGTGTTTCGGGAGTACATACACCTGAAAGTTCGCAACCCTCCGCTGAAAGGCTTCTTTCCCGTTTGACTAATGAAGAATCCGAAGAGCTGAAAGGAACAGAAGAGGCCGGTACACCTGAACCTGGAGAGGCGCAAAACGGCAGCTTAGAGTCGCCAACGAGCTCATGCTACTCCCCACAAAATTCTCTCTCTTCAGTTGCACTAGCCCTATATAAAGCTGGTGAGCTTGGGGTTCTAATCCTCAGTCTTAAACCAGAAGCCCTAAACCCTAAACTCTGATAAAGTGGCAACCGGGGATAGACTTGGACACTGCAAGTCCTGAACCGTGCACAGTGCGAGTGTTCGTGGTTGGGGTTTAGGTTTTAGGGTTGTTAAGGTATAGAGTTTGGTTTTTTTCAGGTCTTCAGTTTGAGAATCAGGGGCGTCTTGCGGGGGCAATCGGGCTGTACCGACAGGCGATAAAGCTGCACCCTGGCCTGGACCGAGGAATTGTTTGTTTAGATGAGCCTGAACAAGAGACGGCGGAAAGAGCAACAGGAGACGTGGAAGGAGACGTGCACGTAGACAAGTCAAACCACATCTCCAGACGCACTTGGGATGCCGCGAGGCAGGCAGCTGCTGTCGATGCATACGCCGCTGGCAGCGCGAGCAGCCGCAGGAGAGGCTCGTTTAAAAGACAAGATGGTACAGTAGCCTCAGCATCACCAGCAACAGCAGATGCAGAAACACCCGAATTATCCCCTCTTATGAAAATCCCGGAACATCTCTTGGCTAAGGTCGTCGCATTCCTCGATACGTACGCTGTAGCCAAGTACGTTTTAGGGTTTAGGGTTTAGGGTTTACGGTATTGTTGCCACCTGAGTTGTTTAGGAGCCTATTGGCCCCAAGCGTCCCAACTTGTTTTCTTCAGGTTTTGCATGACATGCAAATGGCTGCAAATGGGGCTTTGGCGTCTTGAAGACATTTGGAGAGAAAAGGCAAAAGCAGCTTTCGCCATTCTTCCTGACCCTGCGGATTACGGGAATTGCTGGAAGAGGTGAATTTGAAGGTTTAACAATCTTTGTGGAATTTGTCGGTAGTACAAATAAATAAAACAAATAAAATAGTTTCTTTGCCTCTATTTGTTTCTCTCGAGGATAACGTATGTGTTCTGTTTGAATGTGTTTGGCTAAGTGCGTGGGTTGTTTTCGTTTTTGTTTTTATTGATTTTGTGTATTTAATTCCCTTCATGCAAATAAACATTAAATAACAACAAAGTGCTCCCTGTGCTGTGGGTAAAGAGAGAAATCGCTCTGGGCTGCTAGCGGCCACCCCGAAGCCTCTGCAGTGCCAGCCATAGACAGGCAGAAAGCGAATAAGCTGAAGCTGCTAAAGACAGAGAGAGACAGAGAAAGATAGACAGAGATAGAGAGAAACAGGGAGACACAGAGAGAGAGATGGTGGATCTTCAAAGAAGGTCCTAGCCATAGAAAGACACAAAGAAAGAGACAAAGAAAAAAACACATGGGTTAAACGTTTTTGCTGCCTTTTGTATTTGTGTGCTCCGGCTGTCTCTGAGCCTACTGTTGGCATTTGAGTGTCCCTGCCTCTCTACCAGCGCAGCACAGCAGCACAAATACAAGCAAGTTGCTGCCTCTTCGTCTGCTTCATCTTCAGGACTTAGTTGCTGCTTCTTTGTCGTTTTTCTCTTTATAGAACTTTCTTTGAGGCTCCTCGCCTTCGTCTGGACGGAATTTACATAAGCAAATGCGTCTATCTTCGTCGTGTCAGGGATGTGGGAAACATACACCTTGATGACCGCCGGAGAAGGACGCTGCAGCAGCTGCAGCAGCAGCTGCAGCAGCAGCTGCGGCAACCGACGGGGGCCCCTATAAGTCAGGAGCTGATAAATAATCTTGCAGCGAACTCACCGGTTATTGCAGTGACGTATTATCGCTATCTTCGATTTATGCCAGCCAATCGAGTCCTCGTGCTGAGGTCCGCTCCTGCTGCTCCTGCTGCTTCTGCTGCTTCTGCTGCTGCTGCTGCTTGTGGTGTTATTGCTGGTGCTCATGTTGGTGCTGCTGCTGCTGTTGCTGCTGTTAGTATTGTTGATGGGGGTGGACTGGTGTTTAGTGCGGGCTAACTAAGGTGTACCTGCACTGGTTTTGGGTTTATAGGCAGCTCGCTATATGGGGGTTTAGGGTTTAGGGTTTAGGAAATTATGGTAGAGTGAAATTGTGCAGGTCAGAAGCAGAGAAACAAGTGGCAGTGGCAGCACTGAAGGGTGTCCAAGCACGGCTAGAAGGAAAATCTGTAAGGGTTTAGGGTTTAGGGTTATTGGTTATGGGTTTGGGGCTTTTGGCAAATGTGAAGCTTTAGGGTCTAGGATTCAGAGTAAATGTGAGGGTCTTAGGATTTAGAATTTAGGGTTTAGGGTTTAGGGTTTAGGGTTTAGGGTTTGTGTGTGTTTTGCTTTTTGTGTTCAGGGAGAACCTTTTAGTTCAGCTTTCTCTTCTCGTCGGGCCCCTGAATTGCATGGGGCTGCCGTAGGAGACCAGGTGGTTTTGGGTTGTTTCTCATTTAATGAAGATACCAAAACTGTCACTTTAGAATACACTGGAAAGCCTCACGCCGCTTCTGGTCCTCCTCCGGGGCCTCCAGCGGGGGCACCTCAACGGGGGAGGGGCCCCCCGGCAGGCACTGGACGAGGGGCCGCTGGAGCTAGAGTTCCTCTGCAAAGAGATGGGGAGGGACCCCTGGGGGAGGGGCCCGTAGCCCCGCTGCATACTGCGGTCTTGCAGCTCGCGCATGCGACGGGCGGAAGGTGGAATTACAGACTGAAGTGGAAGAGTGCGCCAATTTCTAAACCCTAAACCCTATAACCCTAACACATCCAAAACAATTAAAACCCCTTTTTCAACCTCGAGGGTTTAGGGTTTAGGGCTTAGGATTTAGGGTTTGGATGCAGGCTTGTCAGTTACCTCCAACACACGGTATGGGCCTGATGAGTCAGTCATTGATGTTGAAAACGAAAACTTCAGGTGAGACCCAAACCCTAAACCCTAAACGCTAAACCCTAAACTCTAAACGCTAAACCCTAAACGCTAAACCCTATGACTTTCGTTTAGAGCTGCGTGTGTTTCACAGACCTTTTGTGTTTCACCGCGTGATTTCATTTGGGGACTATTTTTAGGGTTTAGGGTTTAGGGTTTTATGCCCAGCAAGACACCTACTCAAGAGGCGCTTCCCCAGGGCCCCTGTTTAGGCTGCATTAGGTGGGGCCCCTCAGGGGCCCCCTAACCCAATGTTTGTGCAGTGGACACACAAAGACCGCAGGGGATCCATTATGACCCCTTAAACAAAACTTTTATTGGCGAGGGAGAGGAGGAGACAACGAAGAGATACGGAGGCAGAGAGAGACACAAGTGCAATAGAGGCATAAAGAAATAGAGAGTGGCTGTGATTCACAATTTTGAGTCTGTCTCCTCCAGTCCTGTTTAAAGGGGTGGCACCGGCAGTGCTTGCAACGATAACTCAATGCGGGGCTCCGGCCCTACGCAAGCTATGGCTAGCTATGGCTAGCTGTAGTTAGCTGTGGCTAGCTATAGCTAGCTGTAGCTAGCGGTGGCTAGCTGTAGCTGCTCTGCTCTATCCATTCTTGCATGTGGGAATTTTGTTTGTCAGTGGACTCTCTTCTGAGGGGCTGCTGCTGGTATCTGCTTATGCAAGAAGAATTTAAATAAAATAATTAATATGAATAATTCATTATATTATTCAATTGATACACATTAAAGCTTTTCGGCCAAGGCAGATGCAGCAACTATTGGAGCAGATAAAAATCTGCAGCCTTTTCAAAATTGGTCGATTATTTTCGGGTTTCCATGAGGAAATGCTATATGCAATACTTGAATGTGAGAAGGGTACAAACCACCAAAGAAGAAGAGGTTGTTAAACCCTAAACACGATCGTATATATCTGTGCATGCAAAGAGGACAGATTAAAAGGAAAAAATGCTAAAAACAGGAGAGATAACCTCCTGAAATAAGTTAAACTCAAGGGCCCCCATGCCCACTTCCCACTGGGGGCCCCTGTGAGCGGGGTGGGTTGTTAGACCCACCTTTTAATGTCTAGAACAGTTCCAGAAACAATTGGCAATTGAAATTTTAATTAAATTTGATTATTTAATTAAATGCGGAGGAAAAAGCTGGGATTTCGTGCTAATATTTCTGTGGTGTTGCATGTGGCATGGGACCCCTCCTTTCCCCCAAACTCTCGTCCAGCAAACAAACCCATGAGGTGTCTGCTGCATTATTATTTTTTTAGGCATGCCTGAAACTTCTTGTGTGCTGTCTGGCCCTCAGCATCATCAGCAGCTGCAGCAGCAGAAGCAGCAGAATTAGAAGCAGCAGAAGCACCAGGAGACCAGCAGAGCAAATGCCGTCTGCCCCTGGGGGGCCGCCGGCGCTGAAAAAACAGAAAAGAGCTGGGGCCCCCTCGCTTCTGCTGCAGAAGACAGCTGCATGCCTTGTCCCTACCAGCAGTAGCAGCAGCAGCAGCAAAAGCAACAGCAACAACAACAGCAGCAGCAGCAAAAACAACAGCAACAACAACAGCAACAGCAGCAGCAGCAAGCGCAGCTGGAGTAAACAGAACAGCCCATTCACTCCTGCCTCTGACCTAAAAAATGAGGGGGCCCCCGAAGGGGCCCTTCAGGGGGGCTCCGAGGCCGTCCCATCCCGTGTTGCTGCTGCTTCTGCAGCAGCAGCAGCAGCCCCAACAGGAACAGCAGCAGCAGCAGAAGTAACTGATATAGAAAAGAAGGAGGAGGGGCCTCTTTGTCCTCTGCGCCGAACTCTGAACAGAATTTGGGGGTTTTCCGAGTTTCGGGAGGGGCAGGAGGAAGCCGTCAGAGCCGTCATGCAAGGACGGGATGCTCTCGTTATCATGCCCACAGGTAGGGTTTAGGGTTTAGGGTTGAGGGTTCAGCTCTGTGGATTCACGGACTTCTCTGTTGCTACTATCCGTAAACCCCAAACCCTCTTAACACCTTAACCCTGGCAAACGCCAAACCCTGGCAAACGATAAACTCTAGCAAACCCTTAAAAACGTACCGGCCTCCCAATGGGTAACCCTTTCTGAACCGTTCCAAGCCCCAGCAGACCCTTACCCCTAAACCCTAAACCCTAGGGAGAGTTTGTGTGGGTTTGGTTTAGGCGGAGGCAAATCTCTGACTTATATGCTGCCCGGCGTGTTGCTGGAAGGCCTCGTTTTGATTGTTTCTCCCCTCCTTGCTCTCATTGCAGATCAGGTCTGTCCGCAGCTGCTGAGGGTTTAGGGTTTAGGGTTTAGGGTTTAGGGTTGTTTCCTTGTGTGTTTCTGCAAGTGGATGTATTATTGAAATCACGCAAATCTCTTGACAGAAATTTGAACTTTTTGTTTTGTCTTTTTGTTTCAATTTTTGTGTATTTGTTCCTCGGGGCTTTTGGGTGTCTCCATGCAAATACAAATTGACGAGTCCGCTGTATCTCCACATGGAAATAAATAAATAAATGAATAAATAGTGCTTTAGTATTATTAAATAAGTAAATAAATAAATAGGATTTTATTATTATTATATTCAATAATTAAATAGATATTTTATTCTCAATAAATAAATAAATAAATGGTACTTTAATATAATTAAATATATAAATAAATAAATAAATAAATAAATAAATAGTATTTGATTGTTATATGCTTTTGATTGCTCAGCTGCGTCGTTTGAAGTCTCGGGGTTTGGCTGCTGCCTGCCTAAATTCTTCCCTCACCCCAAAACAGCGACAGGAAGTTGTGCAGCTGCTGCTGCACCCCTACCAGCAGCAGCAGCAGCAGCAGCAGCAGCAACTGCTGACGCAGCGGCAGCAGCAGAAAGAGGGGCCGCTCAAGTTTTTGTTTGTAACACCCGAACAAATCGCAACTCCCGCCTTTCAGGATCTCATGCGGCAGCTACAACAGCAGCGCCAACAGCAGCAG
>NPHX01000167.1:189740-214514 GCA_002271815.1 Eimeria falciformis | reverse complement strand
AACAGCAGCAGCAGCAACAGCAGCAGCAGCAACAGCAGCTGTATGTACATCCTTCGATGGGTCAAGAGCAGCCTCCGCAACAGCTGCCGTTGCCTTGGCTGTTTTATATGCGCAGCTCTGCTGCTGGCTTTTGCATCAGCTGCAACAGCAGCAGCTGCAGCTGCTGCTGCAAGAGCAGCAGTGCAGCGGGGAAGAAGGAAGGTTACAGAGGCTGTGTCGGCTTTTACTGAGAGCCCTAGCAACTTTAAACCGAATCTCCATCCCCTCTGTGAGGCCAGGGGCCACAGAGGCTGCGGGCTGCCCCTCAGTTCTCCTCTGTAGGTGTTGGCAAGAGACAGGGGAGAAGGCGCAGCAGCAGCAGCAGCAGCAGCAAGGGACAGGGGAGAAGGCTCAGCTGCAGCAGCAGCAGCAGAGGAAGCTGCAGCAAGATGTCGGGCCTCGTTTGGCTCTCTGTATTGCCAGGCGGTGGCTTCACGGCTTTCCTCCTCCTGCTGCGCCTACACTTGAAGCCGCAGCAGCAGCAACAGCAGGTACAAGCGGGGATGGCAGCAGCAGTGCAGCGAGACTCAAAAGATTGTGTGCCTTTGCGGCTGCGGAGATACCCTGTGGAGCATTCTTAGAGTCCATCAGGAATACAGCCCAGCAGCAACAGCAACAACAACAGCAGCAGCCGCAGCAGGGCAGCAGCAACAGCAGCAGCAACAGCAGCAGCAACAGCAGCAGCAACAACAAGACGTCTTGCTTCTGGACTTGCCCCTGCGACTGTGTGTTTCTACCCTTTCTAGCTCTGATGAGGAAAGTACGGAGGCAATGGGGACAGCAGCAGCATGTCTCTATTGGGCCCTTTCTTCTCTTGGAGATCTTGCCTCGGTGATTCCCTGCATGCAGCGTCTTCTTTCGGGCTTGTGGCAACAACAGCAGCAGCAGCAGCAGCAGCAGCAGGGAATTTTGTTGCGTCTGCTGCAGCTGATGTCTCGGGAACCGCGTGCGGCTTTCCCCCTTTCTTCCCTCTTTGTCCAGTTGGTTCTGCAGCGGGGGGCCCCCGAGCAGAGGCCCCAGCAGGCTCCCGAGCTGGGGCCCCCCAAGGGGCTCCCTAACGAGGAAGCTCACCAGCCTGAGTCTCACTGCTGCCGGTCTCTGCTGATTGGGTCGGTGCTTGCCCTGCTTATGCAGCAAGGCGAGAAACAGGAAGAAGCAGCAAGAGAACTGCTGCGGCGCAACACCATAGCAGCAACTGCTGCAGATGTTGCTGCACTTTGTGAGACCTTCTCTTGTCTCTCTCCCGCTGCGAGAAAGGCCCTGCTGCGGGCCCTCTTGCTGCAGCAGCACGCAAAGGCAGCAGGAAGTGACGGCAGGCGGCACAAACAGCAGAAGAATTTTGAAACCGACAGCAAGGCCTGCTGCACATACACCTCGACAACAGGGCAGCTGCAGCAGCAGCAGCTGTTGCTGCGCTGCATTTTTTCGCTGGGAAGAGAAGACATGCATGGAGACGAGTGCAGCACGCTGCTGCTTCTGCACCTCTGGCTGCAGCAAGCCCCACAGACACCGCTGCTGCAGCTGCTGCAGCAGCAGCAGGAGCTGCTGCAGCTGGTGGCAGACGCAGCACTGCGCTGCTGGCAGCACCCCAGACGCTCTGTATACACAGCTGCACGGGCTGTATGGGCGCTGCTGCAGCAGCGGTGCTCCGAGGAGTTCCCTGCAGCAACAGAAACCACCAGTAGCAGCAGTAGCAGCAGCAGCAGTAGTGGTAGTGGCAGCTTGTTGAGGACCCTTTGCGTGCGTTTGTTTAGGCTGCCAATAGCCAGCAGAAAGGCTCTGTATCAATCCTTGCCGTCTCTTGTGCGCGCCTTTGGGCCCTACGAGGTGCTGCAGTTGCAGCCCTTGCTGCTGCAGCATCTTTTCTGTCAGCTACAAAACCGGCCCCTGCGGTCTTCGGCGATGCTGGTGCTGCGTGCCCTCTGTGAGGAGCTCACTGCACGGGAAAAGAGACAACAGCAAGAGATGGGAAAGAGCCAGAAGAGACAGCAGCAAAAACACAAAAAACAAACGAACTTCTCACCGGCTCCAGCGCTGCGCTCGTTCCTATTGGGGCCTCTGCGTAAGGCACTCACGGGAGGCAGCAGTTCCACGGCCCTAGACGAGGCGATGCAGCAGCAGCAGCAGCAGCAACAACCACAACGGGAGCTGCTGCTGCTGCAGGACGGACAGGGCCATCGTGAGTATCCCCTGCTGCTGCCCTTTGAGGCCCCAACTCTCGCAGACGCCCCCCATGCAGAGGCCCTGGCAGAGACAGTGCTGCCGCTGTTGCTGCAGCTCGACCCCTCCGCTGCAGCACCGCTGCTTTTAGCCCTTAGCGCACAGGTGTCAATTGACGAGGTGGAGGCAGTCGCAGCAGCAGCAACAACAACAGCAGCAGCAACAGCAGCAGCAACAGGGGAGACAACGGAAAGGGAGGGACCTTGTCAGTCTCTATCTCCATTTTGCTTTGGACTGGCAAGTGCTCCCTTGAGGCCCTTAAACGCGTGGAGTGTAGGAGAAGCGGCGCTGCTCGCAGCAGCACGAGCGGCAGGCCTCGCCAGCTGGGAGACATTTTGCTGCCAGGAAAAGGAAACAAGAGACAAGAGCTCCTGCTGCTGCGGTAGCAGCCCAAAACCCCGCAATCACGACTGCACTTTTGGAGGAACAGAGCCTTGTAGCAGCAGTACCGCATGCCTCACAGTACTCGGCTGTACGTCCTCGGGGGCCCCCGTGTGCTACCGGGTGTCTCCCGAGCGTCTCCGTCGGGGCTTGTCCAGCGGCGACAAATACCTTCGTTTGCTTTTGCTGGAGGCCTTGACGCTGCACCCACAAACAACTGCCGCCCCGCGATGTGAGGAACTGCAGCTGCTGTTGCATGCAGCGAGGCAGCAACTCCGCCTGGGAACGGCAGCAGAACGATCCCAATTTGTTGCTGCCTTCGAGCGGGTGTTGGTGCGCGCCAGCAACGCAAACCGCCTAACCCTGGCGGCGAAGGATACGGCAGCCTTGAAGGCTTTAGCAGACAAGGGCTGCTGCTGCTGCCAATACCAGCAGCACCGAGAGCAGGAGCAGGAGCAGGAGCAGCAGCAGCAGCAGCAGGAAGCATCCTGTGGAGGTGTTCTAGGGTGCGTGCTGCTCTTTCTAAAAAGGCTACATGCCAGCTGTCTCCTAGCCTGTTACCCAGAAGCTCCCCCTGACCGTGTGCTGGTGGCCCTGGCCATTTTGGTTTCTTTGCATTCTCTGTGGGGCGTCGAGGAGTGCTCGGAGAGACACAAAAAAAGGTCATCTACAGCGCAAGCAGCTGCAGCGGGCAAGAGATGCATGCAGCCAAAAGGGACAGCAAAAGAGACAGCAGCAAAGGGATGCGCCGTGGCTGAGGCCTTAGGGTGGCATGACTTGCCAGTCCGATCCCATCTCCTCGCACTGCTGCCGGTCGTCGCCGGGCCCGCACCACGCAGCCTCGTGACTCGCCTGCTGCAGCTGCTTCCGCAACAGCACGCAATGTCTTTACCAGATTTCTCGCAGCAGCAGCAGCAGCAGCAGCTGATGCTGCTGCCTAGTATCTCCCCTACCGAAAGCATCCGGCAATCCGTGTGGGACGCATGTGCGATGTTGACTTCTCTCCGTCAGAACGAGTGCGCCGCTGGGCCCTTACGTCTGCAGCTGCTTCTGCAGGAGTTGTTCATCACCCCTTTGGAGGTTCCCTCCGATAGACAACAGCAGCAGCAGCAGCAGCAGCAAGATGCTGCTGAAGCCGCTTACTTCGAGCTTGCTGAAGAGACGCTGCATGCACAGGCAGCCTTCTGCGCTGCCGTTGAAACGGCGCTTCGCCGGCAGCTCCCCTTAACTGTTCAGGGGGTCCAAGCCGCTGACGCCTCACCTGCAGCTGATCCCTCGGAAATGCTGAAAAGAATCAACAGCAGCGGCTGTTCCTGCCATCCTGCCAGAGGAGTGCTTGCTGCACTAGTTGTATTGACAGAGGCAGCAGAGGTGCGCCTTGCTGCTGTCCGCGCAGACCCTACAGCCGTGGCCGCACCTCGCATGGGTCTGCATGGCCTTTTGAGCGCACTGGAGTTTGCCCTTTTTACTGTTAAACCCCACATTCTCCTGCTGCCTTGCTTCAGCAACAGCAGCGGCTCCTGCCGCAGTCCGCGGGCCAACTGCGGAGCCTGCAGTTCTGCCCTTGCCGCCTGGAAGGCCTGGCAGGAGCGTCTAGTCTTCCTGCTGCAAAACACATGCCGCACCTTGGTGTGCTTCGCTGTTAACGAAGACGAGGAAGAAGCTAAGGCGCTGCCTGAGGAGACAGACCATCACAGTGCAGCCCCAGCAGCAGATGAGGAGATACAAGAGAGGAAGATGCTGCAAGGGAAGGAGGAGTGCGCACACGGCAGCAGCAGCAGCAGCAGCAGCAGCAGCGGCACGGGGCTTCCACAGCTGCAGATGGACTGCCGAGGCCATCCTTTTCTTTCAGGAGAGGATGGGGTGGACCATGAGGAGACGCAGCAAATGCTGGCCTTCTGCTCGTGGAGGGCAGTGAAGGCAGCGACGGAGTGTCTAGCGACCTTTTGGAAAGTCGCTACTTTTGACGAAGGTCATAAGGCCTTGAGGGAGGGAGACAGCCAAGCAGCAGCAGCAGCAGCAACTGGCGAAGCGCCAATGCAACAGCAAGATTCTGCTTGGCAGGAGAGGCCTCTGCCGCTGAGGCACATTGTGCAGCAGCAGCCCTTACTGCGCCTTACCACTGCTGAAATCGCTGCGATGGGGACAAACCTTATCAAATTCTTGCTGTCATGCAGACACAAGGGTCCGTGGAGGAGCAGCCTTCGCGGCTGTTGCTACTGCTTCTGCTGCTGCTGTGTGTTGTCGCGTGTAAGAGGGAGAAAAGCAGGTGCAAGGAGACAGCCGGAATTTCGGAAGCGATTGGTGCCTCTTAATTCTCTTGCGTGTCTCCTCAGGAGCTGTGGAGATCCTTTACGAGGCTCTTGCTGTTCTCTGTCTCCGGGTGCGCAGCGCTGCAACAGACGAAGTGCGGGGCCTCTGCAAGCGCTGGGCAGACTCTATTATTCTCTTGCTGTTTCCAACCCCATCCACGGCCCTCGCTGAAGGTGGACAGCAGCAGCAAGAGCAGCAAGGAGCTTCTTGCTGCACCAGCAGAGAAGCAACCGGGACACCTCAAGCAAATATCTCCTCATTCCTACAGGCCCTTAGCCTTCCTCTTTCTGGCTTTGGGGCGGACGTAGCGCTGCCGCCACCCCTCCGAAAGAGCAAGAGCCTCGGATTAGCAATGACTGCTATTCTTGGATGTAAGCATAATGAAGTGTGCAGCGTCTTTTCATCACTGTAGTTACAGCGGGTGACCAGACGCACTGGGGCTGGCCGTGCAGGGGAGGGAGGGACCGCTTTGGTGGGGAGCTCCACCAGAGGCTTCTTGGGGTTTGCGGCACCTACATTGCTGCTGCTGTTGCTGCTGCCGTTGCTACTGCTGATGCTGCTGTTGCTGTTGTTGCTGTGGCTATCGTTGGTGCTACTGCTGTTGCTATTATTGTTGCTACTGCGGTTAGTGCTGCTGCTGCGGCTACCGTTGTTGCTGATGCTGCAGTGAGCTCGGGCTGCGGGCCGAGGGTCCTTGGCGCCATTGGCATCTTTGAAGCCGTGATTGTTTTTGTTGTGGTATATTTTTGCAGTGGGTCAGGGCAATGCGGGAAGAAAGGCCGACGTGAATCTATCGCACGTCGTCTCTTGTCTTTTGCCTTTAGCAGAGGGCAGCGTGCCTCGGCTGTTTGCTTCGCAGCGAGAAGGCAAGCAGAGCGCTTGCTGCCCTAGCTGTCTGGGATTCGCTTTTGCTGCAGCGAGCCCACCCTGCAGGGAGCATACTGGACCCTTGGAGAGACGCATGGGTTTGCCAAGTTTATGTTCTTTTGCTGCATGCGTTTCTATTTATGAGGAGGACGGAAGGCAAGAAGGAGAACGCCGCCAGATAGCCGCGTGTTTTGGTTTTTGTGTTTGTGATCAGCATTTGGCGCACAGGTGCATGCCCTGAACTTGCTGAGGAGCCTCATCGCCGCTTCTGCATTGGCAGCTGGGGCCGACGTAAGAGAAGCAGCAGCCACAGCGGACGCCGCAGTGGCTTGCGCTCAGAGCGGTTCGATTTACTCTTCTTCGCAAGCCATGGGGAAGGCAGGGGTGGGTAACCCTTCTATTAGCTGCGCTGGCATACAGCAGGCCAACGAGTTGCAGCAGACAGCAGCTGAGACAGAAGAGCCTGATGTGCAGGACGTCGGCGTGCCGCTGGCGATCGCTGCTCTGGCCGTGGCGATCAAAGCCATTGCCTCCAGGGATTTCCCAGTCCGCAGCTCGGCAAACTCCCTGCTGGTCGCCGCTACAAAGCGCCTTGCTGGGACGGACGACGAGGTGAGATCCCTTCCTGACACAACCTGACTAGCAAGCAGGCCGCCAGTCAAAGAAATAGACACAATACACAAACAGAACCTTCATATTTCTTCTATCTCGTCTCCTGAGCAAGCTAGTTAGCATTTTACATATACAGACGTGGAGATCCTTGGCTGGCTTGGCTGGCAGCACAAGGGCAGCAGGCGCTCGTTTTCTATTCTCTTACTTGACATCCGAGGTCTGCCATCCCCGCTGGAATGGGTGGAGCCACTTTGTTCGGGGAGAGTTTAGAACGCGAGCACCTGCTGCTATTGTACTGCCAGCCGAAGAGGTCCTTCTCTGTGCATGTGCTAATAAGCTTGCTGATGAGTGAGGGATGGAGAAGTGGTTCTGTTCTGTTTGTGTTCTTTCGTCTTTTGTTGGTCTTTTCTCTTTCTCTGAAGCAATTGGGTACCGAACGAATGCAGCCAAGTTATTTTTTCTCTGTTGCTGCGTCTCCACAGACGCAACGGGCGCCAGCAACGCCTTTCGTTTTCTGCAGCGGCGCGGCGATGCGCGGCAGCGCCGGGGCTGCTAATGGGCTCCTCAGCATCGACGCTGCAAGTCTCTCCGTGCCCCAAGTGCAGCGGCTGATTGCCATGGCCCTCCTCCCCCTTGTGGGAAGCGGGGCGAAAGCCCACAGCCAGCCGCGTCAGTCCCAGCCTGGGGGTTCAGTGCAGCAACAGCATCAGTCTGTCGTGCTGCAGGGGGCCAACTTTCTTGTGCAGGGCCTGGCGGCCCACGGCCCTTCCGGGGCAGCGGCGTTTGCCGCAACCGCCACAAGACAGGAAGGCTGCCAGGGCCCAGGGGTGCCTAGAGACGAAAGGGAGG
Source organism: Eimeria falciformis (assembly GCA_002271815.1). Classification (NCBI taxonomy): domain Eukaryota; phylum Apicomplexa; class Conoidasida; order Eucoccidiorida; family Eimeriidae; genus Eimeria; species Eimeria falciformis. The sequence goes on along the minus strand of NPHX01000167.1, from coordinate 207,233 downwards.
GTTTGGAGGAAGGCGCTGCGGTGGCGGTTTTGCTGTTACTCTCTCGCGCGGACCTCAGCACCCTCGCGTCCAACCGCCCGGTGCTTTTCACGCTGCTAAACGACAGCCGAGTAGAAGAGGTGACCCCCGATTTGCGGCGCGTCATACAGGAAGCCGTCACTAAGGATGATCCTGGAGACGTGCTGGCGCTTGCTGGTTTTGCCACTGCAGCAGCGCCAAAATCTGCTGCACTCTCTGCAGATGAGATGCTGGGTGACGGCTGGGGGACGAGCTGGGGCCTGGTGGTGCCAGCAGAGGGATGCTGTGCGGGTTGGCTGCGGCTCCTCTTGCGTTCTCTTTGTTGCTGCCTCCGCTCTGCGTCTTTCGCTTCGAGGGCCTTGGCGGCGCGTGCCCTGGCGTCGTATGTCCTTCAGCTGGCACAGACGCAAGGCTCCGGCCACTTGCTTGAGGCCTTGGTGGGGACGGTGGCAGTCGCATATCAGGCGTACCAATTAGCACAAACAGAAAGGGGGGAGCAGCATAAAGCTGAGAGCCCGGCGGCAGCTCAGAGAAATTTTTCTAACATTTCCGAAACAGCTGCAGACGCCAGCCAGTGGAGAGACGCAAATGCACGCAGCGGTTTGGTGTTGTTTTTGGTGGAGCTGCTCGGCCGCCCTGAGGTGCCTTGCCTCCTTTCTGAAGCTGCTGCCTCTGCTGATTTCTTGTGTTGTTTCAGTAAGCTCCAGCAGTCCGCTGCTCAGTTGCATCTGGTGGCTGTCTCCTCCATTTCTGCCATGGAAAGGCTGCTGATATTGCAGGCAATCCATGCGCTGGCCTTGGCTGTTCCTGAGGAGCACAGCGACACCCTATGGAGCCTCGCCGCCTCTGCTACAAGAGCAGCGCTGGGGATCGCTCAAGATGAAACGCAGATTGACAGGGCGCGGGTGGCTGAGACGGCAATTGGCAGGGTCTCCTTTGTGCACCACGTGGGCCTCCCCGCGCTTCAAGTTGTCGCTGTGAGGATCCTCGTGCAAAGCCATCTCCGGCCTCAAGGCTACGCCACTGCCACTTCCGAGGGGACAGCTGCTGCAACACAAACGTATCTGGCCGGGCTGAATAGGGTTGCTGCTGTGCTCCGTGGGGCCCTTGCCCTGGCAGTCCACCCGCAAGCTGTGGAGGGAGCCTTGTGCGCTCTGGCGAAGGCAACAAACAGGCACGTCAAGAAGCATCGGCGGCAACATCGACTGTCTCTAGAAGTAACGGGCAGCTCCAGGGGTCCAGCACAGGCGTTTAATGCAAGAGAGGCGGAGGCCAGCGCGGATCTCTGTAGGCAATCAGCTGAGGGTTTCTTCGCTTTGTGGGAAATTTGCTTTGGGCTCCTGCAGAGCCCGATGGCCGCTGATGCCTTTTCTTCTTCTTCGCACTCCAGGGAATTCTGGCAGTTTTGTTATTTGAGTCCCCTGCAGATTTCAGCTTGCCGAGCGTTGGCGGCCCTTGCCCTCTTTGCTGCGCCGCACGAGGCCCTCTGTGAGAAGCTCTGCAGGGAGCTAAGCGGAAGGACAGCCGCGGCAGCGGCACTGCTAAGCGATGGCGACGCGGCCAACGAATTTGCACGCGCAGCGTGGACACGTCTTGGTGCTGCGCTGATGCTCTGTGCGGAAACCCATGCAGCCAGGGGGTATCAGCAGGGAGGCACAAAGCCTAGCAGCGCTTGTCAGGAGCCAGCAGTACCCGTTGGTAGACAAGAGCCTGGAGTTTGCTTTGGACAACGAGCGACTGCATGGGCCGCACTGTGGGCATCCGCCTTGCTGCACTGCGCGCAACCAACGCAGAAACTCGCCACGCGCGTGGAGGCTGCCAAGGTGAGTGGGGCCTCCACCTGTGGCCCTTAAGTTTCTGCATGCCCATAAGGTGTCTTGCAGACGTGGGAAGTGCAAGGCAATGCGCGATGCACAGGCAACTTGGCGGTCAGCCAATTGACTGCATTCTCCTCTCTAATTTCTGTAGATGTGGTGGTGCTGGTGCTGCTGCTGCTGCTGCTTTCGGGGCAGGGTGAAGGTCGGGGTGTCTTGCCCGGTCTTTCATCGTGTTTTATTTTCAGCAATTGTGCTGCGCTTAATGGAGCTAGGGGAAGCTGAATAGTCTGCCAGTGCTGTCGCGACTATAAGAATTTATAGGAATATTGCTGCGCTGTGCCATCTGTGCTGCTGCTACTCGGAGACATAAGAAAGTCTCTGCTGACTTGCTGCGTTTTCAGTCTCTGCCTGTCCACTGCAGGACCTCCGCATATCTGGTCTTCCCAGCCCGTGTATTGAGGGGCAATGCGCGGATGGAACTTGTGCCACCGCGAAGCTCCGCGTCTGGCAAGCTGCTTTGTTGCTCCTGCAGGTGCGTTAAACGGTTTTTCGCAAGCTGTGTTTTTGTTGTTCTGCAAGGGCCTTTCAGCCTCTCTCTTTCTGTTTCCTTTTTTTTGTCTCTCTCTTTCTGCCTCCCTCTTTCTGCCTCTCTCTTTCTGTTTCCCACTTTTTGTCTCTCCCTTTCTGCCTCCCTCTTTCTGCCTCTCTCTTTCTGCCTCCCTCTTTTATCTCTCTCTTTCTGCCTCCCTCGTTCAGCCTCTCTCTTTTTGTCCCCCTTTTTGTCTCTCTCTTTCTGTTCCCACTTTCAGCCTCTCTTTCTGCCTCCCTCTTTCTGCCTCCCTCTTTCTGCCTCTCTCTTTCTGCCTCTCTTTCTGCCTCCCTCTTTCTGCCTCTCTCTTTCTGCCTCTCTCTTTCTGCCTCTCTCTTTCTGCCTCCCACTTTTTGTCTCTCTTTCTGTTCCCACTTTTTGTCTCTTATTCCTGTCTATCCCATTTTTGTCTTTCTCTGTCTGTCTGCGGCAGTTTGTTTGGCTGCGTGGAGTGTAAGAAATAGAGAAACCAGGGCGCATGCCATGCCCCTGACTCACTCGTCGTGAGCTTGGCACTGTGGGCCTGGCTGTCTATTCAGGATGAAGACGTGTGGGTACGGGAGACTGCAGGAGCCGGAGGTTCTGCTGCTGCTGTTGCGCTCTACTGCCGGCTCTATTCGAGCCTTGGAATGGCCTACAGTACCAGCCATGCAAAGGACGTGCAGCAGCTGCTTGCAGTGGCCGCAAGCCCCGCTCTCAGCGAGGATCCCCATGGGGTGGAGGCCGGAGCTCTCGTGCAGCTGCTAATCGATTTACTTTCAAAGGTACAACGCCCGCAAAATCATAGAACCTGAACCTCATTCTCCTAGTACCACGTATCCTCTCCTGTGGCGCCTACTAATCCCAATTAAAGGGTTGGCTAGCGGCTGATTGGCCTGGTGGTTGAGCGTATGGGTATGCCTGTGGATGCAGATGTTCCCCCCAACAACAAGCTGCGCCTTTTTTTGGCAGCTTCTGAGGAACGCGCATTCGGATGCAATCGAAGCCTACGCTCTCCGGTTTGGGATAAACCTTGCGGAAATTCCTGAGTCCGCATTAGACGGAGAGGTTCAACGTAGCGATGCCAACAGGCGCCTCTTCGACGAGGAACCCCCAAACATGTATGCGGACCCTGCGCTGTCTGCACAGCTGGCTGCCAGGAGTTTCATGCTTGTGTTGCTCCAGCAACCTCGCAGCCACGAGGTGGAGCGATTTGATCAGGCAGCAACTGCGGCTGGGCAGAAGTCAAACTCCCATAATGCTGCTAGTATGGAGGCTAGCAAAGAACACGCCGTTGCGATAGCTGAAGCAACGCGAAAAATTGTGAGCAGCACAGGAGCTGCTGCGGCGGCGCTAGCGGATCTCTCTGGCAAAGCCACAAGTTCTCCGGCCAAGATAAGCTGCAGGCTCATGTGTAGCACGGCCGACGGCAACGTCAACTGCAGCAGTCTGAAGAAATTCTCTGAGACCTGGTTGATTCAGGCAACGGAGAGGGCAGCGTCCGAGGTGCAGGCGGTGCAGGCTGCGCTTGACACGTTCACAGCAGCGCATGCGAAGATGGTAAGTTGCGTCGCTCATGTCCCCCTCATCAGGAATATCAGTGCGCTAGCAGCATGTTGCAACTAATGGGGAGTGTTGAATTCTTCAGCCATTTAGAAATATGAAAATAATATCTTTTGTTTTGGGTGTTATTTCTCAAGCATCATTCATCTCAGCAGGTAAATTAGTATTCGGAGGCCCTGCAAGGGTCCTAACTGCTAATTCGCAACAAGAGTAGCGGCCTGTTTGTGCTTCAGGGGTTTCCTTCCTTTGCAAACTTTGACAGAGCTGACACATGCAGTGGCGAACTGGTATTGAACACGACGCAACACTGGCTGTTCTTGCCAGCGCATACAGCCCTGCTGTGCTCATGGGTGCTAGTAGTCGTCTGGGCATTCCGTGAGCTTCCGGCGACGCACAAGGCATTCACTGATATGTGCGGAGCAGTCGAGAATCTTTTACTCGCATTACGGAGAGCCGCTGCCAGGGGCCAAATGCCACACTCCCAAATTCTCAATGCAGCAGACGCACTTCTAAAGGTTATGAACTGTTTGAACGCTAAAGGATCCTGCTCAGGCAATACGCTTAGGGGCGACGCTCAGAGCCTGGCACCGGGAATTGCAGTGCATACGCGGGAGTGCACTACAACTGCTGCTCGGCGTCTAGCAACTGCTTCCCTCTTCTTGTTGGCCGACGTCAGCTATTTGTGAACTGGAAAAGGGTGTTTGCTGGGTCTCAATATGTTTTGGATAGCGCACAGCTAATGCAGGTGCGATCAAACTTCAATAGCGTAAGAACGGATCAGACGCCATGCCGCTTGTCTATCGCTCGCAAACATTAACTGGTTGTTTTGCTTTGAAACAAACTCGGCCAAACTTGAATATAAATAATAAATAACCTGGCACTCGTGGGCAATATGCAACTCATAAAATTGCACCACGGGTTCACAAGAAGTAAGAGACACACAACAAACACACAAAGGTATTCCCCGTCATCCCATATTGAGGAATGGTTATGGCTATGGTACTGCCACCAGAGAATGAAATTGGCTGTTTACGCTGCATGTACAACACGCTTGCCGGCAAGTATTCGCTAACCGCAATAGTACGCATTGAAAAACATCAAAAGCAGCGCCTTTAGTCAGTGCTGTATCGCTTGGTTTTACAATACCCTTTGCCGGCAACTCACACCCTTCTCGCTGTTTTTATACGTCTAGCGCACTCCACTGATCTTATTTTAGGGTTGTTTATGCACGGCTCTGCTGGCCAATAAGGATGAACTGAACAAAGTCCCATCGTGCTGACTGCCCAACTCCTAAAGATCCTCAACTGCGGACCTCCATGCCGGAAGGGTAACGATGTTACAGCTTCTCGTTCACCTTCAGCTTTTCCTAGTTGCTCCCTGTGTAAGCAGCAAGTCACACCACCGTTCTGTTAGCAGCAAAGGCTAAAAGGCCATTCGTGCCCTCATATGGCCTCGAAAGACATGCGCTTGATACTTGCATGAACAACCGATGGCGGGATTCATACGATGTAGCGGACCGCTGCAATTACCTAAAGACAGTACTGTGCATTATGGCGCCCATGCCAATTAGCATATGCCCGAACACGTCAGTCTTGAAGCATTCAACTCTCGCAGAGCTCCAGCTCTACTAATCCACCACCTTATTGAAATATGTCTGGAAACGCCTTTAATATCTGTCTGACAGTCGGCCGGTGGTCAGGGTCTGGCTGCAACAAGGAGGTTACTATGCACACCCATTCTTCGGGAACGCCTGCGAGGCGTAACCCGAAAGCTGGGGAAGGAAATTTGGTGACATCAAAGTCTTCTGCTAAAACAACGGTTGACTCATCAAATAGCATTTGTGCGTAGGATTTTGATTGGTTCCATTCAAAGGGAACCTTATCTGTGAGTGTAAGATACGCAGCCATGCCTGCACCCCATGCCTCTGCCGTCTCAGTAGCAGTCACTGTCGATGTTTCCTCTAATTCCCTCAGTTGCTCAGGGGCAAAGTTTACCGGACTCCATAGTGGTCTTTCTTCATTTACTGATGTACTCGCTCCGAAATCAGTGACATAGACTTTGCCGTCCTTATCAATGAGAACATTGTCTATTTTCACGTCGTTATTAAGCTGCCCTGCTGCATGTAGATGTCCTAACTCCATTAAAATTTGTTTAACTACGTTGAGTTTGACATCCAACGGCAAGGCGTCTTTGCCTTTCCGTTCCTTAAGAAGTCTATAAACATCGGTAGCCATCACCGGGCTGAACAGCACCTGTTTATGGAATATGGCCTTAACGGTCTCGCCCAGCATTCCGTCGCCTCCTAGATGTGCTGAATACATTTGACATGCGAGCCCGCTTCGTTCCAATGTTTTTTCCCAGGGCTCATTTGGCTGTTGTACGGCCCTTAGAACGCCATGCTCTCGGGTAACGCACTCATGAACAAACTCGCTGGCATCCTGGACGTCTTGTTGCGTAGCATCATCAGGCTTTATTTGTACGAATACCTTCATAGCCAATGGCTGGCCCCCTAACTTGTCCTTTAACTCCTTATCCTTCGGCTCTACTTCGAATACAACCGAAGTGGCGCCGACGCCTAGTATGCCTTTCCAGACAAACTGAACACTATCCCCTTTGCCCTCCTCATCGCTACAAAGGCTGAAATTGCTCAAAGAAAACGTACGATCGTCCGCGCCACGATGGCGACGTTTGAGAATATTAATGGCCTCCTCAACTTGAACCTGCTCCCTTTCCGTAAACGTCTGTTTGCCTTTCATTGGTTCTTCCAGAATCCTTGCGAGTGTCATTTGGGCTAACTGGTCCGCCACATTCAAACCGAGATCACTCAAAGGCTTAATCGCATCCTCGCCATCAAGTGCGCAAATTTCTTTCGCACGGTTAACGTCGACATCCCACTGATTCTTGTTATCTGCTTTCGAGATATCTTTCCAAGGCGTTGCCACCACTTCTCCAAGATCCAAATCGATTGGCCTAGTTGCCTGTGAGAACAATGCACAGCGGCGTATGGTTTACGCACAGAACCGAAGCAAAGAGCTCAAATAAACTGCTTGCAAACAAAGCTTACAAACACCACTTCGTTCTCAATAGCAAAGGTGCAGAAAAGAGAACACAAAAATTGGCACATGTATCATGCAGATTCACAGAACACTTGGTAGTGGCATAGGTAGAGTGCCATCGAAAGCTTCCTAGAGGCAATTACAGCGTTAACCGCACGCTGGACGACCTTCACCAAAGCCCCGCCATTTTCACTCAAGCAACCATTCGACCGGGAAAGTGGAATGCAAAAACGCGCTGGGCATCCGCGTCTTCTGCAGGCAACTTGTTGCATGTGGAAAGGTGGCTGTAACTTACAGGCAACGCAACTGGCTCCTGTTGCGTCTCATCATCAAGCTTAAGATCCGGAAGTGCCTCTACCGCTGGCTTCTCAGGTTCAGGAAATTCAACCTTCACCTCCTTAGGCTCCTGCTCCGACGGCTGCTCCGTAGGTGTCTTTTTCTCCTCCTGATCACTTGTGCTCAGAAATCTTACATCCTCAGGCTCCACTTTAGCAGGTCTCACAAGCTCTTCGTGTGACTCGTCCTTTGGCGCCGTAGGCTGTTTTTTTGGTAGTGTTTTGGTGGTACGGGGTTCACCAGGATCTACAAGTTGCTTATCTTCGCTGTCAACGAACTTGGAGAGATACAAGCGGCGTACAAATATGGCCGCAATAGAGAGCGCAACGACTGACAAGAGTATCAGAACAACAACCCTAGCCGTGCGCACTTCCGATCGGTTTTTGCGGTGAGACCTTTTGGATAGCATGTAAGAAAGCTGTTCACGATTGTTTTGTTCCTCACCAGGACCCACAAACGGGTTCTCAAAAAACTCACCAAAGTCTTGCGGATGCATCTTCGACTACGATAATTTGCTGGAATACTTTGCAAAGACCACCCGGTGGATATCCATAACAGTGTTGGGTGGCCACCGAAAAACAATTCAGTTCAACTTTCCTCTCCCGACGGGAATGTAGCCTTCACGCAAATCCAACTTTCGTATACAGAGCTAAGATTGCACGATGACAGACGAACGGTATGTTAGTTGCTAGAATTGAATGACGGCAATACTATTGATTACTCCGTGTAACCAAGAGCCCTCCGAGTGTTCGTACTAACGTGCAAAAAGCGTAAAACTCCCGCAGCATTCAGTGGAAATATCCTTTCTACCCAAGGACGGGGTGTAAATCAAAGTTCTGGAAGAACTCTACAAAACTCGTTTTAAAGCCATTCACTTTCAAACGTTTCGCGCCAAAAATCCCGTGCCAATCCCGATTCTGCTTTGTAAATCAAAATAACGCATTAATTACCATTTTATCGGGTAACTGGCTCACGAGAAACCATGCGGGCAGTTTAAAGAAGCCAGAACACCAACTGTGGGGATAAAATCATATCGTGCTTTCCACGCAGCAAGCTCCAACCTTGGTGGCCTTGTGTAGCATCTGAAAGCAAACAATTAATTTTCTAGGTCGGTTTATGACGTTTTTAAGTTTGTTGCTTTCATAGCGTGTGGCTGCTTTTTCTGGGCAGTTAATGGAATGGGTTTAGAATATGATTCCAGGTGCTGGATACCAGAATATCACAGACCCACACATTATGCTAGTGCTGTGAGGGAGCACGAAGCAATTGAAAACCAGCAATCTTGCCAAGGAGGAGCATAACCTTTTTGCATTACTTAATTAATAGTTGCAAGTTTGAAAATGTGCTTTTTCTGACAATCCTCAGAAGGTGGCTGTGGATGCCAGCTGCACAGCGACGGATCCTCGTGAGTAATATGAAAATAATTTTTCTTTTGTTAAAATCTACATCACAACCATATATCCTTGCGTTTTTTAACACTTAAGTACATTTTAACTTGTTGTCTACAAGCACGCACGAGTCAAGTAGGCGGATGTGCAGGTAGACGAGCTGCTGGAAACGCTGCCTCAAAAAATTTGCTAAGAAAACGTCACAACCAGTAACGGATCAGAGTTCAACTAATCAAAAGGGGTTAGGGCAAGCCCCGCGGAAGAGTTTCCCAACAAGATTCACCTCACCACTTGGCCAGCACAGCGGAGCCATACAAGCGGGCCCATTGCTACTACACTCAGAACAGGATTGTTAATGCTGCGTCTGATTGGGATTCAGATTGAAACCGGGACGATTATCCAGCGGGAAGGTAGATGCGTGGTGGGCAGATTCTTTACAGGATCATCACCCTACCACCTCAAAACGAATACATTCCAGGGGACGACAAGAGTCGTAACTTTGATAATTTATTAAACCTAATTTAAGCCTACATAAATTGGTATTGAGGGCCTTTTGGGCTTTAGATCAAACCGGAAATGGGTTTCTATGTATGTTGATATAAAATTAAGCAAATAATCGGGGTTGTGGTACATGCCAATTTGGCAAATGACCAGCGACCAAACAGGAAATGGTCCCGGTTTGTGTCTACTTTTAAAACGCCAAAGATAACGAATGTTTAAGTTATATGGGATTGTTAAAAAGCAAAGGGCTCTACTAAGGATTTAACTATTGAAGGGATGTTCACCTATCAACGTTAACCTGAAGATTAGTATACTTTCGCTGTTTGACTTGAGAAGTTGCGACTCGCAATTGTTCTTAACGAATCTCTCGGTGATTACTATGCCGTGGTAGCTCTTGCTAGCTTCCCTAGTAGTTTGCCCATTCCTCTCTCTAAGCTGCAGCAGCAAAGAAAAAGAGGCTGTCCTCAGGAGAAAAAGACACCGTTGCTGTAGCTGTCAGGCTGGTCCCACACCTGATGGAGGATATCCCAATAATCGACACTTTTGGGTGTCTAGCGGCTTTTGTCGTGGCTTCTTTCTGGCAAGGGAGTGCGAATTTTCCAGCCGTCGGATTTCTGGCTTTCAGTCTCGTGCTTCTCTTTTCCTCCCTGTGCTTTTTCTGTCTCTTTCTGTCCTTTTATGACAAAACTGAGAAACATATTTCCATAGTTCACTCAATCTCCTCTGTTCTTTTCACGGGACTGGAAGATCCCGTCAGTTCTTAACGACCAACCAGCCAGACTAAATCCTCGTGCCTCAGGCAAACAGGAGAGTTACTGTCCAACAGTTGTGCCAGAACAATATCTAGCTAATAACTTTGAAGCAAGTAAGCTTGAGTCGGATAGAGAAATTTTTCGGGGTTTGGAGCTTGGCAGTTCTCAGTAAGGGCATTAATTGCCTAGTGATCCTTCCTCGGTATTTTCTTATCTAAGAAAGATAACTATTTTCCCATTCGGTAGGACATGTGTTTTGTAGCTTGCTCAACTTAGATAGGAACGCCGTGCGGAAGAAGGCTTAGCACCTTCTTAGTTTTAACGCGGCCAGGATCCGTAACCCTACGGTAGAATACCAAACGTTCTAGGTGCAACAAACCGACACAAACAGCTATTCTGGTTGTCTGTGCTCCTTGATGCCATCCATTGACCGCTTGGCTGTACTGAGGCTGGTAGGCCTCACTACGGCAGGCCTCTAGGGAAGACTTCCTCAAAAGGTTAGACGTTGGTGACGCAAGTCCGTGCGTGGAGAGCTCTAGCCAAAAGCAAAGGCCTCTCACTCATCGACCACAATTACTCAGGATCTTGCAGCACCTCTAGTGTACTATGTTCATGCGCATGCTCGATATTGCAGTGTTTCTCTCTGTTTTATAACTTAGAATAGGCAAAATTAATGTCCTAAGTCTTTTATGAGTAGAAGAGTTAAAATTTTGTAAGTGAGAAGAAGTCGCCGAGCCCCTCGGATTGTTTGTTGGGATACCTATTTGCCCAAGGTGCAGCTAGCCTTGGCCGCATTCCCTTGCTCCTTGGCTGTCCTCTAGTCATGGGCTCAGAGAGCCAAGTCCGAGCTGAGCAGACTTCTTTAAGAACGAGCTATTCTTCAGGTATTACTTTGTGTTAGTACTTAGAACCGTTAAGAAGAAGCCTAAGGAGAAGTATTAAATCTGGTGGCGTCCCAGCAAATAAACAGTCCAACACACTGGGCTACTCTTCCTATAAAGCCTAAGCATATTGATTCCACTAATGGATCCCTTAGGGCACTCATTTACTCACTTTAAAGTTCTATCCGGCAGACAAGCACTTCAATACTGAGCATTCCCACTACAGTGTTACTACAGTGCACAGTGTATATACGTTGTCATAACTGGTCTTGCTTCCTTGTACTACCACGCAGAAACCGTATGTCTCCCACGCCAATGAGGATGTTCCTCATGTGGAGGCGCCATTTCTTGCACTTGAAACAGATGTCAATACACTCCAGATGATTGCTCGTTTGCGGACATTATGTAAACTCTTAGTATAATAGGACCCCTGAAGCGCCAGGAAAACATGTCTTTCTTTGTACCCACTAGATTAAAAGAGCCTTTCAAAAAGCATTTTCCGGTGCCATTCCTGCTGCTTGATGCTTTAGCTTACTGAATTAGTGAAGACAGCCACAGCTGCTGCAACAGCAGCAGCTGTGGTCAAACTCTGCCACTGCTGCTACGCCTACTTTTCATTTCTTGATACAATGACCCAGCCAGTCTCGCCTTTAATTTCGAAATTCTGTGGCATTGGCCGTAGCCATTTCCCCCCCCGTAACAGAAAATTCGAGGGCTCACAACGCCACTACGATTTAGAGAGCCCCACTGCATGACCCTCGTATGAGAGCGTGACAGAACAAGGAGCCATTAATTCGATTCTTAAACGAATCAATTCTAAATTTGGTTGCCTACCTATCGCTCTCTGAGCTGTAAGGACAGAACGCTCCCCTGGACTTGCGCGCGACAATAGAGCTGTTGGGCCAACCGCCAGTTGGCGAGACGTTTCAAGCAGCACTCGCAGCTGTTACAATAGAGGAGCCTTAGGGGTTTTTCTTTTCCCAGCAGTGGCGTGGAGCTGCGTTTGCGCTGTGGTATCCGGAAACCCTAAACCCTAAACCCTTGCTTATTGCATCAAACAACATTAAGAACAGTAACAATGGATGTTCATGAGCACGAGGCGGCCACTGGCTGCCGCTTCTCATGGAATATATGGCCGCCAACGCGCGCAGAAGCGCAACAAATCGAACTGCCCCTGGGGTGTATGTACACTCCGCTCCGGGATTGCACGCACCTCCAGCTTGTCGAGTATGAGCCAGTCAGGTGCAGAGTCAGCGGCTGCGTCCTAAACCCTTTCTGTGCAGTGGACTTCAGGTAAGGGACCTGACCGCATTCTCTTACCATCCACCCCCGCTCCCTCCCGCATGAGCTCTATTTGGCCGGAGCTTCTCACTTTGAAGTGCAGCAGTCTCGTCTGTGGAGGCAGCCTCCATATCTGTCTTTCAATTTCAGCGCCAGTGTTCCCAGGACGGAGCGGTGCAGTTGTTGGCGTATTTGTTTTCTAGTTCTGTTCTTGAGTGGGAAGAAACCTCAAGAGGGGTTTTCCTGCCGTCGAGTCCAGATATATATTTATATTTATATATATATATATATATATATATATCTATTGAGCTAGCTGTGTTCAGCCGACCTTACTATGTTTTATTCTGCAGCGTTTCTCTGCCAATATAGCTGCTCGCTTAGCCAAGCGTTTAGATGTTGATTTTGTTTGTTTTAGGAACAAAAGCTGGACATGCCCCTTCTCTCTCCAGCGCAATTCCTTCCCGAGTCATTATGCCGCGCATATCTCTGAACAGGTACCGTTACCCACTGCACGTAGATAAGCTTCTCTCAAGTGTCTATACACATTTCTAAATGCGTATCCTGGGGTTTGGCCCGTTGGAAAAGTCCAGAGAAGTTTTATAGTAGCACTGGGTTTATGTTCTTGTGGGCTCCACTAAAGGGATAAGCGGAAGATTCTGTAACATACAGAAAAGAGGGGGGAGCGGAGAAAACGTTTCAGCCATGCTGCCTCCTCTCATCTCGTGCAGAGTGACCAGTGGTGTATTTTGAAAGTTTATTTCACCCCTCTTATTTTTTCTTGAAGGCGGGTTGCTCTCATCTTCTGCTGCGTGACCAGTGGTCCATTTTGAACGGTTGGATGTGCATGTGCAGAATCTCCCTGCGGAGTTATTGTATCCTACGATTGAGTATATCCTCCCTCCAACTCTGTCTCTTCCCAGCAGCGTTGCTGCCTCTGCTGGAGCGGCGCAAGTGCTGCCGCCTCCCCTCTTTGTTTTGGTTTTGGATACGTGTGTAATCGAGGAGGAGATCGAGCAGCTCAAAGACTCTCTCCTTCAGGTGGGTTGCTGCTTGTGCTGCTGCTTGGGCTGGGGTGTATGATCACCCGCACAGAAGCGCACAGCCGGAGATATAAGTATTGAAGGGCAGGCATGAAGAGACAACGAGAGACATACTCTTAGACAGGGAGACAGGTTTGGAGAGACACAGAGACAGAGGCACTTCTAGAGAGAGAGAGGCACGCAGATACACGGAGACAGAGTCAGAAAAAGGGGTGGACAGGCATACAAAGATAGGGACACAGAGGCACGCAGCAGATGGATACAGTTTTTGTTTTTGTCTACAGGCCTTGGCACTGATGCCGTCAGATGCCATGGTCTGTCTGATCACCTTTGGGGCTATGTGCATGTTGCACGAGATAGCAGACGCCAGCGAATACAACAAAGTGCACGTCTTTCACGGTTCCCGCGAGCTCTCTTCCTCAAGCGTAGGTCTTTCTCTGCCCTTGGATTTGTTCTTGTCTGTGGCGGCTCTTGTCTATATTAGCACACTTGTACCCTTTTGTCTTTTTCTCTCTGTCTGTCTTTCTTGCCTCTCTTTCTGCTGGGATTCTAAGCTGTGCTTGTTTTCTGTTGAGCACATTTTTCTCTATCTCCCGCATGTCTCCTTCTGCTATGGTTTCAAGTCATACCTGGCGTTTTGTCCTACTTCTGCTCCCGAGTTTCCTGCCATTTATTGTATTTGTGTTGAGGGAAAGATAGGGTATATGCACACCAAAAGATACCCCATGGGTGATGAATTTCTGGTGTTTCTGTCTTCTACGCCCACACTGGACCCCGGAGGGGCCCACAGGGCCCCTAGGCTAGGGGCTCCCACAGCAGGGGTTATTGAAGCATGCTCCTCATGGCCTTGTTGTTTTTATGCGTCACTTCTTGTTTTTCAGATTCAGCAGCAGCTTGGTCTCGCCCCTGGCTCTTCTTTTGCGGCTCCACGGCACGGGAGTGTCACCTCTCGCCATCCTTTGCTGCAGCCTGCTGCTGCTCGGTTTATTCAGCCTGTTGGAGAATGTGAGGCGAAGGTTTCGTTTATTTTAGAATCGCTTACCAAGGACTACTGGCCGGTCCCAGCAGATTCAAGGTGCGCTCTGATCTTCACACATTTCTGTGCCTTTGCTCGAGGCGTCTGAGAGTATTTAGGGTTTAGGGTTTATTGTTTGGCCTTGAAGCGTTTCAGTGTCTTTTGCAAGCGACATGTGAATCTTTTGAGCACACGGGTTGTTTTGGCTGTAGGCATTTTGTCTACGGCTTGAACTGGACCAGTGGCTAACAACGAATGCAGGAGAATAAAAATGAATTTCAGCTTGTGCGCCTTGGGGTGCTGTAGGCCGAAGCGGTGCACGGGCTTGGCTCTTTCAGTGGCAATTGCGTTGGTGGAGAGCTGCTGGCTGAACCTTCCTTCTCGCATTCTTCTCTTCTCCGGCGGCGTCTGCACCACTGGTCCTGGGCAGGTGGGGGTTTAGGCTCACCTCTCCCTCACCCTTTCCTGCTGCTCTGTTTTCTACTTGTTGTGTTTAGGCCCTAGGCATAGCGCCAAGAGGCTTCTAGACGGCCCATGTGTTCCTCGACCTCCGGCCGCCAGCAAAACCCCAGATATGGCTCTCTCTGAAGGTTCTCACTTGCTGTTTCTTGTGTCTCCTTTCTATTATCTGAGGCGCACTATGTGTGGAATATATTCTGCTCTTCAGGTGGTTGATCTGCCCCTAGCAGAGTCGATCAGGCACCACCTTGACCTGCAAAAAGACAACCAAAACGCCCGCTTTGTTCAGAAGGCTCTCAAGATGTACACCTCCCTTGCCAACAGAGCTGTGCGCGCGGGCTGCGCCGTAGATATCTTCGCTTGCTCCCTCGACCAAGTCAGTAACCTATTCCCCGCTTCCCGCACCCCCTCTCCCCTTCCCTCCCCCGTCGTTCTAGTAGCCAAGCTTACCCCCTTCTCTCTTCTCTTACTTAAAAAAACAGCTGTGGCTCATCCAATACAAACTAATGGACTAAAGAGAGACTTCCCCGAAACCGAAGATTCAGTTTAGTTTAAAGGTTGCATCGTCTTTCACTGCTCTGGAAACAGAATTTGCTTGCTGTACAGCCAGGGTGCCTCCTTTGCTGCCAACCGTATTCCCGCTTTGCTGTTGCTGCTGCACCAGCTTAGTCAATAGAAGGGGTGGATGAGGTTGTGTGGAGTATTTAATTCTCGGCTTGCCTTTAGAATTGCATTTAATACATTTTAATGTTATTGTGGAGTTTGTCTGCATGTGATGTTTTGACAGCTTTGTTTTTTTAGGAAAGTTAGGAAGCGGAGAGCAGTTTTCATGGGAACAGACAGACACCGTGTTTCTTGAATTGTATCTGTTTGTTTAGGTGGGATTGTACGAGATGAAGGTCATGCCTGAAAAGACGGGAGGATGCGTCGTTATGAGTGATTCGTTTTCACTTAACGTGTACAAGGACAGCCTTAAGAAATTCCTAGAGACAGATTCCACTGGTATGTCCTTCCCTATTTTCAATGGCTGAAAAGTTGTCTTGCACCTAAGCTGCTGTTTCAGGGGGAAGCGGGGGGCAGGTCGGGGACGTTGCTGACTTGGTCGAAGAAGGAAGGGAAGATGGCAACGGCTCAACCTGCGTGTTTACAACTGCTTTTCTGTTTTATTACACTTTCTGTTTTATCACACTTTCTGTTTTATTACACTTGCAAAGGAATGTTTTCTCGGGATCGTTAGAACGCTTTGCATGGTACAGTTTTACTACGGTGAGGTGTACTTGGAATGGATTCTCTGATTAGTGCATCTGCTTTTTTTGTTTTTGTTTGTTTCTGCCAATTTTTAGGGTTCCTTAAGATGGGTTTCAACTCCCGCATAGAAGTTTTGTGCAGCAAAGAGTTTAAAGTCTGCGGAGCCATCGGCCCATGCACAAGTAAGCAGCGACTTTTCCTGTTTGGTAACGTGATCTGTGCCTGTTCAGGAGAGGGAGAGGCCATTCGCACTATATAAACATATATATGTTTATATATTTATTTATACGTGCCATGTGGCAGGTTTGTTTCTATGCTTGCTGTTTCATGCCGATATCTCCTTAAAGAACCCCGGCGCGTTGGGTGTCTGTGCATCTTGTTTACTGTCGACTGTGTGGCGCTTCTTAATAAGCAATCTGCTTCACCATTTACTACATTTGCAGTTTGTCCGATCTGGTTATTTGTGCTTGTAGGCACCGGAAAGAAGGGAGCTCAGGTGTCCGATATGACTGTCGGGGAGGGGGCAACATGCGAGTGGCAGGCGGCGGCGATTGACAAAGAAACGACAATTGCCTTTTACTTTGAAGTAACGAATCAGCACGTCACCAATTTGCCTCCAGGTCAGATGGGGAGCAGTAACCCAGCTTCTCGGATTGTTTTGAGATGGGTGCTGGTCCGAGGTGCAAGCTGAGCTCACCAGGCCCCTCTCCCTTTTGCGAGTCAATAACCAATACCAATTAGCGAGTCATATTGCCAGTTACTTCAGTGGTTGATCACGCATCATTGGGGTTCCTAGGATTGTTTTTTGTCGGCTGCTTGGCTGGCATGTCATCGTAGTGCATTTTATCCATAGTGGTAGACCGCATAACAACATACGTGGTGGGGAATGTCAAGTCATCTTTAAGTCCGGCAGCAATTTTTTCATTTTCATTCTGACGCAGGAAAACAATCTTTTCTTCAATTCCAGACTTCTTACATGCACCCCAGCGGGCGCCGCCGCCTCCGCGTGACAACTCTGTCATACCGCTTTGCGGATCAGAGTCCGTTGGATATTGCGCCTGGTAAGTGGCTTGGGCTAAGGCTAGAGAAAAGTTTTTTTTGATGCTTTGTTGTCTAAACACTGAGGAGTTCTAGCCGCACAAGGCCTATGAGCTTCTGTAGAGCGCAGCGGCTCAGCTTGTCAATGAAAGTGTGTGTTTACAGAGTGGGAGCAGCTAGTAGTGAGTGCACTGAACGTGCGTTTCATTGTGTACAATAAGATAGGATGTATTCTACTGAACGTGTGTTCTACGGTGTATCCTGAGCTCGGATTGATTACAATGAGAGTTGGTTTTTTGCCGCAGGGTTTGACCAGGAGGCTGCCGCTGTCCTGATGGCACGGCTGGCCGTTTTCAAGACCGAAACGGAGGATGCTCTTGACGTGCTGCGATGGCTTGACAGAAAGCTCATCCGATTGGTCGCCCGGTTCGCAGGTAAGTTGGCTGGTATTTCCAGAGTGTTTTGTTTTGCCTAAGCTCTGCATGCTATGTCATGGACTATTTCCTGCGCATCTGTGCGGCAAATATCAATA
>NPHX01000167.1:156579-189585 GCA_002271815.1 Eimeria falciformis | reverse complement strand
ATATATATATATATATATATTTATTTATTTATTTATTTATTTATGTGTGCCGATGTCACTGCCTGCAGATTACCAGAAAGATGACCCGAATTCATTTCATCTCTCTACAGAGTTTGCCATCTATCCGCAGTTCATGTACCACCTCAGACGCAGCCATTTCTTACAGACTTTCAACGCCAGTCCTGACGAGACGGCTTACTACCGGTAAGTAACTTGATTGACCGATCTCTGAAATATACAAACGAAACATGAAAAAGCTTCAGGAATAACAAACAGCGTTGCACTTAAGGGAGAAAAAATAACGTGAACCACAAGAGTCTCTACAGATATGTACAAATACAGCAGATTTATACATATACCTTTTGTTCTCTTTTGCCCGAAGACGTTGTGACTTGGCTTGGCTTGGCTCGGCTGCTGCATTTCAGGTCTGTCCTTCTGCGGGCCAGCGTTATGAACTCTCTGGTGATGATCCAGCCTGCGCTGCTTTCGTATTCCCTCAACCAGCAGGGGCCTCCGCAGCCCGTGCTGCTCGACGCCCAGGCTCTCAAGGTGAGAGGCAACTACTAATTGAACTGTCATTTTGATGTTGCATTGATCAATTTTATCGGATTTGCGCCTATGCTGCTGTTCTATGTGTTTATATGGAGCGTGCGAGTCTATCCTTCCTTTTTATTCCGCTTATTTAGTAACTTAAAAGTGATAAATTCAGTTTTTTATTAATGACAATGTTTCTAAATGACGGGTATTTAAAATGATTGTAGAATGTCTAAAATTTTTGTTTTTTATAGTTTGTGGGCAGTAGATATATCTATAGACTCGTGTGACTGACGCTATTTGTGCTCATCTGAATAAAAACTTTGTTATTCCTTGCACTTGTTCCCTGCGTGTCGCTGCGCGATGCGATGCAGCCGGATGTTATTTTGCTGTTGGATTCGTTTTTCCACGTTGTTGTATGGCACGGGGAGGTCATTCACCAGTGGAGGGAACAGGGATACCACAACTTGCCGGAGTATGAGAATCTGCGACAACTTCTCCAGGTGAGGGGAAGATAATTCAGTTTAACGAACTCCTTTTGGCCCAAAAAAATATCAGTGCAGATTAAATGGAACAGAGTGCACGGCTAGATACACGGCTAGCTACGTGGCTAGCTACTCTTGTCACTTCCAGAGAGCTCTTGTAATATGTGTTTCTTTCATGTTGGGCCGCTTCAGGCGCCCGTCGATGACGCCAGCGTGGTGCTTAGCGACCGCTTCCCGGCTCCGAAATACGTGCAGTGCAACAGCGGGGGTTCGCAGGCGCGTTTCCTGCTGGCTAAGGTAAATCCGTCAACGTCGTATGCCCAGTCGGCCGGAGCTCAGCCTTTGGGTTTAACGGAAGGTGGCGGCGATTCGTTTATCAATACAGATGATGTCAGTCTTAAGGTGTTCATGGAGCATCTGATCAAGCTCGCCGTGCAAAGCTAAAGCAGCATCTGTGCAGCTCGTGCAAAGCTAAAGCAGCAGCATCTGTGCAGCTTTTTTATATAAATACCCCAAATATCGGAAGAGGTATTTATCTGGGTGTCCTGGCGCTAGGACGTGCTACTGCTCGAACCAGTGCCCCTTACCGGGGGCTACTGCGAGCCAACTACTTACCACGCAGTACAGTTAGCAGGCCCTCAGTAGTCTTCCATATAATGGGGAAATAGATCAAAACCTATTTATTGAACAGACAAAACTATACTGGCATGAAGCCAGCCTAACAAAAATTTTACGTGCCCGTCCTTTCGTGAGTAGTCCTTATGGCCTTTCGCCAAGCCCAGGAGGGTTCTCCTTCCTGCGAGTTAGGGTATTTTCGTGCATTCTTTCCCTCCTGGTTAGTTATTTTCTGTACTTTCTAAGCTCAACTGTTTAGGGGGATGGTTACGATCCATTGGGAGCAACGCGAATATGGTGCAGTCCGGCATAGGGGAACGCACACGATCCTTCCTGCCTTCGTTAAGAAGGGCTTGCGAAATGAGAGATTGTCGTCTTGTGTCTAATGGTGAAAGCATCGTAGTCAGGAAGAAGACCTCAGGAACTTGAATTACAGGGAACATTCTGCACTCCAATGCACATAAAATAAAAAATATTTCATTTTTGATTACTTATAATGCGACATACGACCGAGAGTTGTGAAGTAGCTGATGGGCTGTGGTGGGGGGTTAAAGTAGGCGTCTAATCCAGAAAGAAACACAAACAGGCAAGAGTAAAGGAAAAAAAGGCAAACAGAATAAAAATAACGTAATTTCACATGAAATTCTAGGAAATGCTAGGTTTGACAGGATCTGTGGGAGATTCCGTAGGCGCCTTCTCTGTTCCTTTTGTGACTAAACAGTACCTTCCGATGGTGTCCCTTGTGCCAAAAGAAGAAAAAGGATATTTTTTTGTGTATATCCAACTAGATTTAGCATATTAAAAGTAGAATTTACCAAAGAACAAACAGATAGGGGAAATGCACGGAGTGGGGTTCGAACCCACGCGGTCTTTACGACCAGGGGATCTTAAGTCCACCCCCTTAACCACTCGGGCATCCGTGCTGCGGAGCGTCGGGATTGCACAAGGTGCCAAAGTTATGACTTTTGAACAAAACAACACACCGCATATGTGGGCAACAAAAGACAGCGATATGCCTCATGGAAGCAAGACAACAGCCCCCTTACCCTTCGCATTATAAAATAATGCTCAGAGAATCGTCGTAGCTACAGAAATGTCTTCCTGTGCAAACTATTCCTGGTACACTTGCCACATCCTGGATAAATGAATTAACAAAAGATAACAGTTTTTAATCCTCCGCATCCATAATACCAGAATGCTCAGAGAACGATGGTAGCATTCATTGTGGCTTTGTCCCGTAAACAAGCCACAATATGCTGGACAGAGCCATATGAATCGACACCGCCACCTCACCTTTCGCATGCATAATAAGCAAACGCTCAGGGAACCGTGGTAGCGTTCAGCGATGAATTTCATTGTGGTTTAGTCCTGGTGCATTTGCCAGCGGTATGCGGAGGGATGCGACAGTTTGGATGAGGAAAAGCAACAAAGGGTGAAGAATGGCATCATAAAACGAGTAGTAGAAATAGAATGCACCGCCGTTCTCATGCACAAGGCGTAAAGTGGCTTTCATGCAATCCGAGTCGAGCGCCGATAACAGGCAGTACTATTGGATCTACGACTCCATGTCCTCCTCTTCAGCGCCTTGTCTTTGTTTCTCCTTCTGAACGTCAACTAGAGGGCGTTCTGCTAGCTCGAGGCGGCGGGTAACTTCCTCCTGAACACGTCCGCAGTGAGCGGCACAAGAGTCGCTAAAGTTCACCTTACAGTCAAATCACCATGAGGGTTGTCTGCAAAAATACGACTTCGAGCAAGCGTTTTTGCAGGTAAGAACAACACCATTATCTCATGTACAAACCACGAGAGAGCCTGGGGTACGGCCTCTCCTTCAAACATACTGCTCAGAGTGCCGCCATGCGACTCGAAAGTAATACGTCACTTTGCGTGCTCCCAGGAGGGGCAGCAGTTTGCCACGCCAGCGCCACGGCGCTGTCTTCGTGTATATACAGTTTTACCCCGATCAAGCAGTAATCATCCTGCTTCCTAGTGTTCACTTACTTCAAGAAAGTCGCATACGTTTTCGGAGCAGAGGACGAACTCGCCGCTAAGAACTTCTATCACGAAGCCACGGCTCTCGTTGAGCTGCAGCAAAATCTCCATGGTTGGCGGATCGCTGCAAAGGAGAAAGGATACCCCGACAATAAACCCTATTATAAACAAACAGAGACAACTCTTTCTGCCGTTGCTCCTTTGCTGTGGATTGCGGAGAAGAGAGAAAAGGAGAGCGGCACAAATCCGAGGCATTACTTCGGTTATGTAGATGCGACGAGAAAGAAGTGCAACCGAGGGGGCAATCGTGCTAGGCTCTAGTGCATCAAAATAAACTTGTCTAGAAAATAGAAATACTATATTTAATGAGCAAGTCAGGAGAGAGAAGGATCTGTGTCCTGCACTCCCACTCGTCAGAGTGTGACCCTGCCATTCTAGGGTGCAATGTTCTTATTCACGTTCTATTACAAAATTCTGACCACTGATTTCCCATCCAAACTTTTCGCTGGTACAAAAAGTGAGAACAACACAAGACCAGCCATAAGGATTAATACTCAGTGAGCCTCAGGCGCACCACTGCACAACGATGCCTTTAATGGCGATCACCATTTTTAGAAGTGTCCAGGGAGATATGCGGCTCGAATAATCTCAGCTTGTCTTGAATTTCATGTAAACAAAAGAATTCTAAAGTGTTGGTTTGCATATGCCGGATTATCAGCACCAGCGCCAAAACGTTGTTCAACTATTTCCTTCGGGTTAGTGAGAGTATACCGGCGAAAACGTGAAAAGACGTCGGTAAAAAAATAGAAATGCGGGTAAAGCATGCGATTAATTCGATCTGTGGAAAATGGGGGAGATACACTTCATTCGCTTTCCTTTTCATTGATTACTCAGGTCCAACACCCCCATCTCTTTCTTGCACAAATTCAACTATGATTGAGTTATGAAAAAATTTGCATGCCGCCATAATATCCCGAATTAGCCAGCAGTGCAAAAAGAAGCAGGAGAAAATTTTAATGCGTTGATTTTTCCACGTGGACAGCCCCAGCTTCAGCCCTCCTATCTCTAAGCCACCAACCAACCCCTGAGCAGTTGTACCATGCAATGCAGTGGAAGAAAACAAGTTTATTATCCAGTTTCTATTTAGATACACACTTTTGGAGCTACTCTTTTTGCACTGCAGCCGTTTCTCTTCAACAAGTTTCTTCTACGTTCAGACTCCGCAAAAACTGGTGGTGTAGCATGTTGAACTAAGTGTTCTTAATGTGCAGCTAATACATTACTGATTAGTCCGTCTGCACTTATATACCCTCATTATGCACAATTTGATAGAGCAGGACTAGCTGGCCATAACTAGGTGCAGGATGCGGAAGTGAAGCGCATTGTAAC
Source organism: Eimeria falciformis (assembly GCA_002271815.1). Classification (NCBI taxonomy): domain Eukaryota; phylum Apicomplexa; class Conoidasida; order Eucoccidiorida; family Eimeriidae; genus Eimeria; species Eimeria falciformis. The sequence continues at coordinate 184,573 of NPHX01000167.1, read as the reverse complement.
ACCCCAGCACACCAACGGCCATAGGCTTGAGGCTACCCTAAATTCGCCCCACCCCTTGCCATCAAGCATCAATTGTCTTTCTCTTTGGCAGGCATGGCTGGCCTGTATCATCAGCGCCGCTCAGGCCGAGCTTTGGCAAGGAGGGAGATGAATGGAGAGATCGATGGAGCGGAAGCTACTCTATTTAAGATGTTGTCAAATGGCATATTCTAATTACTTTTTGGGTTTTAATTACGCGAAAACCACTGCGTAAGACAGGAGTTGTGGCGTTACATTTGGTAGTGGCGCGTAGTTCTAACCGCCAGATCCCCTACTTCACACCACAGGGAAAGGGGAGGATGGGCTGGCTGCAGACCCATGGGCTGGCGGGGACCCTCTTGGTTTAAGGACCGGAAAAGCATAGCAGAATTGTCTCGTTGTGCTGAATAAAAGGCATTTGAATCTGGGCAATCGAGATCAACAGCCTGCCAACATGCTGCATCTTGTCTGCAGCTAAAGCAGCCCGTCGTGGAGGCTGTAGTGCCTCTCCCTTCAGCCGTTTTTAAATGTTGCGTGAACTGCTGCAGCATGCATGTCGAGAGTGTAAGACGAGTGGTATTTTGATAGAAAGCGCGATTCAGCATAGATAAGCCCGGTTGTGCTGCATACGGTCTGGCCGTTCAAGCGTCTGGAAAGCCCATCCACATCACCTTAATGACACTCTTGATTTACTTGATTGTGAAACTGTTCTGTAGGAGTCGCTCCAGGCAGCGAACGAGCCGTTGCTTGCCAAAGATTGATGGTCAGTCTGACCCGTAAAATGCTGTCCACACAAGGGGTGTCTGCATTCGCTGATTCCTTAGCACAAAGCAACTTCTTTTGGCCACTCCAGAACCCATGTCCGGTCTTGGTGAATCAGTGAATGAAACATGGTACGTCTTGGAGTTGTCCGTTTGCTGTGAGCATCACGCCTACAGCAACATCACCAGCGTCCGCTGTAAGAAAGAAAAGCTTCTCTAAATTCGGAAGCGCATGCCCAGGAGAGGAGTAAGGTTATCAACGAGGGTCTTAGCCGTTTTATGCTCTGCCTCCGTCCACACGGACTGTCTGTCCTTCCTACGCAAATCGGTCAGAGAGGCAATATGCACAAAACAGAGAACGAATTCTCAGTAGTACAATGCCAATCCAAGGATTTCCTGCGCATCCAGCCAAATTTGGAGGGGAAAGAGTTAAGACTTAATAGTCTCAATTCTTGGCCAAATCTGGTTGAATGCTTGCTGCTGAAACACGAAAACCCCAAAAGCTAGTGGTTTGCATAAGCGTAGAACATTAAGAAAGCCCGAGCACGACACAGGCGCAATCCTTAGCCTCGGCCTGAGCTGTGATTGTAGTACCTGTTGACTATATTGTGGGCACGCATGTATGCCCGACTGCCAAATGGGCATCTTTATTATTAGGCCAAATGAGACTCTGCAAACAATCTCATCTTCAAAGGCACTCCTTGCAATTCTATTTATCTTAGTTGTTAAGTGCCCAACCTTCCTATACATGTAGATGCCCATCACTTAGATGGGCTTTAATGGTCGCCCATAGTTCAGGCCTGTTGGGCCCATTTTATTCATGGTCCTTAGTCTAGAAATGCCTTCTGCCCCTCATCAACAGAGAGTTGCTCGTTCCCCTCTGCTTTTTTGCATCTGGTAGAGTAGCCCAGAGCCGAAGTGCGAATACTTCACGAAACATGCAGTACCATGCTATAAATACGTCACGCATTCGACCAAAATATATGTCTTACAATATCAAACAATTATGCGCTTTATTGCAGACCGACAGGAAGACGGAACAGCTGGATTGACTGTAGCACACAAACTGAGTGATATTACTGTGCAGCTTAGAGAGATCATATTTGGCCATCTGCGCACACGTTATGCATGATTAGATAAAGCAGCACTAGCTAGATAAAGCTAGCCGCAGGCTGCCGGAGTGGGCGAGGCTTACCCCAGCCCTCCCCACACACTAATGGGCGTAGTCACAGCTATAGACCTCCAGCTTTGGTATGGCGAAGCAAGGCCAAATGAAAAGACACATCCATAAACCGTAAAATACTCTTTCTATGATGCCTTTAAATGGCATAGTTTAGTATATTTGGGCATGCGAAACTGCTTCCTCATGCAGAAGCTGAGACATTACACCAACATCCAGCATGACACTTTACGCAGCCGACACCTGCCAAAGCAAGCTACAAGCGCTAGTTGAGAACTTTGCAGCAACGAGTTCGAACAAATGGGCATTATTGTTTCACCTTTTCACCCAAAGTTCGGCAGGCGGTACCATTCTGCTGTTTACATTACACTGTCGTGCGTCCTCACTCAGATGGGTGGCAGCTACAGGCTGCTCTCGCCAGCCCCGGTCTGATCAAACATGCATTGATGGAAGTTGAATTAGCGATTATCCACTTCGTGCACCATTTCGAAACGTCCAGACACTATACACGCGCGATTCCATGCTAGCGTGCGACGCCGTGTCTGAGGCAGTTTCATGGCAGGCCCCAGATTGTCTAAAGCTCATACCTGCGGGAGAAAAACACCTCGCTTTCTTCCCCTTTGGCTTTGAAGGCGTCTTGGGGGAGGTCAAAAATTTGAACAGGTTTGCGTGTCTCCACAGGGTTTGACTGACCGTTTTGCAGTCTGGGCGCACGGCGAGCCACGCTAGAGTATGCAGCTTTAGCCCTCCTTACAAGTTTGATATCCATTGGAAACATGCCTACGGATACCAGCATTGGGGTGGATGCCCCACATTCACAAGTGGAAAGTGGGCCCCAGGGCGGCGACACTCCAGCCACAGCTGCCTCGGCCTCCCCAGCAGATGGACAGGCCGAGAGCTTGCCTGTTGCCCCTGCAATTTCCACTGGAAATGTCATGCCATCAGCTGCAGAGCTGGCCAAGATGCTGAGAGGTGAGCCTTGCGGGTTTCGCTTCCCTTAGCCATTCCACCACTACTTTACTATTGGGAAGTGACGACGCTGACAGTTCTAGTATTACGTATAATGCATGCCAGCTGTCGAGACACTGCAGCGGCGCTAGCAATGATACATGAAGTGCCAATGGTAGTACGTTGAGTGGTACCGGCACAAGTATATAGGAGGAACAACCAGCCCTCAACAGCCACCCTGCGCTGTCTGGCTGTGGGCGCAGGGGTTCGCCTTACGGACGCCAGCACAAGCAACGCCCATTTATTTTGGGACACGCAGCCGGTGGTGAAAGCCAGTGAAATTAAATCTCTGACTCCAGCTGTGAGAAAGCCGCTGGATGCAGCTATGACTTCTATACGCATATTAGCGGGTTTGTTGTTTGCTTCGCTGCCATTCCTATCTGCTTTCCAAGTTGGTGCGTTTTGCAACGGGTATACCAGCATGAATTGGTGCTGCTTTGCATGCCTTTTACAGGATGAGGGTCCGATCGATGTAACAAAAACTGTAGAAGACGTTCGTAAGGTAAAGCAACTTCCCAAGCCATGTGCTCTGCCTCTTAAACAGTTAACCTTGCGATGGGGTTGCGACTACTTCCACCCTTGCCGCTTCTGCTGGCATTATTGCATTGGGAGGAGAGCTCTTGCGTTCTCTGCTGCATGGGTCTGCGCACAGGAGCCATACAACTTGCCTAGCGGTTTCGTTTGGTCAGAATGTCCAGTCGATGACCCAGCGGTTTTGGACGAGGTAAGTCTTTTAACTTTATGGTCTAGGGTGTACTGGCACACTTGTTGAATATTTGTTGTTGTGGCGTTGGTTTGAGCTTGCTGTCTTGTGCCTATCTGTCTTGTTTCGAATTCAGCTTTACCAACTGCTGGCTTTGCACTACGTGGAAGACGACGACAATCTTTTCCGCTTCAACTACGGTCGGGAATTTCTCGTGTGGGCGCTGGATCCTCCGGGGGCTATCAAGGAGTGGATTATCGGCGTCAGAGTAGAAGCCACTAAAAAGGTAGCGACCATTTCACATTATATCCTGTCAACTCTTGCATCCACACACAAGACCCGCAGGATGCTGGTGCTTGTTGCTTTTGCTGCTGCCGCCGAGCAGCAACGGAAGCATATCCATGATGCGGTTCATGACCAACAAAACAAAGTCCCACAAACAGCACAAGAAACACTGCCACACCGTGCATGCGCTGGTGTAGCCACTTGTTTGCCCGACCTGATACAGTAAGTGCTGAGATACTTGTGTACTATTTGGTTGTGGCTGGTGCTTGCTTGCGTCTTGTGTTTAGCTGGTTGGGTTTATCACGGCCATCCCCACAGCACTGCAATGCAATGGCAAACGCGTTCAGGTGGCAGAAGTGAACTTTCTCTGTGTCCACAAGAAACTTCGTAGCAAACGGCTGGCTCCGGTGAGATTCAAAGCTCTAAGCTTTTAGAGTCTGGCTGCAAAGGTGACGCACAGGTAGCGCCCGTTCAAATCAGATACTTAGCTCTTGCTTTATATTTCCTGCAGTGGTGTATTTACAGGGAAGCGAATTATGTAAAGAGACCTATGTTTATTTTTTATAATTATTGTTCGGCTCATGATTTGGGTTTTGTACAGGTGCTGATCAAAGAAATCACCCGGCGGGTTAACTGCAAAGGCATTTGGCAGGCCGTCTATACAGCAGGTACAGTACAGCTGCGTTTTTTTTTCGACGTTTTATTCATCACTTCATTTTCTCACTGTTTTACGGAGTAACAAATAATTGTCTTTTCTTGCGCGACGTGTCAATTGCTGTCTCAGGAGTTGTACTGCCAACCCCAGTGGCCGAGTGCCGATACTGGCATCGTTCCCTTAATCCCAAGAAACTGGTGGAGGTTGGGTTTAGTGGTCTAGGTCAGAGGATGACAATCAGCCGAAGCATTAAATTGTACAAGGCAAGCCGCTTCTTGTGATTTCCTCGTAAACGGGTTATGCTCTAGCACACACACACACACACACACACACACACACAATTGAGGAGAGAAGTGCTTGACTTTTTCGCATACACATATTTGTATATATATATATATATACATATATATGTTGAGACACGGCATGCACTGGTTGATGTAGCCCATGCTGAGATCCCCTGTTCTTTGTGTTTGCTAGCTCTAGCAAACCCACAGAAGCATGCGGCTGAGAGTAGCACTCAGAAGAATTGGTAGACTTTTTTTGCTGATACCATTAGAAAAAACTATTTCCAGTATTTTGGAAGATGGGAAAACATGCGCATCTCTCTAGGTGCGTGAAGCACCGGCACTCGAGGGGCTGCGAGAGATGAAGGAATCGGACGCTCCTCAAGTTCACAAGCTGCTGATGTCTTATCTGCGGTAAGCTGACAGAAATCCAGCCGGATCATTGGTCCAATTCCCCGTTCCCTTGGCGTCTCTCCATTTCCCAATCCCAATCGTACGAAGTTTCCGCACGTTGAGGTTTTTTCAGAAACTTCAAACTTCATCCGGATTTCACGGAGGAGGAGGTTCGCCACTGGCTGACCCCGCGCGAGCGAGTTGTTCATGTGTATGTCCGACAGCACAAAGGTAAATGAAGTTGTTTTTTCCGGGTTTCTGTAATAAACCAAGAAGAACTTGTTTTGGCTTGTGACATGGCTTGCACAGCCTCGCGTTACTTTGGGATTTTCTTACTTGACACAAAACAAACAAAACGCAACTCAACTTGGGGTTTAGGGTTTGGGGTTTAGGGTTTATGGAATGTAGATATAATGAAGGCGCATGCAGTACAAGCCTCATCTTGTAGTCAGCCGTGTTTCTGGTGTTTTTCCTCGTGTGTGTAGTCGCATTCTTTCGTCTGTCGGCCCAAACAAGATGCGTTGAACAGCTTGAACAGCTTGTGTGTTTTGATGTTGTCAGGGCAGATAACAGATCTGACGTCATTCTACGAGCTTCCATCTTCAGTCATTGGACATCCCAAACACAAGGAGGTTAAGGTGCAATACAAAACACATTTCTCTAAAACTTCAAGTTTACTCGGTTGCTTAGCGTCGATTGTCTAGTTAGAGTACAGGGGAGAGGCAAGGAAGAGATCCATAGACTGGAAACAATGCCATTTAAGGTGTCAATCGAGCTTAAGATATTCCAGTGCCTTTGTTTGGCACAGGCTGCCTACTCCTTTTATAACGTTGCGACGACGGTGCCGCTTAAAGAACTCATGCAGGATGCGTTGTGCTTGGCGAAGCAAAAGTACGCATTTCGATCTGTATTCTCTGTATTTGCACACGCGCACACATGTCTGTATACATCTATAAATAAATGTGTATGCATACATTCATAAGGGCACATGTCTAGTACGTCTATTTATGAAGATATGTTTCTGATGCGTGGCTACTGATTCCCTTAGCCTACATTATCTGTATTTCCTTGCATCATCTTTCGCCCTCTTCTGCTGGTGATCGCCGCCATCTCCTTCCGTCTTTTCCCATTTCCTGTTGTTTGTTTTTAGGGACTTTGACGTTTTTAATGCTTTGGATGTCATGGACAACAAGACCTTCGTGGAGGTGCGCCGTCCACTTGCCTCGCATTTCATAAGCACCAGCTGACAGGCATAAATATGTGTATATATTATACTCATAATATATATTATATTTATACGTACACATGTATCTAGATGTATAATAGACATGTTTCTGATTCTTTAGGAACTGAAATTTGGAGTTGGCGATGGTTTTCTCCGCTATTATCTCTATAACTGGAGGTGTCCGCAGGTAGGACCGCCGCTCTGCGTTAGGCTATGCTGGCAGAGCCCATTCCCTCCTACATCTATGGGTGTTGCGCTTGTGCCTCTAGCACCCCAACGTACCAAGGAGCATTAAAGATTTTTTTGGAGTCTATCAGCTGTCTGCTGTTGTTTATTGTGGTGGTACAGGTGCAGCACAAAGACATTGGCCTGGTGCTTCTGTGAGATTGAACAGAGGCAGTGAATATCCTCATTTATTCCTGCCAGATGCCGAGGCCGCCAGTGTCCCGCAGCAGCCCTCCCTATGCCACAACGTCGTGGCGAACTCCAACAGCTAGGCATACCCCCAGACCTTTTTCAGTCAGTAATACTAAATAATACTAAGGGATGATGCGCCTCAGGGAGTTGCTCGGCCATGACTCAGACAGGCATATGCATCAATGCATATTGTTTGGTTATGGCTGAGACAGACATATGCATGGATACGCACAACTAACGCTATGACTGACAGGCATGCATTCCTCCCTCCCAAGTTGTATGCTGTGCTGCACACCTTCGATGGGCAGTGGCAACTCACCATTAGAAACGCAGACAAACAACTTCTTTACAGGAATACATAATAACTTGGCTGCACGCCGTAAAGGAGGCTGGACTGGCCATCCCGATCCCTTCCTTCTCCCAAGTGCTGCTTAAGCAAGAGCTTATGCTTCTAGCAAATCGAAAAGGAAGATCCCACAGAGATAAATGCTTTTATAACCCACACGCTGCTGCATCCGCTCGCAGAAGGTATCCATGCATTACATGGCCTAGAGGAACAAAGCCAGTCTCTCTGACGGCAACTTTCCAAATCAGATTTGAACAAAGTGGTGAAAATGGGATATTGAGCTTTCCCTCTCCTAGGGCCACACCAACACCCCCATATTGGCAGGAAATGACGAGGGAGGCATTTGGAGTTATGGGGGGGGAACGCCCTGGCTTTTTACATCTCAGTAAATTACAACAAACATCTTTCATCAGCCATATGCCGGAGGTTGCTGCGCTTTCTACGTATTCCGTTTGTCGAGAGCTCAGCTACGGACTATCCATGCATGTTCATGGCTGATAAATGCGCGCTGCAAGCAGCTTTCCCCCTATCCCATCCATAGGGATATTATCTATCTTATCTATCCGAATTGTTTGTGAATATCCTAAACAAGCTAGTTCATTAAACTGCAATCCGCTTGGGGAAGAGTATTATAGATCTCGGGTTTGTGGCCAGGCTGTGGCATCTTGGCTTGTCTCCTCTGGCGCATCTTCAAAGACTTACGGGGCTCTGTGCGATCGGATGCATTCTTCTCCATTTTAACAGTATATTTCTCCCCATGGGATATTCCTTTTATGCCTGAAGGATCTTTTTCCGGAATATTATTTTCTCTTTTTATGATCATTTCCAACTTACATGTAGCCGAACTCCATCGCTTGAAAACGCCTAGAGGTCAGGGCTTCGTGCAGAAAGCTGTCCTTTTGTTACCTTTTAGTTTTGAGTGTTTTTTGTAGCGCTGGAGTGTCAGGGAGTGCCCATATTGGCTGACTATGTGCCAAAGGGTATTGAAAATTGTTGCAAGATTTGCTGTCACTTTGATACATCTGCATGTTTTTTGTTGCTGTGTGTTCTGTTACCTCTCTTGTATAGAAGTGCAGCGTGCTCCACTATTAGCAGTAAGAAGTATTTCTAAATCTTTCTCTTTTCCTGAGAAGCAGGGCTGAGAGGCACCATGTTGTTTGGAATTCATGATTGGTTTGAGAACATTTATTACTTCAAATAATCTTGTCACCGACTACCAAAAAGACAGTTTCACCCTCTCTGCAGATTCTCCGTTTCCAGCTGCCAAATACCCAGAGATGGCCTCGAGAACATCGTCGTAGTTATAAGTGAAACCAAATGTTAAGTAAAGACTTGGAAAACGTTTTGTTTGCTGTCTGTCTTTGCAGCTGCTAGCGCAGCTTCTTCAGCTATCCAAAGCTCTTCTAATTGTATTCATTATTTTTTAAATGGATTTTGTCGAGGTTTGAAACAAAGAAGATGTTGGTATAAAGCCCGAAAACCTATATAGATCTAAAGCTCGAGGGCGGCAAGTAATCGGTTGGCTTTGGGAGGGCTGGACACCTCGTGGCACGCGGCATCAGCCAATTTCCCCACGAAGAAATTCCTCTTGTTTAAAAGCTTTTAAACAAGGTGAGGATACACTCGGGACACTCTTGGGGATTCATGGAGTGCTCGCTGTTCTCGAGCGTGGGGTGGGATAGGATAAAGTACTGCGTAGCACTCCCACTGCAACCAGCAGCAACAACAGCAACAGCACCAACAACGGCAACAGCAGCAACAACAGAAACAGCAGCAACAGCAACAGCAGCTACAGAAGCCGCAGAAGCAACAGGAGCAGCAACAGCAACAGCAGCAGCAACAGGAGCAGCAACAGCAGCAGCAACAGAAGCAGCAACAGCAACAGCAACAGCATCAGCAGCAGCAACAGCAACATAAGCAGCAGCAACAGCAGCAGCAACAGCAACAGCAGCAGCAACAGCAGCAGCAGCCCAGCCGACCACACGCAGAAGGATTTTTTAAAGTCAGTTGGATCCTCCCTGAGCATTTCATTATATCTGACGCAGCAGAAGGCGTAAAGAGCCAGAGACACTCAGTCTACCCAAAAATATTGCCTCTCATAGAACAAGAGAGGGACGTACAGCCGGAGTAGCGTGCTGAGGGAAACCGGAGACAGCACGTACACCGGGACGTTTCAGCAGGAGCTGCAGCTGCACCAGCAGAAGCTGCAGCGGCAGCAGCAGGAGCAGCTGAGAATCATCCGTATAGATTGACATGATGTGTGTGAATTGGGAAGAGGAGGTTTGGCTGAGATCATTTCCACAAAAGAGCATTTTTTCTTTTCCAAAATGTTTGATTCTTTGAGCGATCGAAGCAGCCAGACAAATGAATCTTTTAATTGGCCAGTGGTACCTTACTTAGAGATATTTTCCTAAGAATTTCGACTGTATTTTGTGAACACAATTAGGGATATTGCTATTAATATGTTTATTAATATTTTCTCCGCTTGTGGTAAAGTGTAGAGCCAGAGACAGGGAAAGTGGCAAAGGTGGAAGACACGCTTTTCAAAACATCAACTGGCACATTTTGAATTTTTCTCTCGTCTTCAGCAAATGGAGAAATCCATAAACAAGAAAATGTTTTTCTTCTTAAAATGTTTACTGGCCTATTTTTATATATTTTGACCTTCGGCCATGTTAAATCGACTCTCAATAAGCCAAGTGTTGTGTCGTTACACGCGGCAGCATGTGGCTAGCCGTGGCTAACTGTTGCTGCTGCATGCCTTCGTCCTTGGAGTATTTTCAGTTAGCAAATTAAAATTTTACCTTTAAACCTTTTAGCTGTATAAGGCTTCATGCAGCTTCTCATGGTAGCCGTTAACGCATCAACTTCTGTCTTATGCAGGAGTGGCTTCGCACGAATACGCCACTTGATTACATTTTAAAGAGAATTTACTCTTGTATATTTTTCCTATCTCTCGAGGTGTACGCTATCGGAGAGTCGGAAATAAATAAAACTCTTTTAAAATTAATTAAGCCATTTATTTGTTTTTATTGTTGAAAGGAGTTATTATTATTATTGTGGAGTTGACACTCTGCCCATTAACCGCCCTTGTTATTTTTGGCGCCCCACAGTTCTCGGAAAAAATGTGTATTGGGTGTCCTCTTTTCTCAGGCCGATTCAGTGTTTGAACGGAAACGGAGCTAAAATAATTGAATAGTTAAACAAAAAATTGATAAAATTTATGTTTTTATGAAAGTTTTTAGGAGAAGACAGGCTGGATAGCCATTATTTTTGGAGAGGTGGTACGGTGGTGCTGTTTTCTCAGAGACCATATGCTCTGAACCGTTAGCGTTCCTCTGGCATTTTTCTTTATCCTGATTTTTTGAAAAAAGAAATAAATAAATAAAAAAACGGATGCCGGGAGTGGCACGTCGCAGTCGCTCTGTTTTATGTGTCGGTGCCTGAGGTTCGCCACCCATCCCCTGAATGTTTATTTTCTACCTTCTTTGCGGCTCAAATGCCTTATGGCTTTCCTTCGCTGCCATACGTTCTTTAATGGGAAGCAATTAAAGTAGCGGTTTCTTTGAATGGGAAAAAGGGGAAGCCTTCAGGTGTACAGACACCTGAACGTGCCGCTAGACCCACAAATTTTCGGCATTCTGGGGTTCGAAAGTTTTATTTCCGAGTGAAGTGACGAACAGCGTGAATACAAACGGTTATTTTTGTATTTTTAAAGAGGATTCTTTTGAAACTTCAAGAAAACTTACTCGCCAAGGGGGCCTCAACGTCAGCCATGAGCTCCACTGTACAGGAAGCAGCTCGACCCGCCCATGAGCAGCTGCAAGATGCGGTAAGCCATAAAAGAAGTGACAGGCAGGCTGTGTGGGTGCGAGGTTTTTGGCAGCGTCAGTGCATACGCGTGGTGGTCCGCATATACACCCAACTTTCTCTCTTTACACGCATTCCTTGCACAGAGGCTGCGTTGTTTGCTGGCATCTGTCCCTACAGGGAGAAGACGTTCAGGCGGGGCCGTTGAAGCTTGACCATTTGCTGGCCAAGGGGTTCACAAAGAAAGACTTGGAGCTCTTGAAAGACGGTGGGCAGGCCACCATTTGCATCCCAAGGAATTTCTAAAGGCAGCAAACGTCACGTGCTTAAAACTAACGCCAAGAGTCAGATGCATCTGTTCCTCAGAGAGAAAAAGAGAAGGAAAGAAGAATATAATGAAGAATATTCAGCCATCCCAGCCTTGCAGGGAAAAGAGGGCTTCTTTGTTATTTTTCAAGGGAGCTTATGGGTATTTGAATGACAATAGTATTTTCAGCGGATCTGAGACCAAATTCGTCTTGTGCTTTATTTGCTGTGCATCTGGCGTGGGTTCAGGCGGAATCCACACGGTGGAATGTGTGGCATTTGCGCCTGTAAAAGTTTTGTTGGCCATTAAGGGGATCAGCGAACAGAAGGTGCAGAAGCTAAAACAGGCAAGCAAGGAGCTCTGCAGTCTTGGCTTCTGTTCAGCCCAAGAGTATCTTGAGGCAAGATCTAATCTTATTCGTTTTACTACTGGCAGCGCGCAGCTTGATGCTCTTTTGAAGGGAGGGGTGGAGACAGGCAACCTCACGGAACTCTTTGGAGAATTCAGAACAGGGAAAACACAACTCTGCCACACCTTAGCGGTACGCCGCCAGCAAATGTGCAGATCGGTGCATCCGTTTTCTTCAGGTGTATTGACAGCTCAGTATTTCGCATGTGCGCTGGGACATTCAATGCACGCCATTTAGTTCATTTGCAGCCGTACTATATCAAAGCTATTCCTCATTAATAATTCTGCTGTTTCCGACTGCCACAGCAGCAGCTACACCTCAACCATCTGCAGTGTCTCGTTGTTGTTTTCAGGTGTCTTGCCAGCTTCCTGTAGAGCAGAGCGGGGGCGAAGGGAAATGTTTGTGGATAGACACAGAGGGAACATTCCGGCCTGAACGCATAGTGGCGATTGCCAAACGTTTTGGTCTTGACCCCAACGACTGTCTCGATAACATCGCTTATGCTCGCGCGTACAATTGCGGTTAGTCTGCAGCTATTTTTTCTTTCAAAGAAAACATTTAATTTATTTTTAATAAAAAATTCCGTCGTACAATTTGCCGCCGATTCTCTCATGGCCTCTCTGTCTATTGGCCATGGGACACTTTAATCCTTTTTAGGAAACTGTTTGTTTGAATGTTGAATTTCCTTCTGATATTTTATTGTAGTGTATATCCACTTTTAATATTTAATTACAGTGCACATACACCAGATGCGGATAAAAACTATCTTCCTGTGATAAGTCAGTTATAAAAAAGACAGACTATTAACCACAACCATCCTTTCTGGCCATTTAAATACTTTCTAATTGTTTTTGGTTTATTGTTTATTCGTTTTTGTGTTTGTTCGATTGCAGATCATCAGTTGGAGCTTCTGACTCAGGCGGGAGCCATGATGGCTGAGTCTCGTTTCGCCCTGTTGATCGTCGACAGTGCAACTGCTTTATACCGCTCGGAATTTACTGGAAGAGGAGAATTGGCCAACCGCCAGATGCACTTATGCCGGTTTATGCGCTGCCTGCAGAGAGTTGCTGACACGTACGGCGTGGCAGTTGTGGTTAGCAACCAAGTGGTGGCCAAGGTAGACCCTGGCCCTTCTATGTTCAACGCCAATGAGAAACTTCCGATAGGGGGAAACATTATGGCACACGCCAGTCAGACGCGCCTCTACCTCAGAAAGGGCAGGGGAGAAAGCAGAATTTGTAAAATTTACGATAGTCCAAGTCTCCCTGAGGGAGAGGCAGTTTTTGCCATTGGCGAGGGAGGCATTGGGGATTACGAAGACAATTAAAAGTTCTCTCTTGGCCAGAAACAGGAAGAAGAATTTGTGTATCTAAATTAGCTAGTAGAACGCATGGCAGAGTTTACTGGCTTCGTATGAAGTGTCAGTTAATTAAACAGCAAATAGCTCAGCTTTTTCTATTATATTCATTAACAACCAAAACGGCCAGTGCGGCGTTAACACGGCAGCACATGCGCGTTCGAGTCCACCGTATCTAGCAGCTCAAAGAGCAGAAACAGCGAATTAAATATCAGTTCAGGCAAAGTGTAGTCGGTGCAGATCTGCGAACGGCAGCAGCAGGTGTTGGCGCTAAGCCACTCGCCTGCTTGCTGGGAGCCGGCTGGAAATGCCGCTGAAAAATAGAAAAAGGAGAAAGAAGTTGGGAACGGACAGGAGGAGAAGGAGGGACATTAAAAGAGGTTTATAAGGATGCTGCTACTGGCCTTTGAGAGCCTCAGACAGCGCAATTCTCTCTCTTGTCGCTTTAACGAGCAGCTGCAGACAACGAAGGATTGGCAACATAAAATTAGAACGCAAAATAACAAGAGTTTGGGAGTCAGCACGAAAAGCAGGAGAATTAGAAACGGTTTTTTATGCAGTAGAAACGTAGAATAGTTGGGTGGAACAGAAGACCAAACAAACAAAAAATAGGATTCTCCACTTCGAGCGAAATCTCTGAAACGGAGCACAGTAATAAAACTTGAATACTTTTTAACTTTTGGTCATTTCAGTGTTTACAGTTGGATGTTTTTAAATAGGTATTACTTTTGGTATTATTATTTTGTGTTTACAGTTGGATGTTTTTAAATAGGTATTACTTTTGGTATTATTATTTTTACTCGAAAAGGTTTCTGAGGCGCAGGTCTCTTAAACAAGAAAACAAGGAAAAGGAGAAAAACGTCAAATTTTGAGTATTTATGAAAACCCACGGGTGTATAGGGAGATAAACTGTCGGTCATTTCAAGAGAGAAACGGCTAAGAGCCACGCTGGCCCGTACCCTCTTTTGTGTATTGCGTTAGAATTTCTCAACTTTTGTATTTTAGGAATGAACGATTGTTCTGATGCAAGACACCCGGTGTATGTACGAGCTGCTGGCAGTGCTACTTGAGAACTCCGCTCTTTCCTGTTTCTGCTGCTGCTGCTTCTGCTGCAGCTGTTTCTATTGCTACAAGCAGCACCGAGGGTTTAAGGTTTGCCGCTGCTTGCCCCCGGTGTCTCTTTTTTTGAAGATGTTTTTACTTCCGCAATTCCCACGCTGTTCACCTACCAGGCTCTTGGCAACAAGATCTGCAGTGTCTCTCAAGCTCTTTTATTTTGCTATAATTAAATATATGATTAAATAAATAAATAAATAAATAAATATATATATATATATATATAATTAAATATATATGTGAACGGGTAAAAAGGTAAAACCACGAAACAAAAAAGCACAGATTTCACACACTTTTTCGCAAGTGCGTCGGTTCGCTTTGCTTGGAATTCTCATCAATACACTTCGAAAAAATATAAAACGTTGTCACACAATAAAGCTCTTGCCTTGTTGCTGCTTCTGTTGCTGCTGCCTTGCTGCTGCTTCTGTTGCTGCTGCTGCGACCAGAGGCTTTTTTATCTTCCGCGAGTTCCTGTTTGGTTCTGATAAATCAATAAAAATTATCAAAGTGTTACCATTTGAACAAAGATGCTTTTGTGGCTTGGCGGGTCTCCTTGCATACCTGTTTCCCATAAACGGTCTTGTGTTTGCTTTCGCCGCACGGTGGTGTGCCTTTGGCTGTCAATATACCTGGCAGTTGCGGCGAAGGCAGAGCGAGCAGCAGCAGCAGCAATCACAAGGCCAGCATAAGCCCGCAAAGTTCCTGTCTGCCTCGTGTTCTAAAGAGTTCTTGCGTGTATCCAGCAGCCTTGCCAGCAGCCTCAAAGTCATTAATATTCACGTATCTTCTCTTTGGAATGTGCTGATCATTCCTTATCGAAGCATCAAGGGGATGCGCCCCCTCAGACCCCCCAGTGCTGTTGGCCAGCTGGCTGCTTGCCGCGCTGCTTTCTCTGTTGAACAGAGAAGAATATTGCCGCTCTAATACCTAAACACAAAGAGACAAACAGACAAAGACGCAGGAAAGGCAAAGCAAAGTCGAAAATGAGGGAGTAGGGCAGATGCAGCAGCAAGAATCCATGCAGCAGCAACAGCAACAGCAGCAATGTAAGAAGCAGCAGTGCCAACGCAAGCAGCAGCAGCAATGCAAGCAGCAGCAGCAAAGTAAGCAGCAGCAGCAACAGCAGCAACAACAACAGGCTGCGTACGTGTAAATATGGTTCTTCGTTGGCTTTGATAGTTTTCCCCAGTGGTTTGTGTTTGACAATTTCATAAAAATTCCCCTCCTTCTTTACAATTGCTTTTATCTTTCGAAGCCTCAGAGCTGCGCGTGCCTCAGTGTTTTGCTGCTGCCGCTGCTGCTGCTTCTGCTGCTGCTGCTGCGGCTGCGCGCGCCCATGGCCTTCAAGGTCTCTCAGCCGCCCCTCAAGTTTTTTCTTTATTTGCTCGTCAGAACCGTAAACCAACTCATAAACTGAAAACAAACGAAACAGACAGTCACAGAGAGGTGCAGAGACACTGTAGAGATGTGTGTGTAGAGACACTGGAGAGACACTCCAAGGGTCAACAAAACATCTTAGTTCAGTACAAGTACAAAAAGCTTCAGAAACAACAGAGAAAAAGCAGCGAGCCTAAGAAAGCAACACAGATGCCAGCTAGCTAGATAACCACTAGCTAGCTAGCTAGCTAGCTAGCTAGCTGGCATCCTTAGGAAGTGTGTGGAGACAGGGAGCAGCTCACTTGTCTCTTCTTTCTCCTCCAAATAATCGTTATAGGCAGGTGGATTCTCAAAACTCTCACGGAGAGCATTCAGTCTGCATAGGAACGAGAGGAGACGCAGTAGATAAGGTTGAAAATATCTTGCAACTGATTTATAATAGCTTTTCTTGTTTTTGTTTTTAACTCTATTAGATCAAAAAGAAGGAAAGGGGCCTATAACAGCAACAGAAAACAGCAGAAGCTACGGCAACAGCAGCAGGGGAAGCAGCAGCCACAGCAGCAGGAGAAGCAGCAGCAACAGCAGCAGAAGCAGCAACAGCAGCAGGAAAAGCAGCAGCAACAGCAGCAGCAGCAGCAAAAAACACAGCAGCAGAAGCAGCAGCAGGAGAATTCTTACACATTATTGACGCGTTTTCTGACATCTTTTTCGATTGTAAACAATTCTAGATCGGGCTCCGTTAAGACGTAGTTCCCTCTGGTCAGCTGACGGCGGCAAACAGGGCAGGAGCCCTTGGAGGTTGCAGAGGCGGTGCCAGTGACGTCTCCAAACTGCGACTGAAGACAGGCCTCGCAGAGCCTATGTGAACATACGTCGGAGTGGTACAGCTTCTTCTCAGGGTTGTAGTAGCAGTTTTCGTAGCAGACGGGACACTCGTACTGGTCCATCGTGCACCCCGGCCAACACTGCAGACATTTCTTGAAAGCTGCTGCAAAAAGAATGAAAGAAAATGCAAGGGGCGCTACGAAAGGACTCGCTTGGGCAGCAGTGCGGGGGCAGGGAGCTGCCCATACACCGCAGCGATCTACCACTTTAAATTGGAAACATGCATTTCAAATGCTTTACTTTGCATGCAAAAAGGGGAAAGACGGAATAACAATAATGGAAATCATCTTCCAATAATTGCTATACATGCAGTCCCGTATCTTCTTGGCAGCAGGGCTTGCTTTGTGACGCTTCCAAGTGGCAATAAATCAAAAAACTGATAAAAACCGTTGTTAAAATAATTACTTTAACAAAATTTTAATCTTTTTACCATTAAGAAGAAAGGTTTACATGTTGGCTCTGTGCAAGTTTCCTGGGCTGCGTGCTCTTTACTGGGGTTTATTTATATAGGGGATTGACGATCACGCCTCCTCGTACACTAGAAGAACCGCTTTTATTGTAAAAAATTTATTCTTTTTAATATTATTTAAAAAAAACTATAAATAAAAGAAACGATTTCAGTCATAGATCTTATTTCTCGGGTGTACAGGCAGGTTTGTACAAACCGGTCACTTATTTGAATGTGAGGAAGACAGCAGAGCAGGTTTGTACAAGCCGGTCACTTGGTGGAATATAAGGAAAAAAGCACATTTTGTTAAACTTATAAGTTTGCCAAAATACTTTAAATAAGATTAACAATTAAACTCCATGTGAATAAGGGAAATAATGCGAAGTTTGTTGCTGAGATCTCCTTCATCTTAGCTGTCAGACCATTATGAAGCAAACGAAAAGAATCATCAAATAAATCCCAAAAGACAGAAATACGCATGCATATGCCAAAAAGGAAATTACGCATTAGTGAAGTTCATGAGGCATAGATTGGAAGCACAGATCCTTCAGGCCAGCCAAGGAGCATCTGACCGAAAAGCTGCAGGCAATTAATTCCCTTTACATTATTACCTTCAACAAATTAATTGCCTAAAAGGAGAATTCTTGCATGCGAGAGTTGCAGCTAAGCGAGCGAGAAAATGGGCAAATAACAAAAAGCTAATGACGAGACAAAGACAGTGAGAAGCACAAGGTCGACTGCAAGAGAACGTCCATAAAAGTTTTGTAAAGAATTATTTATTCAAAAGTCGATAGTTTATTGATAAAGCAGAAAGAAGTGAAGACGACTGTTAGAGGCGTAAAAAAAAGGCTTTCTCTTTAGCTTCAAAACTTGAATGCCGCCCACAACATTTTATCGTTAGAACAAACCGCTGCTCTGCTTCCAGTGTACGGGCCACACTAGCAAATGTGCAATAAAAAAATAAAAAACGAGAATTTGTAGATTAGCATTCACGGTTGAGGAGTTTGAAACTGCCAAGTGGAGAAGCAGCTCTAAATGCGTTGGAAGAGGTTAATAACAAACTAATATTCCTTGAAGCCTCAGCAAAAACTCTTTAAAAACCAAAAAAGAGTTTTTTTAGCAGGCAGAGTTCCAACGGATGTTCACCGAGAAACAAATGCGCAAAAATTATCCTCGGATTTCTGGAGTGTAAAGGAGGGGTCGAACAAGACTGTTTAAAGTTACAGGAAAAATACAATTTAAAAATAATGTTTAAATTCTTCTTGTCAGCAACTAAAGAAAATGTTGCTAATTTGTTTAGGCTGTAGGAAGAAAGAGAGAAAAACAAAAAATGTTTGCCTCCTTTCCATAAGAGTTTGGACCGTTCTGCACTGGGTGATTTCGCTGTAGACGAAAATAAAATTTTACTAAAGAAAACGAGTTTTTAGCAGATTAACAATAAATAAATAAAGACAACTTATAATCAGACTACCAATAAATAAATAAAAACAAATTTTATAAAAGGACTAACGAAGTAGCAAAAATGAAATGATACAAAGCAGAATTTGAGAGAATGTTACTGTAAAAACAGAAGGCATCGCAATGGCAGACAAACATATCAAACAAATTATTACTTTTATTATAATTATAATTATATTTCAAGCCACCCTAGCCGTCAGCTGGTTGTTTGGCTATAGCAATAATAGGTTTTTTTTATTAAAAGGCCAGCAGGCCTGTCTCAGGCCCCTCCCAGCGGCAGCAGCAGTCTGTCTGCGCAGTACATACACTTCAGAGCTGGAAAGCAGAGGGCACAGCCTCTCGTCTACTGTCTTTATTTATTATTGAGACCTGGCTAGAGTTGTTTCGTTGCTACAAGACAAAAGAGCCGTTACTGAGTTGCCTTGTCACACGAACATTCAACTGGCACTCCACTGGCCTCTTTGCACTAGCAGGCATTATTGCTAAACCCTAAACCCTAAACCCTAAACACTAAACCCACTATGGAAAAGATGCGTTGCTGTCCCTGCGCTCCAATTGCTGCTTTGTTGTTTGTTCTCTGCGTGTATTTTTGCTTGAGTTTGTCTCTACAGAGAAGAGACATTTTACGTTTATTAAACTTTTTCTAATTCTAAGACCAATTTTCTGCATCTTTTGGAGCTGCTAGGGCAGCAGGATCTTTCCTCAGACTCCAAAAAACTGAATAGCCAAGTCCCTAGTAGCCAATTCCCCCAATCCTCCCGCTGCTGCTGCTGCTGCTGCTGCCGTGGTGTATGGACACAGGCTACGGGCGGCACAGGCTGCCACTGAGGTGTGCTGCTGGCAAGGCGCTTTATCAGCTACTCTATTTGCTGTGGCAGTGACACCACGGAGCCACAATAGAGACAGAATTTTACGTGTATCTAACAGCATGATTGATTGAGGGAGGAGCAGAGAGGAGACAGAGACGAGGAACGGTTCGTGTCTCTCTCCTCTGTGGGAGTGCCTGTGGTGCTACCAGTGCAAGGAGACAGTGATACTTCTCTCTCTTTGAAAGAGCCAGGAAGGGAAGGAGCAGCAGCACCACCAGCAGCCATATCTCCACTTTTTTCTGCTGTCTCCTTGCCTGCCCAACTCACCCGCTTTGGCTGCCTAGACACCCCACGGTGCCCGGCAACACAAGGCACTAGCGACTTTTGCATTTTCTGCTGCTGCCCCTCCTGCTGCTCCTGCGTTGCTTTCATTAACTCCACAGGCTCTGCCTTGTTCTGAGCTGTCTGCGCAGCACCAAAACCGCCAGCAGCAGCAGCAGCAGCACCAGCAGCAGCAGCAGCAGCAGCATGGCGAGCCACTGAGGGTCGTATTGTAATTAGCAAAGGGTCGGGAGGGCCAGCGAAGACCCCTGGCATTACAGCTGCGGCATTATAAGAAAAAGGCCTCACACGCGGAGCAATATACGCATGCTGCTGCTGCTGCTGCTGCTGCTGCTGCTGATGTAAGAGCTGCTGCTGCAGCAGCAGTTGCCGCTGTAATGCTTCTGTTGATGTGAGGAGCCTATGGGCTTCTCTCTGAGGCTGGATGTCCTCCTGGTAACTTGCGTATTGCTGCTGCTGCTGCTGCACCTCTTCCTGCTGCTGCTGCTGCTGCACCTTTTCCTCCTGCTGCTGCTCCAGGAAGTCGTCGGCTAAGCTCAGGGGCTGCTCCGCGCATTTCTGCTGCTGCTGCTGCTGCTGCTGCCAGTTGTTGGAAAGACCGAAGGATTGGTGGAGCTCTGGGTGTGGCTGCAGTTGCTGCTGCAGTAGTTGCTGCTGCTGCAATTGCCGTAGCAGTAGCTGTTGCTGTAGCTGCTGCTGCAGTTGCTGCTGCAGTTGCTGCTGCAGTAGCTGCTGCTGCTGTTGCTGCTGTTGCTGCAGGGTGAGAGGAAGCAGCCAAGGATGTGCTGCTGGCAGAACAAAAGCCACGCCAGAATTCTCTCCTGGATACGGCAACACCTGAGGAGACGCCTCCTGCTGCTGCTGCTGCTGCTGCTGCTGCTGCTGGAGTAGCTGCTGCTTTCCAAGCATTGCAAATATGGGCTGTTGCTCGCCGACCTCCAGTGGCACGAAGGTCCCCAGGTCTACCACGCTCTCCTCACAGGCCCGCTTTTCTTGCTGCTGCTCTTGCTGCGCTATGGGCATCTTTTCGTTACGTATTTGGAGAGTGTTTGAGGCTGCCTCGCAGAAGGTCGTTGTGCTGCCTGTTTCACTTGCGCCCGTAGGACCATCCTCTTGGGGTTGATCTTGTTGTTGCTGGTGCTGCTCCTGCTGCTCCTGCTCCTCCTGCTGCTGCTGTATCTCTTGCTGCTGCTCCTCCTCCTCCTGCTGCTGTACCTCTTGCTGCTGCTGCTCCTCCTGCTGCTGTACCTCTTGCTGCTGCTCCTCGTCCTGCTGCTGTGTGTGAGCATGGAGAGGACAATGTTCTTCTTTGGAATCAATCTCTTCGACAAACCCTGGAGTTTGGTGGCATGTCTCTTGAGGCTCCCGACTTGCACAGCTGCTGCTGCTGCTGCTGCTGCTGCTGCCGTTGCTGCCGAAGCTCCAATGCTGCTGCAGCTCGTCGACTGTACATTCAGCACTTCTGCGAAAGACGCTTCCCTTGCCGGGCTCCGGCTGTGCTGTGATGGTGGTAGTGATGGTGGTGATCTGGGTCGTTCTTCTTTCCACCACAACCACGTCTTCTGCAGCACAGCTCCTCCCGCTGCTGCTGCTGCTGCTGCTGCTGCTGCTGCTGCTCTCCGCTGCTCCTGGGATACCAGATTCTGCAGCTGCGGTTCCCGAAGCGCCTGGCCATCCGCCAGTGCTGCTGCTGCTGCTGCTGCAGCCGCTGTCCTCTGGAAAGAAAGGGGAGCAGTAAGGGGGAGACTGGTTGTGTTGCGTTCTGTTGGTGCTGGGGCGTCTGCTGCTGCTACGCCTCCTGCTGCTGCTGCTGCTGCTGCCGCTGCTGCAGCCTTTTCCCATTTCGCTGCGTCTTGCCGAAGAGCCAAACTCAACGCCTTCGAAAGGAGACGTGCTGCTGCTGCTGCTGCTGCTGCTGCCCGGGATCAGCGGGGTGTCCCCAAATAGAGGGACCGCTGAGCTGTCCATGCACCTGTGTGCTGCTGGGCGCGTCCATGGCTCTTGCGATTTTGCTGCTGCTGCTGCTGCTGCTGCTGCTGCTGCTGCTGGCTCTTTGGCGTCAGTACAGCGCGGCTTTCCAGGTGAAAAGCCATTTTGCGTTGGCCTTAAACGGCGGAGATGCACTGGGCTGCTGTCTGCAGCATTTGCAGCAGCAGCAGCTGCTGCTGCTGCTGCGTTTTGAGCGCCTCTGCAGCTGCTGCTGCCGGCTGTACGCCCAAACTCGCAAGAGCGCTGCTGTCTCCGTCCCCGCAGCAATTCCTTTTGCTCTTCCGGTTGCTGCCGTCTCAATCGGCTTGCATCAGGGGCCACAGCAGCAGCTGCAGCAGCAGCAGCTGCTGCTGCTGCTGCTCCTGCTGCTGCTGCAGCATTACAGCAAGCCGTTTCTGGCCTCCGGAGTTTTATGGATGCTGGAGAGGGAAGCAACCGTCTTAGGAACTGTTCAACTGAATGAGAGCGACTTCTCTGTCGGCTTTGTCTCGTTTTTTGTGCTGCTGCTGATGCTGCTGCTGCTGCTGCTGCTGCTGCTGTCTCCTTGGCTACGTTTTCAGGGGATGGATGTAGAGGAGAAGGTTCAGTTGAGGCTGTCCCCTGCGGGCTGCTAGCTGAGGCTATGAACTTCCTAAACAGCTCACCCACCCGACGCAAGCTTGGAGATCGACCTCGAGAACCAACTCTGGCCTGCTGCTGCTGCTGCTGCTGCTGCTGCTGTTGCTGCTGCTGGAAAGGCCGATTCCCGCTCAAGGTTGTGTGGAGCCGCGAGCCCCAGGGGCGTCGGGAGGCAGAAGTTGGAGTGGCTGCCATGACGGAGAGGGAGGCAGAGGGAGGGTCTCTGGCTTCCTGATGTTTATCCCTCAGAGTTTTTATGTGTATTTGCAGGAGCTAAAAAAATAGGAGCGTATTTATGAAGAGCTGAACTTCAAAAATTTGTACGCCGTAAAGTGTACATGCAGCTGAGATGTCTGCGCTGGGCAAGGGTCGGCACTCAACGGGCACAAGGCTGAATGTCAGTAGGCTGAGATAAAGCTAATAAACTTATGGAGAGCAATTATTGTCGACTTTCTCCTTTATTAGCACAGGAAGGAAGAGGCTCTGTGGAGGTTGTGAAGCCTACCCTCTCTGTGGCTGCGCTACGAGGTCAAAAAGGGGAAAAAGAGGCGTCAGGGAAATATTAAAAATATTAAAGCCCAAAATTCCTTAATTCTGTGACCCTGCTACCAAATTTCAAAGTTTAAACGAAATAAAAGCAGAAGGACAACACAGAAACGTTCATGCAGGAAAGCCGCGAGAAAACAGTTTGGAAATCAGACGAAACACACCATGCAAATTAACACAAAAACGCGACTTTGCTGCCATAAATAAAGCTAAAAAAGCCAAAAATGAAACAGTGCAAGTAGGGGCGGATGCCAACCTGTCAAACTTCCAGGTATACAGACACCCCAAGGCGTGCTGGCGTACAGGTGTGACCACACCACTGGCACCCCCATGGACCACCGAGAAACTTCCACCAATTGAGCTTATTAAAGGTATTAATTATCTTTTATAGTTTTTTAAAAAGAAAATAATTAGCCTGCAGTGCATGTGGAGATGTGCTATTCGCAGCAGCACCTAGGATCTGTTTCTCCATCTTCCTCTAGGACACCCTTCTTTTTAATTCCCTGCCACTGTTTCTGCCGCATCTGCACTTGCATAATCTTTAGTATGTGCTTTATTTAATCAGGGCTTTAACTTTTTGTTTTGTTTTTAGGGTAATCTCGTTGGTTCGGCTAGCTGGCGGGACATGTGGGGTGTCTGGGAGATACAATTCTGTTACATAGCGTGTCTTTCAAATACGTCAATAATATTTGAATTAATGTTTTATTTTAATTAAAACTTTTTTGTATCCATGTTGTTAACAACAACGCAGAAACTGCGCCAACAAGGACATGAGGGTCTCCCCTTAAATAACAGAAATAGTTCAATCGAGAGTTGAAGGAAGTGCACCCATGGAAAACAAGTCCAAGTTTGGCAAGTAAAAGGCATTACAAATATAAAAAAGGAGAATTACAAAAAGATAAAAAGAAATATTTAAAAGGTCCTACTGGGATTTGAACCCAGGTCGGCGGATTCAGAGTCCGCAGTGCTAACCACTACACCATAGAACCGATGCTGGCTTGCTAAAAGGGAAGCAGCAACTATAAATACTAATTTTTTGATATTTAAAAAGCAAAAAGCATGCTTTTTTTTCTTACTAAGTAAAAAACGGTCTATATAAAGGGAAAAAAGAGAAATTTTGGTTTTTATGATTTTACCCGCCTTCCTAGTATTCTTCCTTCGCTCGTCCACTCACGCGAGCTGTACGTACATCCCACCCCATCCACTAAAATATCTTATCTGCTCTCGCTCATTGAGACAGTAATTGTTATTAAATTAGATTAAAACATTTTTTTTTCTGAATAAGAAAACAAATACGCTTTTTACATCTGTTTCCTGTTGGCCATAGATAGTGGTTTTGGGGTGAATGGATTAGCACTTTGGATTTGGAGTCACCTGGCCGTCTTTGAAACTCCCCTGGCGCATTTCCTTGCTCCCTTATGTTTCCCCACTGTTGTTATTATTTGTCTTTACTGAGGGGTAATTGTTTAGAAACGCCAGACAGAAGGGCTGCTCTTTTCTGCATTAGGTCAAAGAAGGGAGCAATCGACCCTCAAAGAGTGCCAGGCAGCTCAGCTCCACAAACACTTAACTTTCTGTCTATCGGGCAAATCGCCTGCGTTTTTCTTTGTGTGTTTTGCCGGCCTTGAACCCACCTTGCCTCGGAGAGCCAGAGGGTTGGAGGGAGTGTCTTTCTCTTTATAAAATCCTTACGAATCAAAACTGCACCCTCATGCCGTGACTGTCTGACCCATCAGCTGAGCTCGACGGAATCTTCTGCCGCCCCTTGGCCACAGGAGATCCGGTTGGCTAGCCCAAGAGCCTGCTGACTTCAAACAGACGGCTTGCAGGTTTAGGGTTTGTGGTTTGTGGTTTGTGGTTTGTAGCACTAAGGGCGTTTGACTCGCAGCACAGCACAGACTGAACCTTTTAAGCCACAGCGGTATGTACATCTCGCTATTCAGTAGAAACAGCAGGACACGCAGGAAATGCTTCTTATACCTCCTTGCCCGAGGCTGCAAATAAACAGTTTTAAGGCATTGACTTTTTAGCCTGTGAACTCGAGCAAAAGAGACAGTATAAACCAATCACCTCATCCTTCACCCGGAAAGCAAAAAAAAATAAAAGGGAAGAAAAATGCACAGCTGGTGACCCGCTGCAGCAGGGCGTTTCTCTCCAGCTCCAGCCTCAAGACGTTGGATGCCTGCAACGCGGCTTGTCGCTAGCAGACCCAAAGATAGGGCAGCAACCAAATCTCGATAAACTACTCAAAGGTTTTCTGTTTGCAAGCAGAATGAAAAGAATAATAATAACTGAACATGCACGATTCCTCTGGCACCACAGGCTGTACAGACACGGCAAGGGCAAAGTCTCCCTTACAACCCTTAGGGAGTTGGAGTGTAC
Organism: Eimeria falciformis; assembly: GCA_002271815.1. Lineage (NCBI taxonomy): Eukaryota > Apicomplexa > Conoidasida > Eucoccidiorida > Eimeriidae > Eimeria > Eimeria falciformis. The sequence continues at coordinate 159,445 of NPHX01000167.1, read as the reverse complement.
GTACAGCCTCTTTGCGTCGCCGTTGAGGGCGGTGGCTCTACAGATGCATTCCAAACGTTTTGATATCAAAGATTATTTGGAGATAGTTTGCTCTGTGCCAATCACTGCGCTTATTGATGCTTACTTGGCTGCTGCTAATGCTGCCTACGGAAACCACAGGGGAAAGCATTCACCGAGGGCGGCAGTTGTTTATATGTTAAGTTTCTTTAAAACGTTTGCTGAAACTTTTAAAAAGGAATTGATCGGCATATTTGGCCGAACTGCAAATAAGAATATTAGTATATTATTATATTATATTATACTAGTGTTAACTCCAGCAGCTCTCTGGGGTGTCGGTACAGCTAGCGCTGTTGTGGCTGCCGCTCTTATCGCCGAGTGTCTCGACACCTCAGGGCAAATGCAGGGATACAACATCCTAGGAAGGAGGGAGGGAGAGCCCTTTATAATTCCTTCAAGGAAATACAAGACATTTCAAAAGAAAACCCTTCTAGTTAGCAACCTGTCACCCCTAAACCCTAAGCCTTAAAACTCAAACGTTTGCTTGGATTGCTTCTTTTAAAATAGTTTTAATTTATTGGCTTTTTCTAGTTTTTGAATTTTTGTTGTTTTGCACGTAGCGGCAGGCCTCGGCAAGAAGGGAAAGGTCAGCAGCAACCATCGAGCATTATAAGAACAAATTCACGCGGCAAAACAAAAACAGGAAATAAAGCTAGTGCTGCCACTTTTGTAAGGGTGGAAGCAGCAGCAGAACTCGTGCTAGTACTGCCAGTTAAAAGTTTCTTAAGAGACACTTAATGCCGCAACAGCAACGCAACTCCTTGGAAGCGGAGAAGCCAGAGGGGTCAAGCAAATATAAATACTAAAAATATTTTGCTGTCTCCAATTATTGCCCTCAAGGAAAGATGCACGCAGGCCAACCAGCAAAGCCGCAGCAGCCCAGCCGTTTTCTTTTGATTCTTTGCCCAAACACCTGCAGTAGCAGAAGCAGCAGCACCACCACCAGCACAAGCTGCAGCTGGCGGGGTTTCTGATGGCGTCTTAACTCGTACCATTTGTAGGTGAATTTAAAATGCAGTGTCTCTTCCCTAAATGCAAGCTGCCAGTAAACAAAGAAAAGGTTTTATTTCAGTAACTTTAAATGGTGTCTTCTTGCCATTTGATGCGCTTCGCCTTGCAAGCAGCAAACGAAAAATTCGCTTCTTATTTTGAAGCATCGCCAATAAGCAGGTTTTCAAACATTTTTTTGCTTTGTTTTTGGTTTAGAGAGAAAATACCAATTCGAATTACACTTCGTTTGTTAAGGAAGAAAATTACAAATGAGCCGCTAGCATGGCGGGAGTTCGAGGTCGAGATACTTGCTCCCTTCTAGCGGTTTTTGAATGTGAATAAATGCAAATAACTAAAATTTTAATGTTTAAAAAAAGGAATAATGATGTTTTGATGTTTTAAACGGGGAAAGGAGAAGAGGGAGAGAAGCCACAGAGTTGAAAGTGTGGGAATGGTCGATGTATTTTGAGCTCTGTGAAGAAGCCGCTCTGTTTGTTGTGTAAATAATGATTAGAAAGCAATTCAAATAAAGAAATAAATACAAAAAGTTAGCTTTGTGTTTATTTATAATTTAATTTATTTCGGGTGTATATTCAGGTTGAGACAGAGAGAGGCAGCAAAATGAAAATGTCTTCAGAAGCCCCCATTTGAAATATTACTAGCATCGTTTCTCTCTATCTGTTTCAACAAAAACAATTTAAATATAATATAAATATTAATTATTTTTAAAATTAAACTAATTTATCAAAGAAAAACATAAGAAAACGGCGACGAAACAAACCAAAAACTGTCGGCGGTGGTCTTAAACGCTAGACAACCAGCCCAGCCCTCCAGCGCCTTTGCCTGATTTGTGTGGTTTTTTGTTTAATTTTTGTATTTTTGCTTGTATTAAAGTTTTATAATTTTTAGAAAGTATGCACAAACCCAATTAGAAACAAAATCACCAGAAAACAGCAGCAGCTGCCCCCTGCTGCCAGACATGGAGGGCCTGTGGCGAGTTGGCTGCAGCATGGGAGGCTGAGACCGCGGCAATTTTTACTCGAAATTGGTTTTATATCTTTTATTACTTTTTAAATATTCTTTTCGTGTATTGTAGAGACACCCGGTGACAGCAACAACACCTCAACGCACTCTCCCCCTCTTGCTCTACTAATGCTACTGCCAGGGACCAACAAACAGGCACCAGCAGCAGCAGCAGCAAACCATTTCAGTAGCAGCAGCAGCAGCAGCAGCAAGAGTTGGCAGCCAAAGTCAAACTCAGCGCAACAAACAGGAGGCAGCAGCTGCAACAGCAATAGCAGCAGCAACAGCAGCAGCAGCAGCAGCAACAGCAACAGGAGCAGCAACAGAAACAGCAGCAGCAGCAGCACAACATCCCGTTTAACTAGATCCATTGCTGCTGCTGCTGAAATTTGCAGCTTTCCATTAGGCAGCATCAGCAACATTTAATAACCCCAAACACTTCGTCGTCTTGGCTCCCATATAAATTAAAGCAGACCACTTGCCAGCAAGCCACAGACGCCTTGTGCATTGCTGGGACAGCCGGTACAGCTTCAAAAATTACAGCAGCAGCAGCAGCAGCAGCCGGAGAGGCGCAGTTGTCCTTGCCGCTGCAGGCGTCAGCCGCCATAATGCCCCAGTGTATGCGCAGCCCGCAGCAGCAGCAGCAGCAAGAGCTGCTGCTGCAGCAACAAATGCAGCACGACACCTTGTGGCAGGAAGGAGGGGAAGAGCCAAATTGGCAGCAGCAACGCCAGCAGCAGCAGCTGCTGCTGCAGTTGAGTGACGGCGAACTTATCTCTACTGATGAAAAGCAGCA
>NPHX01000167.1:133789-144685 GCA_002271815.1 Eimeria falciformis | reverse complement strand
CTGCTGCTGCTGCTGCTGCTGCTGCTGCTGGTGCTGCTGCTGGAGGCGAGGCAGCGTGGTTGCAGAAATAGCAGCAACAGTAAGTATATATGCGAGAAGACACTAGTGGCAGCAGCAGCAGCAAATGAGGCAGCACCAACAGCAGCAGCAGCAGCAGCAGCAAAAGCTGCAGCAGGAGCAGCAGGTGCTAACTGACTGCTGCTCCTCGTACACCTGAATCTCGCCCTTGGCCGTCTGTCTCCTCCAGGGTTCTTTTTCAAGAAGAGCAGTGAAACTCAGCAGCACATCTGAAGCCACCGAGACAGTTTGCTGCTGCACTTGTATCAAGGTTGCTGCTGCGCCTAGAGAAGGGTCTCTTTGGCTGTCTCTCTCCCTGTCTCCTTTCCCGTCTCTGTCTCTGTCTCCTCTTTTGTTTGTCTCTGCCACTCACCGTATTGATCAAGAAGAAGAGTTGTGATTGTCATTTGAAGATGCTTTCTGTTCTCGCAAACAAACCGCAGTAGAGACACTGCACACATCTCAGCAGCAAATGCTGCCGCATCTTCCTGCTGCTCCTCAAGCTCCCTAAACTCTTCTGCTTCCACTTTGCTACCAACAGCTGCTGCTGCTGTTGCTGCTGCTGTTGCTGCTGCCGGTGCTGCTTTTGCTGCATCGCTGGAGATCTTGCTGCAGCACGTACACCGCAAACTGCACGCTGTCTCCTCCCAAGATGTTATCAACGCAGCAGCAGCAGCAACAACCAAACGGCGCAGCAGCAGCAGCATCACATGGTGCAGTAGCAGCAGCAGCAGCAGCAGCAGCACGACAGTGTAGCCGCAGCAGCACGACGGCGGAGCAGCAGAAGCAGCAGCAGCAGCTGCAGCAGCAGCAGCATTCATTCTGCATACCGCAGCAGCAGCATCTGAAGCTTTCTGTTGCAGTACTCCACAAGGTCAGGCAGCTGCGCATCTGATGCAGCAGCAGCAGCAGAGTGAAAGAGAAGTGTCTCCAGCATAGAGGCCAAGAGACCCTCTTGATACACCTGACGCACAACACAACAAAAGCATCAGCAGCAGCAGCACTACCATTAGCTTAGCAGCAGCAGCAGCATCAGCTCGCACCAGAGCAGGAGCAGCAGCAACAGCAGCAGCAGCGCGATCACAAGGGCAGCAGCAGCAGCAGCAGCAGCAACAACAACAACAACAACAACAACAGCAGGGACAACAACAGCAGGGACAACAACAGCAGCAGCAACAACAGCAGGGACAGCAGCAGCAGCAGCAGCTCAGAGGCAGCAAGCCCAGCCTAGCAACAGAATGGCAGCAGCAGCAGCAGCTGCTGCAGCAGCATCGGCAGCTTACCGGGAGATAAGCAGCAATGCCTGAGATGTTTGCTGCGTCTTTAATCAAAGGGCGGACCTTCTCTCTCCAAACGTCAAGAGACACCAACTCCTCTATTAACAATCCAACCTTAACACACCACAAACAGCAGCATGAGAAGCAGCAGCAAAACAAACAATATCAGCACCAGCACGAAAAGCAGCAGCAGCAGCAGCAGCAGCAGCAGCAGCAGCAGCAACAGCAGCTTCAAACCTTTGCGAGTTCACAGAAGAGCCTTTGAGTGGTTTCGGGCCCCCCACTGACAGCTTCTTCGTGGAGGAGAGCCGACAAACGCTCGAGGACAGTTTGCTGCTGCAGCCACCTGCGCATACACCGCAGAACAAAAATTTCTTTTATCTTTTCTGCTTTTGCTGCTGCTGCCGTCTGTACATATACCGGAAAGAAATTAAATTTCTTGCATCTGCTGCTGCTGCTGCAGCTGTTGGAGGCCCTACTTGTGCTGCTAGTCCTGCTGTTGCTGCTGCTGCTGCTGCAGGGGTTTTGGGGTGTATGTACACCTGAGAATTAGCCGTACTCTGTGCTTCCGATTTTATCTAAGGGAAATCTCTGGAGTTTGTTGAGGAGACGCTTGGCAGTCCCCTCGCTGCTGTCTCCATCTGACAAGAGACGCGAGCAATATTCTGCTGCTGCCGCTGTTGCGGCCGTCATTTTTGTGTTTGTTATTAAAAGGTTAAGCAGCAAAAGAGACAAATGGAGTTGATAAGAAGCCTTGCTGGCTTCGTCTGACCAGCGGGCTGCTGCTAGAGTGGACCACTGGTCACTTTAAAAGCGGACCAGCCTTCTGCTTTTTCTCAGCAGAAAATCCACCGGCAAAAAGCTCCTCGAAGAATTGTGGCAAATTCACTACCTGACTAGAAATGTGAAATTTTTGCTGTCTCCCGCTGTCCTTGAAAAATTTGTTTCTCTTTACGAGTTTCTTGGCAGCCAACCCCCGGGATCCACAGCGCACGGGGAGAGTTGAAGGCAGAGGCTGAGGGAGAATATAGGAAGTTGATTTTTCTGTTCAAGATCGACCCGTGCAGGTTTTTACGGTGTACATGCAGTGTGGTGACGAACCCGTCTGTACTAGACATGTCCACTACAACTCCAGCCGCCGAGAAGACAGACGTGCTGGGCAGGAAAAAGATTCAGCATGCCAAAGATGTGCAATAAGGGGTCTCTCTGTTTAGGGAATAGAGAGGATCTGTTTAGTGCAGTGTCTTGACAGCTCGGTTTTCCGAAGCAAAATAAGCAATTGAATTAATAAATGTTGTTTCTTATTTGTTCTACATTAAATAAAATAGATATTTTATTTGGTGCGTGCTGCGATGTGTTTTTTCAACTGCCTTTCGAACGACGTGTCTGTGTTTTTGAGTGTCTAGGGAGGTGCTGGCGGGCACGCGTTATTTCCAGAGAAAACAAAAGGAAATAATTCAATTAAATTTGCATTTTTAGAAATAATCATTTGATTCCAATACAGGCAGAGGCAACAAAAATTAAGGCACACGTAGGGCTGTTGACCGCTGCAGCTTTTTCTCTCAGATGACGAAGCGAGCTTTTGTGTGTTTCTACCTGTTAAGATATTTATTTTATTTTGTTTGTTAGAACAAACAAAAACAAATGTGAATGCAAACTGTTTCTTTCTTCCCGCGTTTCCTCGGTTGTTTTGGGATGTATAGACAGCTCGCAGCTGCCGTAGGTCTGGCTGGCGGGGCAGCAACTCCTCGCACTTCTTTGTTTTTTGCACATTTTCCAATTACATTTTTGAATAAAAGTTTATGTTATTCTTTTAAACTTTACTCAATGGAAGCACCATCTTCCTCGCACCCATGCAGTCCGAGTTTCTTGCCCGGGACAAACCCCCAAGATGCTCATGCGAGTCTAATTGTCGGTGGTGGGTGTTTTTGGGGGGTTGAAAAATTATTTAGAAATCGTTTTTCTTCCAAACTTCTCAGCACCCAAGTGGGATATGCAGGGGGACATAAGGACAACCCAACTTACCAGGAAGTCTGTCGGGGGACCACTGGTCATTTTGAGGCAGTTCTTCTCTCCTACTTGACGGAGAAAACAACGCCCGAGGAACTTTTGGAATACTTCTGGTCGATTCACGACCCCACTACGAAAGACAGGTGCGAATTTCCGGTGTCTCTACAAGAGAGAGAGGGAAATTGAGAGAGCAGTAACGGGGCAGTACCTCATGTGAACGAACCTCCTGCAAGCTAGTCTGCTAGTTATATTAGATTCTAAAAACCCGCCAGGACAGCTTTAGCGTTTGTTTGGCAGGATTATTGCTTTAGCTGCCGTATAAGTAAAACAGAAAACAATCCCTAATGAGGTCATACATTGTGTTAGAGAATCGGAACTTTGAAACCGGCAGAGACGAAGAAAAGAGGCTTATAACAAAGCCCAAAGCAGAGAATAAAACAAACTATAAATAGCATTTATTTTTTTTAAAACAAGAAGCGTTTTATGTTTATTTCTATTCGCTTTGTGTTTGTAGACAAGGACCTGATGTCGGGTCTCAGTACCGTTCGGCTGTATGTGTCTCTACGCTGCAGCAACTCGCTGCTACAGAAAAGGTATTTATAAAGATGGAGAAAAAATGGGGAAAGAAACTTGAAACCGAAATTATTACTGATAAATGCGTCTTTTGGCCTGCTGAGGAGTATCACCAGCTGTACTTACAGAAGAATCCTGGTGGTTACTGTACACATAGAAATCATTTTCCTGATTCAGATTAAAAATAACATTTGTATTAATCTATTTATTAATGTATTGCCGGAACAGATGGAATCCAATGGAATGCACCTTGTAGGTGACCTTCCTACTCCCTTCTGTCTAAATCTCCTATTTTTTCGAGTATTTTTTGTTTTCGACGCGGAAACGCGAAACCCCACCATTTCCGACGACATGTAATTTATTTTTTTCTAGGGTTTAAGGTTTATTTAGGGATAGGTTTCCACTTTAAATTTTGACTGGAATTTGGGCAGTCCCAGGCCTTAGGGTGGAGTGTGCAGGGAAGATGCGAGCCAGCAAACAAAGACCATTCTTGAAGAGTTTATTTTATTTTTTAGCAAGTCCTCTTTTAGTTTATGGAATGAGAGGACCAGAGGAGACACACGTGCGAAGCAAGAACAGATAGCAGATCCCTTAAATGTTGATTTGTGTTGTCATTTAGGGTTTAGGGGTAGTAGTCAGGAGTTGGCGGCACTACGGGAGCCTATTCGAGGAGGCCGGTTACAAACACATGCAAAAAGACGCAAGTTCCAATTTCCGCAAAGAGAAAAAGACAGCGAATAGGATGGGTGGGGCTTTGCGAGTGTTGGCAGCCCTTGGACGAGGTGTTGTTTTTGTGTAGAAACCATTAACAAAATTATCAGTATTAATTCATCTCTATTTTCTATTTAGTGGTAATACTACTTTCTATAAGAAAGGTAGCTTTCTCTTCCTCGAACTGCTGCTGCTTCCCGCCCTTGTGTGGAGTGTGAAGACACCCCAGTGCACCGACAAAGAGAACTTCCGTCGACTGTCTCTATCCTACTGTCTCCTTAACTCTCTTTCGCTGCCAACGACGATCTCCCTGAACTCTACAGACTTCCATAACTTAACGACTAAACAAACAAGCAAGGGGAATTGCAAGAAAAACAAAATAATTAAAAAGGTTGGCGAAAGCCGCAAAGTTATTTAAAAACGCAGAAAAACAGCAGCCAACAGCAGCAGAACAGCAGCCAACAGCAGCAAAACAGCAGTCAACAGCAGCAGCAAACATCAGCAATAAAACAGCAGCCAACAGCAGCAGAAAACACGATGGGCAGCATATACACATACACACACAAACACAGCAACAAGCAAAATGCGAGCACTTCGCCAGAATCCTTTGACGGTTTGGCCTCTCCTCTCTTCGGCGTCTCTCTCTCTCTCTCTCGTGAAACATCCCAGTTGGCTGCTGGCAAGGGGAGGAGCTCCCAGCCACGCTCCCTCCGGTGACGTTCCCCCCCAGTCCGCCCAATGGAAGTAATATGCCACAAGCTCAGCGACCAGAAGAAAAATAAAATAAATCCTCTCTCTGCTTTCTGTCTTGACGGCGCACAAAGACTTCAACGGGTTTCTTAAACGGGTCAGGCAGAGACAACACCAACCAGCACCAGCTTTTGTTGTTGCTCTCCTCATCGGGTGTACATACACCACAACGCCGCCATCAACCGTCTTATTAGCTGTAGCCAGAAACCTTATTTTTTTTTGGCGGTCTGCCTGCGGCAAGGGGGCCTTTCGCAGTGTCTCTGTCCAAGCGCCGTTAGATTTGCTGCTACCGCTGCTGCTGCGCCGGTGCTGCTGCTGCTGCTGCCGCTGCAGCAGCAGCAACACCCGCACAGCAGGGGCCCCAGCAGCAGCAAAACGCAGCACGCAAGGAGACACCTGCTGCGGCTCGCCCCTTTCCCCCGCTCTGTGCTGCCCGCACGGCACTACACGCACAGAGATGGAGGGAGAGTGCTTGGGCATGGGAAAGGCAGAGCGACATGACGTCTCAAGGCTCTGGCTCATCCTGTGGCCCCACCCCAAGCAGTCACCGCAAGACAAGCTATCCACCCTCACGCTTAGAACAACAGCATAAGAAACCAGGGAGCCAGCAAAAAATGCTGCAGTGGCCCAGGGGGAGAAAAAATCAAGGCGCTTGCTTCTATTGCTTAGCTGAGGTGTATGTGTATGGAGTACACCTTCCATGTAGGCCAACAACATCCCCCCGGCGTGTGATGGGCGAGAGACAGAGAAATATCCAAGTGGAAATTTCCGCCTCTCTCCCACCACACAGCCGCCCTGCAAACAACCAGCCAGGAGCACGAGAGAGAGCCAAGAGGAGAGACAGCGCGCCGAGAGAGAAATGCCAAATGCCTAGCCGATCGAGTGCTGCTGCTGTGTCAAAGAAGAAGCTGTGCTGCTGCTCTCTTTGCTGCACGCCTCGACAAGCATAAAAAGAGAAAAAAACAAGGAAGCCAGCAAAGTGGCAATAAAGGGCTACCGACAAGAAAAGAAAGATGCTCGAAATAATAATAATACATACGGTTGCAAGGAGCTGTTGAAACTGCTGCTCGCGATGCTGCTGCTGTACGTACACCTGAGAAAGAAGCAATGGAATCGAAAAAAAGACAGACCGCCGCAACGCCGCACCACAAACAGCACCACGCCACTGTGCTCCCTTCTCTGTTGCTGCATTATCTCTGTCTGCGTGTATAATAGAGTTCTCATCTGTCGTCTTATTAACACTCATCATCACTGTCCAAACGCAACAAAACCACCTCTCCATATTCCAGGTGTATGTACAGCTCCCGCCGCCCTTCCTTGATGTCTTGTGCTTCACAACCCACAAACCCACGCCGCAAGAGAAACAACAAGCCAAACAAGAAAACACAATAATATGTACACGCGCCGCTTCCTCTGTAGCTTAAAAACAGCAGCTGCTCCTCTCGCCTTGTCATCCAACCCTTCATTTTTCTCTCTGTTGTATGGATCTCTCCTTCCAGGTAGTTTCTTGCTCTCTGCACAGAGTACCAATATAAACCTCTCAAAAACACGGGCGGCAAGCGCCGCAGCCAGACGAAAAACAACAAAAAAAGGGACAGGGAGAAGAGGAGTGGTAAGGGGAAACAAATAAATAAAGGGTAGCTGGCTGGCCTCTCGCACATATGGCTCCCGAAGACGTCCACTAACTCCTTTGCTGTTGATAAAGCCACGCTGCTGTTTTCTGCTGCATGAACTTCGAAGGAAAAACAAAAACCGCAGCAGCCACCAGAAGCCCACAAAGGGACAGAGAAACCAGCTTGGATTTGCATCAAAGCGACAGAGAAATAAATAAAGAAAATAAATCAGAACAACAACCCCACCATGGGATGTGTGCCTATTCCTTTCCAAGAGAGGGAGAATGCAAAACAACCAACTGCAGCACAGAAGGCCAACAGCAGGCGCAAGAGAAAACGCAAAAAAACACAAAACAAAACAACCAACGGGAAGACAATTCCATGACCGCTCTCGCTTCGCTTCTTCTGCTCGCCTTTAAATGTTAAAGAGAGGAGGCCTCAGCCAGCACTTGGATCTCGCAGCTCTTCGTGGCTAGCAGAAAACGACAAAAACAAAAAAACAAAAAAAACCGCAACAACTGCGGCAAACGGGAAAAGAAAACAAATGGGAATGCCGTTCTTATGGCCGTGCTGAGAGATGCGACTTCGCAAGCCGTCCGTACACCCGAAAAAAAAGAAAAATAAATGAGCTCTCGCTTTATTAGGCGCCACAGAACTCTTCAGTTGCCTTTCCTTGGTGCTGATCTCTCTGCTGCTATAATTACTGAATAAAGATATAAAGAAGAGCTATCCCGTGTATGTAGTGGTAGTAACAACAAGCCATGCGCAGGAGCTGTCTATACACCCCAAAAGACGCCTCCGTCGTGTCTCGCTGCTGCGCGCTGTCCTCGCCTATGTACATTAATAAAATAAACCCTAGAGCTCGCTCTTACTCTTAGGGGGGAAATAAACCCATAATATATAAAACCTCTCTGCTGTATGTACACCACAATCCTGTGCGTAGTAGGTGGTAGCCTTGCCATCTGGCGTGCTGCAGCGATATAGTTGCTGCCGTTCCCGTTGCTGCAGCGATACAGTTGCTGCTGCTGTGTCACGTGTCAGTGCCCTTGTCTCATCTTCGGACGTAGCTGTGTAGAGGTGTACATACACCTGAACTGCCCTTGTCTCATCTGGACGTAGCTGTGCTGAGGTGTACATATACACCTGAACTCTGCAACAATAGCCGCAACAACCGCGCTTTTCCCCTGCTCGCGTGAAGACTGCACAAAACTGCGCATCGAGAACACCCTGGCGTCTCCGCCGCAAGAAAGGCAAACACCAGCTCGAGCACAAAACGCAACAACACTCCTCTCTACGATCTCTTTTCTCTCTCAGTCGGCCAGAGGGGGGGGACACTCTTCTCTATCCTTCATTCTCCGTGTGTGTGCCCTAGTGCTGCAGCAGAACCTCTCCTGTAGTGGGTGGCTCGCATGTTGCTTGCTCTCCAACAACCTAAATATACTTCGCGGAAGCCAGCGGGCACTGCTGCTGTGTATGTACAGCTGGAGTGCGTAGTGCAATGTCCTCAATATAAACTCCCTTAAGAATAATAAGCTGCACCGAGCAGGAGGGAGCCACCGGCAAATGACAGGAGAGAGTGGATTTGTATAACTCGGGTGTATGTACAGCTAGTACTTGCATCAGTAGATGGCACTCGTGTCCAGCTGTATCCTCTCACACTACTTTGATTCGCGTTGCTGCTGTGCCGCGGCTGCTGCACCTCCTCTCCTTTCTCCTCACAAAGCAAACCAGCAGGGCAGCCTCTCGTTGTTCAGATGGTGTGAGCCGCAACATCGTGAGGTTTTCGACAAGATAGAGTGGGACACGTGGCTCCTTGCTGAGCTTATTCAGGTCGTGTTGTGCTGTGGTATGCCCGGTTAATGAAGAGCGACATATTGATATTCGTGCTGTTGCGGTTGTTGCTGTGGCACTGCTGCTGCTGCTGTTTGCTTCCTTAGTGAGTGCTGCTAAGCAGTCACACGAGCCTCTATCCTTTTAGAAAAAAACCAGAAAGAAAAGCAGAAAACGAAGAGAGGTGTACATACACCACGTACTCCCTCACAGGCTCACACCAGTGACGCCTGACACGGCAGCAGAAACCGTACCAGCGAGTAAATAAACAACCAACCTACATTTCTGTAACGTTAGTTCTCATTTATTTTATTTATAAATTCATTTAATTTCTCAAACTGCAGACGAAACTCTTCTGATGTGGAGGGAGGGGTGCGGCAGCACCGCAGCGTCAGAGGTGGCGTCAGGGCGCGCAGGGGCGGCGGGGTAGCAGCTGCTGCTACTGCTGCTGCTGCAGTTGCTGCAGCAAGCTCCAGCACAAATTTTGCTGCAAAAAAGTTTCTTTAATAAATACCAAAACACACAAGTATTCCTGCCACATAGTAGGACATAATTAAAAGAATAATGCCTCGTTTACTACAGGCGCTGTCAGTGGTCAAGGATCCTTTTGGCGCCTTCAGGTGTATGTACACCTCATTAGCTAGGCGTTTGCAGGTGCAGATCAGCCATTTGCGTCCTCCGCCTTCCCTTTAATGATTTAATAACTATTTGTGTTCTTTTAAGTAAACTTTAGCCTTTTTTGCCTGCTTGCGACGGAGCAATGTCTGCAGCAGCTTCCGCTTGTCTTTAGTGGTCTACCCTTGTGGTATTTCTACTCTACAGACACTGGTACAGTGTAGCTCTGCGAACTGAGAAAAAGACCAATACCTGGAACAATAAATAATTATTTTTGTTATTATTTATTATACTTGCGTAAAAGGGGCCTTGAGGGACAGAAAAAGGCATTCTAGTTGTGGCTCCTGTCTTCTTCGTAGTGGGCTTGGTAAGGATTTTGGGTTGGAAGGTCGCTCAGAATTTCCGATTTATTTTATTATTATTTTGAACCATCGAGTCTCTCTGTCTCTTGACAATTTTTAGCTTTGATTATTAGAGTTTGTGGAGACACAACGGCAACAACGCTGAACAAGAATATTTATTTTAACCTTAGTAGCCGAAGTGCATGTGCCGCCGAACAGGCAGGAGCGGAAATTTCACAAATCAATAACACACACTCCAGCTTTTTTGCTGACTGGCTTCTCGTGTCTGTTTTGTTTGAATTTCTGGCGGGAAAATTTTATGTCAAAAAGGTATTTTTCAAAGACAAGTGTATCTACAAGAAAAGGCTTCGAGTGAAATTTGCTTCAGTCGAGGTAAGGACGTATGCAGAATGGGTGCGGCTGCTTCCTCATAAGAGAATGATCAGGGCAAGCGTCTAAGACAGAGGAATTTATTAATAATAATAACTGAGAAACAAAACCTATTAGAATTAACTTACAAACAAACGAGGAAAATCAGAAAGACGCAAACGAGGAAACGCAAGGGATTCACGTTTTTTTTAAGGATATTGGAATAAGTTTTGTTCCTCTTCTCCAGAATCAAACAAGATGAGTTCTTTGCACGGTTTTCGTTTGATGTACATACAGACAGATGTGATAACAATCTATTCGCGAAATACGCAAGTCTCTCCATTGGGATTTTACCTTCAGTAGAAACGGCTGAAGGTTTCAAAGGTGCAGAGACACCCGACATTAAAAAATTTTTTTTCCCCGGCAAAAAATCAGCTGGAGTTTGAACCACAGGCCTCAACTGTCAAGACACTCCAAACAAAACACTCCCAATAAAACAACTCCAATAAAACAGATCCAATAAAACAGATCCCATAAAATACCTTTAATAAAACAATTCCAATAAAACAACTAAAACAATCGCATCTTCAGCTTGCTGTGCAAGGAGGAACGCAGCTCCCTAGCCAGGGCCACTGGAGGCTCCCTGATTCTGTTGGGCAGACGAAAAAAGGTTTTTGTTTTAATTGAAACAAAATTGCTGAAAAGCAAATGACTGCTCTCTAAGAGTTCCTAGAAAGACGAAAAAGAAAT
>NPHX01000167.1:122236-133615 GCA_002271815.1 Eimeria falciformis | reverse complement strand
ATATATATATATATATATATATATGTAGATACATGTATATATAAGTACTTGTATACATATACAACATATACATATTATAGACAATATATGCATATATATATATATATATATATATAGTTATGTTAACGAACAAAAGTCCATATCCATGGGAACAAGGGAAAAGGGTCCTTTTGCCAAATGCGATAATCACTGAGGCATGTTTCTTTCTAAAGAAAACTTGTTAGCGACGCTAATGTTCGCCACCACCCAAGTGCTCCGATTGGATACAACAAAGAATATATCAAAGGAAACTGTCACATCGAGAGACCGATCGGGCAGAATGTTTGTTTTAAATAAACAATACCAGCAGCTTTCCGGCTTGTTTCTTGCCGCTGCGGTGGCTGCTGCTGCTGCTGCTGCTGCTGCGCATGCATCGGAGGGGACTGTACTGCTGCAAGAGCACGAGAAAAACTGCTGAATCTCTGCAAGCTGCTGCAAGATAAAACCTGAGGAAAGGTGCAGCAAGATAGCTCCTATGCATACAGGCAGGCCAGGACAGTAAGTAGAATAAAGTCTGCAAAATTTGAACATTTAAAGCGTTTTATTGCGTCGCAACGCCACTAAAAACGAACTAAAACAAATGGGAGCATCTGGAAGCCAGCCGACGTCAGGCAAAGACAACCTCGATTTCATGTCTCTCACAAATCACCACTTTCCTCTTTATGGATCCTCCGCTAAACGTTCTACTGACTGTGTGGCCTGCCGCCTTCTGAATCTGAATCGTCTGGCTAAACGACAAGGTAGATGCGCCACTTCACAGCAACAAGTCTCTTCATCTTGTTCTTCGCCTTCTGTCTCGGTAGCCTGTTGTATGAGTTTATCGGCTTTTTCTATCGTCTGCTTCAGCTTCAAATTTGCACTTTCTAAGTTTTTTGAATGATTAACATAAAAATTGCTGAACAAAAGTGCTCCCATATGGCGGGTGAATCTCTCGCTCTCTTTAAGTGTCGCATTGGCAGCGGGAAGAGGGGCGTTGAGTGCCTTGAACTGTCCGGCTGGGTCTTCGCTTTCCCTCGTGCTAACATTCTCCATCCAAGTGTTGAGCGTTGAGAGAGAGGCGTTGACAGCAGCTAGTAATTTGTCTCGCATCTGCAATACCATTTCCTCCTCCTCTAAAGTGGGAATTCTAACTTTGCTTTTAAGGGGTTTCAAGATGTTACGGGCTGCACTCAGTGCTGCTGCCACTTCAAACGGAACTGGAGATCCAGAGATTCGCTGCTGTGCTAAGATGAGCAGTGTATGCGCCCTCTGCCGTTCAGTCTCTCTTCTTATCTGCAGAGCCCAGTTGTTAAGCTTATCCTTGCTTCTTTTTAGGATTTTTTGAAGTTCTTTGGCCCTAGAATGTGAAAGGAGAAGGCGGAGAGGCAGCTTGCCTCCTCTGTTTTTGATCTCATTTATTTCCTGGAGCTTTGCGCTCATGGTTTCAAGGCTATGACAAGAAACTCTTAATTGATGCGCAGCAACAGACCGATCGCCCATAATTCGTTGCAGAAGATCTTTCCCCTTTTGGATGAATTTTCTGTTTTTTGCATCTAGACATTTGATGTGTTCTTCTCCGAGTTCAAGATTCTTCATTTGGAGGTTATACACTTTAATCCCATCGGCGAATTTCATGCTCGCGTCAAGTCCTCCACAAAGATGCATCAACATGACAGTCGATGCGGCTTTCTCATGGGGAAGCACAGTTTCACGTTTTAATATAGAATGGAGTAAATGATTTTTTCCTTGACCCCCTTCACCATCCTTTTGCCGATCATCCTTATCAACAAAAGTGCAGGAGCCCCTTCTATCAGCTGATGAAGACCCTCCAATTGCTAGGCTTCGCTGCACCACGCCTGTTGCTAATAAGGCTTCAGGAGTCCGTAAGCGAAAGCAGGTCAAGACTTTAAACATAAATACAGAAGTGCAAATTAAAAATGCGAAGGCGATGCTATGAGAGCTGAAAGGGGAAGCACGGGGGCGGTGCGAAGGCCTGCGCTTTGGCTTCTTTCGAAATGACGCAGGCAAGTTAAATACTTCCAAAGCTTTTCCAAGTGCTGCTTCAGTGTTCAGGTTTCCTTGGCTATCATCAGGAGCGGTGCTCCCTGGCTTCGAGAGCAACACTGCAAGTCCGCCCATCACCATTCATTCCGCATGCAACATTTTAACCCATATAAATAAAGTCTAGAAGAAAACATTCAATTTGACCATCTGCAAATGCAGATGTGCCGAGGAAAATTACATTATAGACAGATCGAGCAAAACAATGATCATCACACGCCAATGAACTTTCCACTTTGCGTGCCTTTTCTTCGCAGTTTTAACTTTAAAAGAATGTTTCTAATTGTAAATTTTGAAAATTGCAGGCAAAGCATCTAACAATGCGGTTTGACTCTCGGAGCTGAAGATTGCCAGAACAGCTAGCTCGTCTTGCCGTGCATGTTGCATAAAAAATCACTAATCACAGTATATATTCATTTGTATCCCATAATCTCTACCTAATGTTTTGCAAAATTTTTATTTTCCTGGTAAAATGGGACTTGTTTTTCTAGAAAGAAGCTTGTGCATACCGACTGTGAGATCGCAGTTACTCCTCAGTATCCAGATAATCATCTTTGTGAGTCATTGTCGGCTTCCACCGGCTTCTCGCCACCTTTCATTCATTTAAAATTCAAAAAAGCCAACTGTTTTTGTTTTGGTTATGTGAAGATGATTTGATCCATCATTTGACGCAGCTGTAGACCAGATTTTCTAGAAACACCCAAACTGGTTGGTGCCTTTTGTAGGATGTTGAAGTTGGGAATAAACGAGCTTTCCCTAAGCCTGCCCTTTTTTCTTTTTCAAAGCAATTAATTAACGTTTTAACTTTGTAATTGCTTTTTGCTGTTGGCCTAATTGCCGTGTCTGACAGTTTCCACGTCTTGGGACATCCTCAGGCATTCTGGTTCCTGTTACCACCTGGAGAGTACTACAAGCCTATTCCACGCCATTATTGTTTAGATGCATTGTTCTACAAAATATGATAAATGCATTTTTCTAGGAGGTGTGTTTGTGTCAAGAAGGCCGAGAGCTAAGGTCATAATGTAGTTAAGAGTGTCCACGAGCTTGATGCATCAGGATTAAAATGCAAGTGTTAAATCCAATTATGTTACTATATGTGTGGGGAAGCAATGCGCATCTTGTTCATGGGCCTCTATCAGTGTGTGTTAACTAGGCTAATGTGTCATTTTATTAAGCCGCACTGGTGGCCACAGAACCTCCACCAGATCTGATAGCGGTTCTTTGGCCTATTCCTTATTATCCTTATCGTGTTAAGGGAGAGGGTGCTGATACTTTTCAGTGTGTCGATAGTTAGTGAAGCCTAGACACGGAATTGTCGTCGGTGTGCCTAGGGTTTCGCAATGGCACCCTGCATATAATCATTAGGGCAATTTGAACTTGCCTCCAACAGACACTCACTAAAATACCAAAGACGCAGATGGACGTGCTCTATACCTTGCTCGCTTATCTGGTCTAAAAACAATTTTGGTGCGTATCCAAATTTCGCATAACTTTTAAAAACTATTTATAGAAACAGCTGCAAATAGCGCTGTGCGTTGAGGCAAAGGTGTCAGTGGGTAACTCAAAGGCATGGGAAGGAAATGCAAGTTTTCTGGGCCACAGGCTGCTGCCGCGGCTGCAGGGGCAGCATTCCTTACCAATTACAGCCCGAACAAAAAGGCAGCAGCCCCAGCAGCCGCGACAAAACGCATTTCCTTCTTCATTGCTGTTCCTCCTAGAGACGCCAGCAAGAAAACAAAAGTTACCCTGAGGCCGCTGAAGCAAGAAACACTCTTGTTGCTATTTCCACAACCGTTTGAATATGCCAAGCCTTGCCCGGTTCTCTCATGGGTTTCGAGTTTTGGTGTTTATTCTCCTGCTTTAGCCCAAGGGAACAGAAAGCTGTTTAAGTTTGTCATTAAGAAGATTGGTGGCGCGTTTTATTGCATCATCTGTCAGTTTTTGCAGTTGCTGCTCTTTTTCTCTTTTCATGCTTTCTTCTGCCCTTTTTGTTTGCTCACACAAAGAATGCAACTTCCCCCGTAAGTCCTGCCGAACCCGACGTATCTGTACTTTACACTGCAACAGCAACAGCAAACAAAAGCAGCAGCAACAGCAGACAACAGCAGCAGCAACAGCAAATAACAGCAGTAGCAGCTGCGAACAAGAGCAGCAGCAACGGCAAACAAAAGCAGCAGCAGCAGCAAATAACAGCAGCAGCAGCAAATAACACCACCAGCAGCTGGAGGCACGAATATCACGAGATGTTTGCAAATGGTAGCACCCGTCAGAGCCCAGGAACAGCAGCAGGAACGCAAACAGCAGCAGCAAACAGCAATAAATAATAAGCAGACAAAAAACTCCAGGATTTGGCGCGACAAGAAAAGACACAAAACGAATATGCCTCATGGCTAGGATTCAGCATTTACCTCTTCAGTAGCGGCCTTCGCCTTGGTGATGAAAGAGGAGCGAAGCTCCTCGCTCATCTGCAGAACACCCAAAAGAACAAAACGGAAAAAAAATAAGACAGCCAGTAGATGTGGTACTTTAATGCATATGCTGCATAAGGCAGTCTTTGTCTGTTTACTATCACTTTAAATAGTCCTACTTAACGTTCTAAGTTGAAAGGCAAGGCCTACCACTTTATTCGCTGCCACCGTCTGTCCCTATTCTAGTTAAAAATTTGTTGTATATGGGACTATTTGCTGTTGCGACAACAGCATACCGAAAAGTGTTTAAGTATTGGATATAGCGTTAACATAAATGGTACTGTTGTTTACCCTGGGAAGCTGCACGCGAATAGTCGTGGGTCCCTCCTCCACAATCGCCCAACTTTCGTCTGTCTTTCGCAACGCCGAGACAACCTAAGCAAAGCATCCACTCGAAGCATCTACTAAATTACAGCAGGAGTTCAACAATTGTAGCCCAAACAACTGTAGCAGCAACATCATCAGTAGCCTGTGCTGGTGCTCTGCATGAAAACCGTACACCTGAGTCCTAGCTGACATTGTATAGATGGAGAGATGCATATGCAGCACCATCTATATTCCCGGAAGCTAGATACGCGTCGGCCTCATCCTAACGTGCCTTTGAAAGGTGGTGCTCGTTAAAAAGAGTCACGCGAGCCACTGACGTTCCCCTAATCACCACCTGGCCCAACTCCGCCAACTGCTTGCTTCCGCCTAAGACAGACAAAGACATTACCCCTAAGCTACATGCACATAAATGGCTAGATTGTCACACATACACGAGCACGTATACAAATGGTTTATTAGGTCAATTCTATGTTACAACAAACGGGAAAACACTGCAACCCCAAACATACGCTTTCGCATGCTACACTTGTACTGTCTTGTCAGATCGACACACTCAACTGATGGATATAACGTATGAAATAGTCCATGAAGTTAAAGCTGTATACACTTGTGCATACATAAAAGCACAACAAAACGCAAAAAGGCAACTATACCGTAATCAAAACGACTAATCGGTAAAGAGGTTGTGGATCATGCGGTTACAGTGCGCGGCTTGTACCAGCAATATGTACGTGTATTCTTTCAAAGATTTCCAGCTGGGGCCTCGCCACTTGCAATTCCTTGAGTTTATTTTCCAGGTGCTGGAGATGTTTCTGCATTTGCTGCTGTGCTGCTGCTGCTGCGTCATTAAACAGCTCTTGTGTTCTCTGTAAGTTATCATCTCTTCGTTGTTCGTGCCGACCTCTTCCCTCCCCTGTCCCCTGTGCATCTTTTTGTTCTGCTTCTTTTTCTTTTGCTGCACTTGGGTTTAGTTTCTTCAGCATACGTCGGAGTTTTTTCTCTTTTGCACTTTCGCCCCCCTTGGCTGACCCCCCGCTGGCCCATCGAACTGCCAAGGAGAAATTCAAATTTCTGTCCGTCAAAAATAAACGGAAAATTTGTGTTGAAATTAAAACGTTAGAATCGGAAATTACATTAGTATTCCACAGACAAAACGGAGGAGGATGAGGCAGGGTCACCTTGGGGCCCCCCACCGCTTGTAGAGTTTCTGGGGTGCCGCTTGTAGCTGGCTGAAATGCTCTTTGTGCCTGCTTAATCCCCAAAAGCTTAAAAACTTGCGGGGGATGGAGGGCCTTCATGGTGAGAATATTACAAAGACGCCGGTTCTACTTTTGGGTGCGAGGATGCTTCAGGTGCTCCTGCTTGTGCTGGCGCTGTTGTTAAACCTGTCGGCCGTCATATTCTAATGCAAACAAAAGGATACAAAGCTGGGCTCATCGAGAAGGCTGGCGAATTAACTTTGCTGAGTGGCGTGCGGGTCTAGCTAGCGGGAAGGTGAAGTGCAGCATTAGTCGGTGGCTGGCGGCTTGCCAGCTGGCCACAGCAACTGGGAAAAATTAAAATAAAGTCCACGAGGTAAATTGAATGGTAACTAATGCAAGAATCCAGGGAAAAAGTTTCTTACAAGGAAAGCGAACCCCCCATAAATAGGGCTGTGTCTGCCTGCATGCGAGCTGTGGGAGTGTTGTCTGTCTGCCTGGATGCCTTTTCTGATTCAATTAACTTAATTTTCTTTAAGGACTGTAGAATTGAGTATTTTGTGTAACGGTTAGGAAGAGAGACGATTACAAAGCCGGCTAGGTCGGGCCCCCCCGCCTTGCCGTCGTAGAATCGAGGCACAACGCGAGCCTTTTGGTTAGTTCGTTTTGAAGAATGTTCACTTGTGTATTTAACAAGCCCTAAGCTGTAGAAATTTTTTAAGGTCACGCCACGAAAACTAGAATCAATTTCCCTACATGTCAGCCCGGGATGCGAATGAGGGGAAGGTGCTGCAACTCGACAGAATGTCTATTCGTCTGCACATTGAATGACGCGATTCTGTTTGATTAACTTTCTATGTATTTTTGCACGTTTTGTGTGATTGTGGTTTGCATGCACTGTCTGTGTTGCCGTCTACTCCCAGGATGGCATCCCTCAGGCCCCAAAACGTATGTTAGAAAACGGAAAGAAAAGGGAAAATGGAAGCAGAGGAACAAACTTTCTCGCGAAGATCATCGGTGACAAAGGAAGTTGGATGGGATGACGTTTTTAGAAATGTACGTCAAGCCACTGCATCAAACCTGAACCTGTTGGGTGCAGAGTTTATGCTTCTTATTTTGTAGAAGCTATTTGGTTAGTAAATCACTCTTTTCTATGCCTTGTGATTAAAATAAAATTTGTGAACATGCGAACTCTTTTGAATTATAAAACTTTATTTTTAATTATGTAATCCTTTATGTTTAATTATATAATCCTTCATTTTTAATTATAAATTCCCTTTTGTTTTTGTTTTATCGTCCTCAGGTGCTACGCAACAGATATGGATCTGAAGAGATATTGGGATCAACAGGGTTAAAAGCCACCCCGAAACTTGCACCTAGATCGCCAACCTCGAAGGTCACTTATGTGAAACTCCAGCCAAGTAAAGACCTTACGATTCTTGCATCAATTTCTGATGAAACTGTTCAAGCCGTTAAAGTGAGCATTCATTCGGACCATCCCAAAACGATTGTTACTTACGAGGTGTACATGCAGTAAAATTAGATCATTTGCCTGCTTCAGGAACTGCTATGTTTCTCCTTATTCTTACCCGCTGTTCATAAGGCTGCCATTATGTGGAGCCAGTAGTGCCATTAATGCGTTTGTTGCCGCTGTTTCCCACAAGTGATGTTCGAGTAACTTGTTTGCATCTACATAAACACGAAAACACGTAATTGTTTTTGCGTTGCCTCCCGCAGACGCTTGCAAAGGCACTAGCCTATCGCTCGCGGTTTATAGGGCACTATAAAACTCCCGACGCTTCCCCTGCTGTTCGTTTGGTTGAGGGTTCCTACCGTAGCGCCAGCAGCGGCCAAGCCCCAATAGATAATGATGAAGCACAGATTATATGTGGTTGTGGAACCTGTGCTAGCGGAACGCCGAGACTTTATGAGAGCAAGGAGCCACACTTTGATCCTTTCAGCGTCAAACCTCCACCAGCCTGTTCTGCAAAATTCAAGTTCACTGACGGAGTAATGCAAGTACGGAACTGCCAAATTAATGTTTAACCGCATGTTTAATGGTTCATGAATGGTGCATTTAATGGTTCATTAATATCTCATTCTCCAAGTTTGAGAAATAGTGTGATCCTGAACAGTAGCGAGGGATGTGGGGGTTTACTTCCCAACACGTAATTTCAGAACCCAAGGCCATCTTTGCAGGGCACACCTTGCCCAGTTTCCTGCCCACCTCTCTATACTTTAAAGAATAGTTTTCAAAGTTAAAAAGATGCTTCGATCGGAAGTAATGATTATATAAATGTGAAAAAAGCTTGTCCGGCCTGTGTGCACGAGCGTTGCCGGGAGCTGAAAATGCTATTCTCATTTCTGATTTTTATCTTTCTTGTTCAGGTGTTTTGGAAACAAGGGGAAGAGCTGGAAGATCCTCCTCTTTTGTGGGATGTGGCTGCTCTTCCGAGTGTCCACGAATACCTGGCGGCGTTGCAAGATGTGATGATTGCTGTGCAAGACCCAGGTAAGGGCCACAAAATATGGCAATTTACTGTTGTGCTGCCTAGTTATTTAAATGGAGTATATCAAATGAATAAACCATTGAATAGAGCACTGAAGGGATTTCTTTGGGACTGCTAAATGATTGCTTTTGCTTGGTTGCTAACAGCCTGTAAGACGTTCTGCTATAGTCGGATTAAATTTCTGGAGGGGAAATTCAACTTCCACCTAATGTTCAACTCCAGTGAGTTTTACGACCGCTCTACCCGTTGCTGCGTAACAAAAGAACACAAATTTGGGGTTTATGGATAGAGCTCGGCTGTACGGTTGCGTAACCAGACACAGACACAGGGACAGACAGAGAGACACATAGATACAAAGATAAACAGAGTCACATTTGTTGAGGTTCCTAATGCTGCCACACAATTTGTAAAATGTTTTGGGACCACCGTTTCAAGGATATGCTGCTGGTGAAGGAGAGATTGGGATTTGCAGTGGCTGACGCTGCAGTATTTTGTCTTTTACGTGTCATCAGGTGCGGAGGTAGAAGAAACGAAAAATAACAAACACCGTGACTTTTACAACGTACGAAAAGTCGACACCCACGTTCATCATTCTGCTTGCATGCAGCAAAAACACTTACTGCGTTTTATAAGGTTAGTACTTCAGCGATCTTTACCCGTCAACTCTACGCTTGTCCAACGCTTTAGCCTTGAGATTTTCCTTACAACGCTTCATAAGTTTAGTGCTAAGTGACGCTTGAGGAAACAAAGCAGCAGCAAAATCCGTGCCAGCAGCATCTGTTGGGTTGCAATTAGGACACTGGTAACTTTGACGAGGATGTGTAGTTTGTGACAGGTGCCTGGCATGACTAGCAAGAAGAGCATAATAGCACCATATAGTGCAAGTTCTAGTTTTTCTTTAGTACAGTTTTACCCGTATACTCTAATTCCTAATAGACTTCCATAGTCTGTTGAATTCTTCAGCTTTGGGCTTTGGGGTATGGAGTCCCCCACCTCTTGTGTATGCTTATGGGGTTTAGGAAGAAATACCGTACAGAAGGAAATACAGTCGTTGCTATGGAAGGGGACCAGGGGATAACTCTCCGGGATTTGTTTCAAAAGGAACTTGGCTTTAGCGCACAGGAGGCGTCGGTAGATCACTTGAATGTGCACGCCCTCGGTGAGCAAAATGTTATTTTCTAAACAATAGGCGTTTAGCGTAATTTTATTTGCATTCTTGTTATATATGAACTTTTGTGGTTCCAGCCAGGGACTGACTCTAAACGTTCATTATCTTTTACATGTAAGTTATGTTTATTGATGTTGTGCGTAGTAGCTCTCGAGGTTTAGTGTATATTTTTCTTTGTTTGATCACAGGATCGTGCTTCCAGCGTTTTGACTTGTTTAATCAGAAGTACAATCCGTTTGGGCAGGCTCGACTACGTGACGTCTTCCTGAAGACAGACAATCACATCAACGGTATTTATCAATCTTCGTAGTGCGTGTCTCTCCAGTGTATAGAATTGACGGTCTTGAGTTTGGGTTTTGTGGTTGCAATTAGAGACCGTCACCATCAATGAAGCTCATTTCTTTTGTGACATTTCAGGACGCTTTCTGGCAGAATTAACAAGAGAGGTTATTGCGGATCTTGACGACCGCAAGTAAGACATGAACACACGGTAGCAAACTTACGCCAGTCTTCTTCAGGCTCTTTTAGGTTTAAGATCGCGTACCACAAAGTGCTTTATCCGTACACTCCAGGCCGGTACCAAGGAGACAACCTGCGCAGCCTTCCCCCCTCTTTCGCTTCCACCTGGAAAAGAACTTTTATATTCTATGCAGACTTTTGTTTCTTGCGTATTATTCTTCTTATATTTTTAGATATCAACACGCAGAGTGGCGCCTTTCTATTTATGGGCGATGCCCAGGGGAGTGGGAGAGGCTTGCAGCTTGGGTTGTTGAAAATGGACTGCACTCGCGTAGAGTGCGCTGGATAGTTCAAGTACCCAGGTGAGCAGATGATTGAAAGCCCTAGAACACAATAAGGAACACACAAAGTCGTTCATGCAATGCTCTTCGGGCACACTCAAACGGTCTCATTAGTACGTATAGTTGCGGGCCTTTGGGGACCTTTTAAAAAACTCATTAGCTACCGCTGCTTCCTGTCTGAAAATATTTACTCAAAGACTTATGATGTGTATTCATGTTAGATTGCCTTTTCTACTAAATGCAACAGGATTTAATTTGCTTGTTTTTAATGGGGTGCAGACTCTACCACGTATACCGCCAACGGGGAGTGGTTAGTAATTTTGGAACGATGCTGCGCAACGTTTTTGAGCCTCTGTTTGAAGCTGTTAAGAACCCAGAAAAACACCGCAAGATATTTCTTTTCCTTCAAACGGTGAGCAAGAACCATAGACCTTAATACCAAAGCCGCTCGGCTGCTTCCCCCAGCAACCACTCTGTTTGCCTATTGTTAGATAATTAGAATTTCTTCCAGAGGAGTTTCGGCTGTATTAACACCGTTTCGCTAAAGCACGTTGAGTTGAATGATTTAATTGTTGGAGATCCGATTTGGCCTAAACGCATGCACACTGCAGATGGTGGCCTTTGACTCTGTTGATGATGAGTCTCGGGTTTCCAAATACACTATGGAAGGAGGTGACCTTCCATCCCCCAACGAATGGAGTAGTGCCAACAATCCGCCTTATTCTTACTGGGCCTTTTATATGTACGCCAACATACGTGCGCTGAACCTGTTCCTTGAAGCTAGAAACATGCGACCACTTAGTTTCAGGTGCGCTTGATTGACTTGCT